>JARHVA010001351.1:132500-457500 GCA_037957365.1 Torreya grandis | reverse complement strand
ACAGTTTAATGGTCAAATTTATGGAGTGTAAAGAGAACAAAAATTGTGGGATAATGTAGTAAAATATTTCTAGTAAATTGCCCTACCCAGTGAGAATCTACTAATTTTTGAACAAATTTTCTCTAAAGCCAAAGAAAATATTTATCATGTCTGGGTGAGAAATGTATAAGATTAATTTATTGAAATGGAATAATATATTGAATATTATAAAAATATCACAATATTTTTAATGGCATCAAATCCAAGATAAGGGCATAAATATGGTCTATTCATGTTGAATTAATTATCAAAATCATCATTGTAATAAGATGGAATAGAATTTTTTGAAGATGATCAAAGAAGAGTTATTTAACTAATATGATTTAAAATTTGAATCTATGAATAACCTCTATGGTATTTATTTTTCACTTTTAGAGTGTAATTAAAACATTCTTTGATTTATCAAGTAATGCAATGAAGTGACTAAGGTATTGTAGATATGACTAGTATGTATTTAAAAAAAATTGTACCCAAGTATAATGGAATTTGTCTAAATATACATGATTTAAGATCATAAAATTAAAATTTTTATTAAACAAATCAGCCAAAACAATAATATATAGTAACTAAAAATGATTCTACATCTCCAAAGTGACAAGACTTCTTTGTCTCCTTCATGACTTTATCTCTCTTATTTTTCATTGTACTTTTTGATGTAACTTATGATATTATATTTAATTTTTTAATGTGATAATTAAACACAAATTTAAAACATATTTTTCTCCAAAAATCTATTTATGAAGTAGTTATCAACTAGTGTTTGTAAAGTGATACTATAAGTATGAGTTTCAATAATTGTACTAGTGTTATGTTTTGAGAAGAAATATACATTGAATATGAAATTGTCTTGACCTAAAGTTATAAAATGTATGAAACTATGTGAAAAATAATTTATGGTACTTTACATGCTCATAGAATACTTTTTATTTGGAAAAACAATCTGACTACCTTTGTGTATATCATTTCAATTCATTATAGTTCTTACTTTTATAAATCAATGAAAATCAAATTGAATATTAGACTTTTATTTATTGATAATTTATAATAATTATATATATCTCTATGTGTGTGTGTAATGATTAAAACATTGTTATATGTTTTATCCATTTAATACATTGAAAATAATACTTTACTCTTTTATCTATTAATGTGAGGACAATGATAAAAAATTTAAAGGTTATGAATAAATTGAGTTTTACTAGATAAGAATATTATATTGTGAAATAAAAGTAATGATAAATATATGTTCATATTTGAGCCTTTATATTGATAGTTAATAAAGACCTATTTTTATCAAAATGGTAGATAATAATTATTTAATACTACCATAATCTACCATTAACATAGTACAAACATGATTATTATATTCTCATTTAGAGTGGACATCTTCCCAATCTAATAACATTAATCTCATTATTTAATTAGACATGCAAATAGGCCAAGTGACCTTGATATCATTACCCTAGGTAATGGTTCTCATTTTCCATTAAATATGTCAATGACCCATTATTTGTACTTGGTTGGATTCATTTTGATTAAAAAATATGTATTTATGTATATGTATGTATATATATCTATGTACATACATACATGCATAAGTATGTATGTAAGTATATACATACACATATACAAATATGGTGATTAACATAGTTTTCAATAGTATCCTTGGCCTAGTTCTCTTTTAGAGTGGGTTGTTGTCCACTCTATTAAGATATTTTTGAATATGGGCTTAGTGAGAGAAGGAAAAGTAAGTTTCCTATTTCTTTATATAATGGTTCAACATCATTTTAGGTAATATGTAAGAAATAGGATTGGTATATTATCATGGGTACCCACTTTATTAAGAATTTTCTCATGATGGAATTAGTGCAATAAGGATGAGTAATCTTATTGATTCTCTATGTAATAGTTAGACATAATTTTGAGGTAATATGTTAAAAATAGGATTCATATATTCTCAATTAAAGTATGAATCCACCCATATTAGTAAATTTCTCAAGATGGACTTAGTGCAAGAAGGAAGATTTTTTTTTCACTATATAATGGTTCAACATAATTTTAGGTTATATGATTCAAATAAGAATAGTATCTTCTCACTTATATTATGCATCCAACCACTCTAAGATTAACATGAATCTCATGATTAAATTACTAAAAATAGGGTGAGAAACATTTTTTTAATCTTAGGTGAATAATTTAGAATAAGTTGGTGGCTATTAAGTACTCTATGAGCTTTCCTTGGATGCACTTTTTTTTAAAGATTCACATAAACCATAGTGGAGACATGATTCCTCAACTATAAAAATTTAAAAAGTCTTAGTAGAAAAATGACAAGTGAATCTTGAACTTTGAGATGATTAAAATTTAAAAAGGTCAAGTAGCATTATGCCTCCACTCTAAATGTGATTCCTTTTAGTAATTGAAAGTTATTATATTCTAAATGAATAGACCATGATCATAAGAAACCTTTTATATTGGGCCACCCACTCTAATATATTTTTAGAATCATTGGATACATTTAAAATATAAGGACCATTCTTAATAGATTTGTTTTAGGATGAAATCATTTAGAATTTAAAACATGGGTGCTAAATATAATCAACACCATGATTAAGAAAATAAGATAAGAACAAATAGTATTAAGTGTATACACAATATTTTCAAAATTTTATCAATTACTAACACTTTGTATCTTATAAGAACCCATCAAGTCTTAATCTCTCTACGTGCACACCTTAAGGGGTGGGTAGACCATTGGTGCTTTGTAAGATTGTTGTCCCTTTTTCCACTTGCCATCTACACACTTGTCTCTTAAAAACATTTACCATAAGCTTATTCTTCACAATATTTCTCATTCCAAACATTTTTGTAGAAACCCCTATTTCCCTTGAATTCTAAAATTGAATATTTTATATTGCTTCTCTGTATCTTACTTTTTTTGATGTTTTTGCAAGAATAAAGATACGATTTTGCGAGATAAATTCAATCAAATAAATAAACAACAATGTAATCTATCAACTGGCTAATCAATGATCTTATTGTTCTTCTAGATGATTACAATATGGAGTCTCTATCATGCATATAAAATAATATGAAACATTATTCAAAAAACCTGATTGTTTCTTGCAAATCTAGAAATAACTCTAAATCTAGTACTACATGGGTTTCTATGTGAAAACACAGTCGCTGACATCGGTTATGCTGCCACCGTCGGTCGATATCCTACCGATGTCAGTCACTATCAGTTGGTTACTCTACTAACATCGGTATTTAGTCAGCAGATGTCGGTCTTTGCTACCAATGTCAGTCTTTATGCAGCCTACGGCCTACAACTGCTAACGATGCCTTTCTTCAATTTGCGGTTAAGCTAGTATGGCCTGGTATGGATCTGTATAGATTTTGTACAGTAGTGAAATACAATATAGTATGACCTATATGTTGGATGCCTGATCTCAAGAAATATGGCACTAATATGGAAGATCTTTATCTGGATAATTTTCTAAATCAAAACCTAATGAAACAAATACCTGTAAACCTCTATGATAACCTTTGTGTGAAGTTCTCTCAAACCTGTAATAGATCAGCTGATATTTCACAACCTCTGAATTGCATACACTGAAGAGTGCATGTTCTTCAATGAAAATGGAATTTTGGAAACCCTTGGCTCAGTCTTCTTAGAAAAATCCTTAGCAAAATTGTCTTCAAAATCAATAATCAATAATATGGCCTCTCTCTAATAAGAAACCCTTATATCCTCAAAAAGGTGTGCTTGCCCTAATTAGGGTTTCATAATTAAGAATTAGGGTTTCATAATTAAAATATTCTAAATAATTAATATTTAATTAAATCAATCAAATATTAATATCTCCCTGAATACATGTTCGATCAAGCCTAAATGAAAGCCCACTAGAAAAATTCTGCTAAGCGAAGCCAAGCCAAGCTCCATCATGACCCTCTATCCATCATATCAGCCTACAAAGGTCTCATAATAGGCTAATCACCAACTCTAAATATGTCAACTAAAAAGGGGACATGACAATCTGCCCCTCCTAAAATTTCTTATCCTTAAGCAATCATTGAACAATAAACCACTCAATCCACCTGGATCCCAAATGTAGTCATGATCTACACCGCTATCACTCAATGCAAACTCCATGCCATGTCTATCACAACTCTCATCCAATGGCATCACACCATCCCAAGTACCAAAATAAGGATCCCAACATCCAATCCATGAATGGAAATCCATTGGAAACTCAAGTAAACTCCTCACCTGAATAATGTGAACAATACCAACGGACTTCATGCACCTGTCTCCTATACCCATGACAATCTTTGAATCTAGAGTGTGAGTGCTAGACATACTCATATCATCATCCACATGTGACCCACCTGTAAAAGAAAGCTGAGTCCCTGCCACATGTGCTAATTCTTGAACTAAACTCACCTCAAGACAAATCTCATCCACATGTCTCTCCTGTATTAGTGCCGATGTGCACTCTGCAACCCACTCTACCATATCATGTCGTATGAGCCTCTCCATCTGATGAAAAAATATATGTTTGATGTTGTTGCCCCATATTGCCTTAAGAATATGTGTCTTCCCATCAACATCAAAATGAACCTCCATGTCCTTGAGATGAAGAGTGACCTCCTCAAGGGAATGAAGCCACTTCATACCCAAGACTAAGTCTATATCCCCCATGTTCACCACATAATAATCAGCTTTAAACTCATAGTTGTTCAAGCACAATGGGAGGTTTTTAATCATCTACTCACACCTAAGGGTGTGACCATCAGCCACCTTAACTCTAATGCCCTCAAAATCTTCAGTGGTGAGTCCACGCTTCTCCACAAATCTAGCATCTATAAAATTATGTGTGGCTCTTGTTTCAAGAAGGGTGATGACCCTCTATCCTGCCAAAACTCCATAGAGTTTGAATGAATCACCTAACTGAATGCTAGATAGGCGTGCCTCTTGTATGTGAAGCTCTGAATCTACCTCTGACTCCTCAGAACTATCCTACTATTCAAAATCCTCTGATTCTGAATCCTCATAAAAAGCCCACATCACATGGTTTGCCTTACCCTTAGGCCTCAAAGGACAATCATGATTGGCATCATAGGGACCTTTGTAGTAGAAGCAAAGCTTCTTCCTATGTAGATCGTTAAGAGCCTCACGATCCAAAGGTGGTGTTATTGGATTTGCATTTGAATCATTCTTAACACCTAATTTATCTATGTTAAAATCTGGTCTCTCTCTATTACTATTGAAGCCCTTATTGTCCCTAGATGAAGAATTACCTCCAGAGTTAGATTTACTAGATGGGGCTGCCATCTCCATACTATGCACCTTCTTCATAGCTTCTTGCAATGAAGGAGGATCAAAGGCTTTGATCCAACCTCTCAATGGTTCGGATAGGCCCTCGATGAAGAGAATTACTAATCTACGCTCTGAAATATTTGGCACCATGACTGCCAACCACTGAAACTCACCAATGAAGGACTCTAAATTGCTTGTTTGTTTCAACTGTGCTAGATCTCAAAAGTAAACCTTGGGATCTTTCCTATCAAATCACTCAACCAATCTTTCCATGAAGTCCTAATACTCTATCACCTAGTTATGCTAAAGTGTGACCATACCATGGTACCACCAATCATGTGCTACCCCCTCCAAGTGTAAAGTGGCGTATTTGATGGCCTCTATCTTTGTCATTAACCTTAATGCCAAGAATGTGTCAAGCTTATGAACCCAAGCTTGAGCTATCATCTTGTCTCTACTATCAAAAGTAGTCAAAGAAAACTTGCCAGTAGCCTTCTTCAGCTCACTAAGTTGACCTCTAAGCCTCTTATCCTATCTCACTGATCTGTAGTGATCTCTCCTCTGATTAACAAAATGATCAAAGGTCATCCTCTCCTAAACCTGAGGAGCTAATAAGTCCCACTCATCATTTACAGCCATGAGGGCATCTGCAAATAGGGAATCTCCTACTGCCTCCTCTGCTGGTGCTTCTTTTGGTTCATCCTAAACAAATGTAGGACATGTAGGCCTATCAGCAGTCCTGGAATGAGTTAGCTATGGTCTCTAATTAACAGTAGCACTCCTATTATCTCCTAGTTCCCCATTTTGTCTAGTAGGTGGGTTCATCCTCTCTACCATAGTAGTAAGTGCCTAAAGTGCTTGCATCATCTGCTGTTAACCTATAATCATCATACAAAAGAATTCTTTGGTGTCCTGATCATAATTATGTCTATGGCCCCTAGGTGGGCTACCCTCACACCTGTCACTCACAGTGATTGGCTGCTCTAACACCTGATCGCTTCCAAGTAAGGCTCTACTATGTGTAAAGTACATGTGTGGTCCTAACTCTTGTGGCTGCATAAGATCTCTAAACCCTCAGGATGGTAGGATTTAGCTCTGATACCACTGTAAAAACCCCTATTTCCCTTGAATTCTAAAACTGAATATTTTATATTGCTTCTTTGTATCTTACTTTTTTTATGTTTTTGCAAGAATAAAGATATGATTTTGTGAGATATATTCAATCAAATAAATAAACAACAATGTAATCTATCAACTGGCTAATCAATGATCTTATTGTTCTTCTAGATGATTACAATATGGAGTCCCTGTCATGCATAAAAAATAATATGAAACATTATTTAAAAAACTTGATTATTTCTTGCAAATCTAGAAATAACTCTAAATCTGGTACTGTGTAGGTTTCTATGTGAAAACACAATCGCCGATGTCAGTTATACTACTAATGTCAGTCGATATCCTGCCAATGTTAGTCACTGTCAGTTGGCTACTCTGCTGATGTTAGTATTTAGTCAGTTGATGTCGGTCTCTACTGCCAATGTCGGTCTCTATGCAGCCTGTGACCTACAACTACTAACGATGCCTTTCTTTAATTTGTGGTTTGGCTGGTATGGCTCGGTATGGATCTGTACAGATTCCATATAGTAGAGAAATACAATATAGTATGGCCTATATGCTGGATGCCTGATCTCAGGAAATATGGTACTAATATGGAAGATCTTTATTTGGATAATTTTCTAAATCAAAACCTAATGAAATAAATACCTGTAAACCTCTGTGTGAAGTTCTCTCAAATTGGTAATAGATCAGTTGATATTTCATAACCTCTAAATTTCACACACTGAAGAGTGCATGTTCTTCAATGTAAATGGAATTTTGGAAACCCTTGGCTCAGTCTTCTCAAAAAAACCCTTAGCAAAATTGTCTTCAAAATCAATAATCAATAATCAATAATATGGCCTCTCTCTGATAAGAAACCCTTATATCCTCAAAAAGGTGTGCTTACCCTAATTAGGGTTTCATAATTAAGAATTGGGGTTCAATAATTAAAATATGCTAAATAATTAATATTTAATTAAATCAATCAAATATTAATATATCCCTCAATACATGTCCAATTGAGCCCAAACAAAAGCCCACTAGAAAAATTCTGTTAAGCGAAGCCAAGCCAAGCTCCATCATGACCCTCTATCCATCATATCAGCCTATGAGGGTCTCATAATATGCTAATCACCAACTCTAAATATGTCAACTAAAAAGGGGACATGACAATTTTTCATATCATTATCTTCCTTTTTCTTGCCTTGACCCCCTTTCACTAGTTGACTGTACTATGTTGATTGAATTGACCTTGTATAGTTTTTAGCCTTTAATTAATATACAGGGTCAACTGAGGTTGCCCTATAATATTTGGGGATATCTTTCACTTGGATTTTTTTATCCCTTTGGCTGATGTAGCTCAGGACCTAGTGAATTATCCCCCAAAAGAATATAGGGTCAACTAGGTTGACCCCATACAACTGATATATTCATAAGGATTCAGGGTAAGATTTGCCTATATATATATATATAAGTTAATTTTCAACCATTTGATAATAGAGAAGAAAAGAATAATAAGTGAGAATAAACATCTACTTATTGACCATTCTACTTGAGGAATAAAGCTTAGGGTTCGATACTTTCTTTGGAGAGATAGACCTTGTCTTATGGAGAATTATTTTAGATGCATAGATAGGTTGTGTATCCTAGATCTGATTTGTCTTTGTTATCCTTATATACCATAATAATATCTTATGAATAACCTTGGCCAAGGGATATATTGAAGCTTAGTGGGTTCATATTAAAAGTTAAGTATTCCTAAATTTATTTCTCCTTTGTAAGAGTAGATAGTGCAGTTGTGCTTCTCTTCCATGTATTATAATTATGTATACATTGACATGACCCTATGTATTCTATACATATTTAATTTAATTTATTTTGTTTCTAAGCCCCACTCTGTTCCACAAAATTAAGTGAGAAAACTAGATTATATTTACTTGTTTATTTATTAGAATAGAGTGAACATCAAAACCTATGACTCTTTTAGGGTTGTTGCATGATTGTCTTAGACTTTAGGCTTTAGAACCCTTCTTAGCATGGTGTATTATTACAAGTGATCCCATAATTAGGTCTAGTGGATCCCTATATTGGTCATGCTCCCACTTAACAAA
Organism: Torreya grandis; assembly: GCA_037957365.1. Taxonomy (NCBI): domain Eukaryota; kingdom Viridiplantae; phylum Streptophyta; class Pinopsida; order Cupressales; family Taxaceae; genus Torreya; species Torreya grandis. The sequence goes on along the minus strand of JARHVA010001351.1, from coordinate 448,929 downwards.
TGTATTCCTAATTGGAAGTGTAGGTATGCTCTATCTTCTCCAAGCTAGGATTGATATATAGACATGATGCATTTCTAATTTCATACATTCTGATGAACCTAACATGAACTAACACTTTTAATATTTTTTTCACCTTATTTCATTCTTTTCATAATTATTTTTATCATAGATTGTTTGTTTTTTTATTTCCCTTATATTATTTCTTTTCAAATTACTTGCAAAAATTATATTGTTTCAATTCATAATCTAGTATAGGCTTTCTAATTTTCCTTGTCTATTGTACTGGGTTGACCTAGTTAACCCTATACATATTTATATCATAGATTCACTATACTAGATCAATCATGTATTGTTTACATACCCTATTCACTCTTTTACCAACCTATGTTCACTATACTGGATTGACCCAGTCGACCCTATATTGTTTATAGGCCCTATTTTTTGTATTGGGTTAATCCAGTTGACCTTGTACTATTTTTATCTTCCCTATTTGATAATTATGTTTTTATTTTTCCTCTTAGACTTATAATAAACACTATTTCTTGGAATCATAAAGCTTCTTATCAAACTCTTTCTTGATAGTTTTTATGCTTTTAATTACCTCATAGGTGCTCTTCAGTGTTAATGAACACTTCTCATCTTAGGATTCAAAGAATCCAAGGCATGAGTTGCAGTTTGTGACAATTCTATGATGTATGTGGTAGAATTTAAGTAGAGTATGAAAACTATCCATAATAATTAATTAATTTTGTGGTTGGGAGCCACCAAGTCTGGATATTTGTGATAATTAAATCCAAGTTAATCTAAATGGATATTAACAATGATTTTAAAACTAGGTGAGCTTTGATAAAAAAATAGTAAAAGGAAGGGTAAGGTATAAAAGAGAACATGATTGTAAATTCCCATATCAAATATTATGAAAAAGTTCTAATTATTTTGAGCATACATGAACCAATTTGTGGTGTATAATAGTATAAAATTAAATTGTATCAAAAATCAAGCAAGCTTCAAAGGAGATATATAAACCACAAGTAAGAACCAAGTTTACTTTAAAAGTTTGCTACTATAACCTGAATAACATATGTACATCCAAATGTAGAGCAATGAAAGAAAGTATACCTAAGATCTTTTCAGTTAATCTAGAATTAACACAAATTAATAGCCCTATGATAGAAAATGTAGCTCAAAATGTAGAGAACCATTCAAATTTAAGGTAAAAATATGCAATTGAGAGACAACATTAGATTTCAACAAACTATTCATATAATATTTTCAAAATTCCTTAGTTGTATTAAATGCTCTCTTGTATATAAATTGTTCAGAGTCTCTCCCTTTAAAAAATGGTAAACTTTGCCTATTAATAAGAAGCATAGATAGTATACCAATTATATTTTCAAAGTATCCATGGTATGATAAGGACATTTGTCCTTAATACAAATATTACAATGCAAAATGCCTTCTATGCCAATTTTGACAAAAGGACTAATATACGCTAACAAAATAGCATATATATTGTAAAAGAATATTCTTTATGTTACACTGGGGGGGTCTTTTGGGTTATTAATTGAGGATGTTCTTCACCTTAGTATATTTTTCTATGATTAGCTCAAAATCTACTACTAGATTCATCAAACAATCCTCTTCTTGACTTGCCAATGTGTTAAATTCTTTGTCACTCATGGATTTAAGTTCTTGAATGCATTGGAACTTTGTAATTTGCTTCCCTAATGTAATGATGATATCAAAGACCTTCTGATTATATTTGAAAGGATAGCCTTGGTTGCCCTTGATGTTCTAGATTAAGGTACTGACCCTTTTCTTTAACTCTTCATCATCCATTAGGCCTACGACATTGGTCTTAGAAGTGCTTACCAACAGTGCCTTTAAGAGCTTCTCGATTCTTACTATCAAGCCTTTATCCTCCTCCATGAATCTATTGACACTATTACACTAGTTGCTTAGGTCTAGTATGTTATCTTAAATGACTCCTAGGAGGGTATGTAAATTCTTTAACTTGATGATTTTGATGCCTTGGACCTACTTTGTGTGATGGACATTAATCAATTCAGTTGCTCAATCTCTAGAGTTCTGCCACTAAGTGATTAATACTTATGCTTTCCCAATTTTACGGGCTAAGGTATTTGATATAAGATTCAAGGCTTTCAACCATTTAAATTCATCAAAGAAGGACTTATCTAGTAGTTTCATTATATCCTCAGGGATTGAAAATGTAATGTATGCTTCGAAGTCTTTCTTCTCCTTTTCTAGATTAGTTATCCTCTGCCGCATCCCTTAGATTCTAGCCAAGGTCATTTCTAATTGGGCCACCAACAAACTTGACACATCTTCTTAATGGATGGGATGTTTCCCTACTACGTGCCCTTATATAGGAGTTAAACCTAAAAATGGATCCACCTTTTGAAAGGTAAACCCCTCAGTGCCAATGGTAGTTTTTTTGGATGTCACCCTTTCAAAACCTACTGTATTTGGATTATACATGATAGTGGCTACTAGTTTAGAGGGTTTGGGCATCTTTGGGATTTTAATACTAGTTCCACTCGATGCTTATGGATCTTTTATTTCTTGCCACTTTCTTTGGCTGCTTGAAAAATTCTTCTATCTTCTTGCTTCTTCATGAGCTCTTTGATCTAGGGTTTGACATTTTCAAGGGGATCTGCACTTATAGAGCTGGTAATTGCCAGTGAGTGTGATTAGGAAGGAATATTTTAGAGTTTACCATATATAAACTAGTCAAAAATGATAGTTCCATGTATGGATAACTCATCACTAAACAAATTTACTTCATTAGTGGGATGGGTCCATGTCACCTTTGGTCTTTTGGAGGACCTAAGGATAAGGGCCAACTCAGCTCCCCTCTTTTTTTTTGTGATAGGGACCAATTCCAATGCCACTTCTTTTCCCTTTTATTCTTCACCTATTTGAGGTCCTTTAATTTGTCCCACCTTAATTATGGCTCCCTCATCTTCTTGATAAGACCCATAGGTCTCTACAAGTTCCTTAAATAATTCATCCACCATCTCAAATAGTTCTAGGGGAACCATATCAAAGTTTTTTAATAGATAAGATGGTTTTTGAGGCTAGGCTAATGATGAAGGGCCTTCTCTTGGCATTTCTTCTAGTTTCTTCTCACTTGATCCTTGAATTTAGAGTGATTGTTGTTGTGGCTGATTTGGAGGTTCATTAAAAGTTGAAGATAGTAGATGATATTGCAATGGGTTCATTTGACATCTCTCCCTAGTTAGTTTTTCTTCTCTTTATAGTTTGTGTTTAAGCTTGAAACCATATTGTCTGCACCTAATAAAGACTTCCTCAAAGTCTATAGCTTTGGTGTAAAAATGGTCATATAGACCAACCCTATGCTTATAAGTTACTTTGGTTAGTTGCTTTAACTACAAATGAGGGACAACTTTGTTATTAGGGTCCCAGTCCTTTAGGTTATCCTTCCAAAATTAGAAGGCATCCCTATGTCTGGACATGATGTCCAATTGTTTCTAGTCCTAGATCAAAGTTCTCCTAATTAATAATGGGAAGGGATGTAAAATTCACTACCTCTTCTCCCTGTAAACACTATCAATTCCTTTGGAAGATTTGGTGAGAAATTTCTTGCTCAGCCAACTTGAGGGGGACATAAATAGGCAACCTAAATGGTTGGGTCATGATCCCTTCTATTCTGATAATGGTGTAGTTTGGATAGTACCAAATATCTCTCATGAGTTAAACATACTTCTTGACAAGAGGGTGCATCTTGTGCATGGGGTTTCTTGTGATATTCTTGACCAAAGTATGGTATATGCAATAAAAAATGAGCTACATATGAACTCTATACTTCAAGATGTGTAACTTTTCATAGTGATGGGAAATGGTAATTTTGCTATGGGAGAACCAATTCTTGACACTAGGAATATGAGTGGAAGCCATTAATGAGTCCAAAAAGTAGGACATCATGGTGAATTATTGGATTGTCCTTTTCTCAATTCCAAAAAAATTTCTCCTTAAGTGGATGCTAATCAACTCTCTAATAGGTGGAGTTAGCTTCTCTTCCACCATGAAATATATGTAGGAAACCCATCTGGGGTCGACATAGGTTGTGGTGATGGTGCCTAAAGGTCTACACAATAGGGTCATAGTGATCATAATTCCTTCTCTAAATTTAATGATAAGGATTTTACCATATTGGTTCCTGGCTACATGAGTTCCTTGGATTAACCAAGGTCTTAAGATAACATCTAGATTATGTTGGGTAGTCTATTTTTTGATAGAGGGGAGGTCTATGTGATCTTTAGAGAGCTTTTAGTAGCCTTTAAAATCTACTAAGGCAATGTAGGTGATCCCATTTGACCCTCCTTATTTGATTATCTAGTCATTATCCATTCTATAATCAACTAACATGGGTGAAAGGATGTCAATGCAATGTAATACCTCAAGTTTAACAATAGCTTGATGAAGATCTATCATTTAGATTGTAACCCAGTCCTCAAAATTTCTCTTGGTGACTGCCACCCTTTTCTCACTAGATGATAGAGGTTGTATCTCTTAATTGTGAAGAAAATCTCAGACCAATTATTCATGCCATTGGTCAATGCTATTGTATCCAATTTAGTATCTCCAAATTGCCTCCCTTCATGGTTTGTAGATATATACATATATGTCTCTTCCTTTTATTATTGCCTTGCTGCTTCCATGAACTTAATTGCCTTAGAATATGAATTGTCTTGATTCTCAAGATGACACTTTGAGCTTGATTAATGCAATTATGTCCTTAACAATCAAGTTTTGAGGCTTTAAGTTGAGGTTTAGGGCTTTAAGATTTAATGGTGAAGGTGAAAGATTTCATAAATGTATTTGTGTCTCAGATCTTATGGATGGCACCACTTATGAATTTTTTTTCTTTTTAGGTGTACCAAATATTAGGATTATCCTTTAGTTCTTACTAAGCATCTACTTTGACCTCCTTAAGTTTGTTCCCATGTAACTCCCATAGGAACCCCTTTGAAAATTAGCTATTAGCTTTTAAATAAATCCTTTTATGTTAATCCATTGGATTAGGATTCTAAGATGAATGTGATCCTTTTATTAATATCCCAAAGGTCCTTTTTTATTGGTTACTCAGATCTTGGATGACTTGGTTATGCCAAGTGGTGTATTTTATCTTCTTTAGATAATGACTAGATGCAATTCATCCATGTGTTGAGCTATCAAGATCTAGGGTCCTTGGTTGAAAAGTCCACCTTCACTTCATGCCATTGGATTAAGATAAATGATGGAGTGAGAACCATTGATCATGATCTATAAGGTCAAATATGATTGGTTGAGTGGTTGATTGTGATTAAATTTGATAGTCTTACTAATTTCAAAGACATCTTCATGAATGTTAAATGATGGGAACATGACTATAAAATTTAGGCTTGTAAGGTTCCTTTGGTCAAATGACAATGTGGCATGTGTCTCATTCTTAGTGATCTTAATCATTTAGGGTTGACACAGTCTGTTGGATCAATCTAAGTAATAAACATGAACCATTAATTATGATTTGAGAGGACTTCCTCATTTGGCCAAGCTTTATGGGCTCTTTGATCTTGTGCCATTGGATTAAGGTCACAAAGTGAACATAGATAGTCAAATCCTATAAGATACATGAACATTAAGTTAGTCTGTGATGCACATAAGCTTAAGCTAAGGGGTTAACCTTAGATTAATAACATTAAAAAAACACTATGATCTAAGTTTTAATTTGATAAGCCTGAGATTTAAATGTTTATAAGGTCCCCATTTGGACTAAGGATAAAATTTTGGGTGGGGTTTATTTTTAAGTCCTATCTAACATCAAACACATCCTTGTGAATGTCAAATGATGGGAGTGAGGTCATCAAAATAAATTCCATGGAAACTTTTATAGTGAGTGGGGTTTAGTACATAGTTCATCTTAGGATGATCTCACATTGTTGGATTGAGACTCTGAAGAAGTGAGGACTATTAGATCTTCATTCAAGTTAAAACATCAATCTAGGGATTGATATGTGTAGTGATTTAGACTAAAGTTTAATATCCTCAAGGTGCCATCTATTTTGTACAAATGCCAAGACATTTTAAGATTAAAACATAGACTAAACATTGAAAACATCTTAGTCTAGGATGTAAAGGGGCTTGTGGACGCAACACTTAATGAGGTTAGGAGGGATTTAAATGGGGGAAGAAACATAGAAGGGGACTTAAGTATAAGTTTATGTCAAGGCTCAAGCATGTTTAAAAACATAACTGAGCCTTGATGTAAAATTAAACTTAGGGTCTTTTTTTAAAAGGACAAATTCTTGCTAAATTTTCTCTCATGAATATATGAATTTGAACCCTTAGGGTTTTTGCCTAGGAACTCTACCTTCCTTCATGAAACTTATACTTAGCCATCCAAGGGTAATCATTAGTAGGGTTATCTCATAAATAATAATTAAACATGTGGATGATCTTCAAATTCTAAAAATAATAACCTTATGAAAGATAGACTAGGATACAAAAGTTTTAAAACATTTACAAGGGTCCCTATTTTACAAAGCAAAAAAAAATGGGGTATGTTGGTCCCAACAACAATAGTCTCAACCCATTACAAATATACATGGGTTTTTTTCTCCTACCCCACCTATCCACCATATAATACAACTCTTTATGGTGCAACTCTTCATCAAAAGATTCTTAATATCAATCTATCCCATACCGTATAGTCGATCCAAATAATCCTATTGGATAAATACCAAACGATGATAATCATATATGTTATACAACTTTTACACCTTCTAAACCTAGAATTCATAAACTCATTAACCCATCTACATAAAATTTTGGAACGTCACATTATGTTCCACCTCTTAAAACCAATGTTCACAATCCTTTTGTTACACCCATAAAAATATCACCTAGCATTATCACTTCCCAAATTAACATGGTTAAAACCACTCAAATTGATAATTTAGATGATTCCCAATTATTCAAAAATGTTGATGATAATATTATTTACACTCCTCATAATAATGGTGGCTTTAATAATCTTATTTCTTCTTCTACCACACTTAAGACAACTAACACTAATGTTGGGAATCCTCCACTTACAAAGAACCCTCCTCCCACTAACACTACCAATCCCCCTCCTATCAACACTAATATCCCTCCTACAAACACCAACCCACCTATTGATACAACTCAACTTATTTTACAAGTCATACATCAAATGAACATCATGGAAACAACCAAGTAATCTCAAATTATGAACATGCAATAACATTTATTAAACATGACTAGTTACCCACCTAAAGTCATCATGTCTCAACAAAATAATTTTTTTGTCACTCTTCGTCTTAGAGATGCCAATGGGAATATCATCCCTCAACCTCCAATGAATAAAAAAATCCTTCAACATATTCAAAATGAACCTTTAGCCCCATTCATTGCATCCAGAGATATTGGAAACATTTCTCCAACTATCACATATAATGGAACTAATGACCCTACTATATTTCTTAAATATTTTAGTAATCTCTATAAGGAATGGGTCAAAACTAACACCTTTACTACCACCAAGATCTTAGCCAAAACATTTTTTGGTGATGCACTTGAGTGTTACAACCAAATTCCTAGACATTCCATCTCAAAAATATATGATTTAGTCAATGCTCTAGTGAAGGAATTAAAACATGATGACCTTCTTAAATATTACATTGGCCATTTTATCAATGCCAAACAACTTCCTAATGAATATGCTCATACTTTCATCATATGATAGAATCTCTCACTCATAAAGTGTATCATAACATGAATGATGATACTATTTTAAAACTATTTATCACTTCTCTTAAAATTCCCCTTCAATACAAAGTTTGAATCTTTTCATCTCAAACTTTAAAAGAAGCCTTAGACCAAACACAAAGGAAAGACTTTCTTATGACTCAATTTGAAATACCTAAAATAACTAATAAAACACCTTTCCAATCATTTTATCATAACATTGATTCATCCAAGCTTCCCTAACCTCAAATTGGACCATTTAATTCAACCAAATTTATCCCAACCCACCCACCCTTGAGTTTAGAATAACTAAAGAAGAAATTACCACCCTCTAAACCCTTGATCTTTGATCCTTTCAAACCTCCTTCAAAATGGTACAATATTGATAAATTTTGTTGGTAGCATGCTATTATAGTTCATTCTCATGAGTCTTGTCATTATATCCATTGATTTCTTCTTTCTTCCTGGCTTGGTCTGCATTTCAATCTTGATACTCTAACCAAACAACATTATCAATACTATCTTCAAGCATCTAAAATTCAATCTCAAGAACCACAATCACAATAAAATCAACTACCTAATGATAAAAACAATACTACCATACCTATAACTCATATGCTAATTTTTTTCAAACCATAGTTTATCCTTCTTCCTATAGCATTAAAGAAAGGATAGCTAATATGAACAACTTTAAACATATTATAGCATCCATTGAACCTCAACCTCTTAGGCCACATGAACCAAAGAAGTTCTTAGTTAAAATTCCTAGTCTAAAGAATATCATATATGGTCATCATTTACCTCCTCATACCTCTTCTAAAAATCATATGTCATATTCAACACCCTTAAAATCTAATAAACCAACACATTTACCTATCTCCAAATGAACCTACCAACCCACTACAAATCATTTTAAAGGTTCAATGTTACCTCACTCCACCTCACATGCTGGGTAATCTAAAAATGCCCATTTACATTTCCCTTCAAACTTTGGGGCATATTCAAATATCATCCCTACATCCACTTACACATTAGGGCATCTTATGACTCCTGCTCTGATTTTACAATGCATAATAACAAACACATTTAGCTTCAAGACACTTTTTGAGACTTATAGACTTGTATTTCACATGATCATATTTGATATAAACATTAGAATAGGTCTTAATTGTCATTATTTGTCTCATGTTTCTTTGTTTTTATGTACTTTCCTTATTTTAGGTTCACTTTACTAGCATCATTATTTTTTGTTATGTTCTTTGGTTTTATTACACATTATATTTGGCATTTGCTTTCATTTTTAGTCCTTGTATATTTCTTGTATTCTCATATTTTTATGTCACTCTTTACCTTGGTATTTTTATGATTATTTTCCCCCTTATTTATAATTCACTCCTTGGGTTTTTCTTTTGTGAGTTTCTTTTTAAGACCATGGATAGGACCCAACACTCCTGATAAAATACCATTTTTTGTTCACCTCATTTATTTTCACATACATTATTTTTGGCACCCTCATGGGTTTCTCTTTTATTATTTTCAATGTAATACTATGGATAAGACCTAAACTTCCTCATAAAATTACCATATTATCATTCCTTTTATAATAAAATGTTATTTAATCCTTGTTCTCAACTTTAGCTTTTACTTCTTTTGATAGATGGAATATGCACAACAATATATGTTAGCATGTTTTTTTCTATTTCCCTCATTCTTATGATAATGAATCACTCATTTTATATCATTGTATCCCTTTTTAATCTTTGTCATATTTTTTACAATTTGAAATCATTCAAATTTGTTCCATGTGTCATTCTTCTTGATTTCCCCTTTCTTTTCACTCTACATTGGATAAAACAAAGTCAAAGTCAAGATAACACTTTTATTTCACCTAAATTTATGAGACTCTTATACTCCATGCTCTTTAAAGTTATCTCTCTTAGAAAACAATTCCCAAGTATTCAAATGAAATTAATCTTTAACACCCATGTTTGATCTTCCAAATCCGTATGGAAGAGGAAATGAAAAATCCATCAAGAACTTTAAAAGCCAAATCATTTGAAACAAAAGGAAATGATATCTAAAAGGCAACATACAAATCTCAAAATTCAAATCACACCAAAAATGTGATTCTAAGTACATCTCCTATCTCTAATTAAATCTCAAACTCCAAAATTAGCCTCACATAGAGCCAAGGTCCATTGGGGTGAGGTAGGCTATTAGATTGGAATAAGAGAATTCAACAAACTCTATGGTACTACCTACTTTCTCACATAGGTATCCAACCTTCATAGTAGACTGATGGATCTATAAGGGGTCCTAAATAATGGGGAATGTGATATGGTAAGGTGTGTCCATTTTAGTTTTCATTTATATATCCTTCATGGGATGATCTATATATTGCATTTATTGGCCTAAGACTTGTGTGGCTAAGATAAGTTCTGCATAGTCTTTAAGGTCAAAAGTCTTCTTATTTTGACAAACCTAATTTGATTGTCTTGATTTTGATAGAGTTATTATACCTTGGTTTTTATTTAATTCTTACCTCCACCCATTTCATCCCCCCCCCTTGATAGAAAAAATTGTTATTCTAAATTTGTTTTCCCTTCTTCTTTAATTCCTTTTTGTTCACCTCTTAAAAACATTCTAGCACTACTTTATTTTAATTTTATCTATCCTTAAGTAAAATAACATGTTTTACAAACTATGGATTACACCCTTAAATCATTTATTTACCACACCATCTCATTGTCATACTAGTAATGTCATTAGGTGGTTATGTTTTCTTAAATTGTATCTTAGAACAAGCCATAAGTGTGAAGTTTTCATCCTTTAGAACTTTTGATTTTCATTTCTCCATCATTTTATATTTTTAAATTTGTGTAATTAACTTATCTTACATATGATATTTTCCATTATTACATGTTTTTATTTATTCCTTCTTCCTATTTGTCTCACATATTCAATTACATTTCATTTTTAGTCTTTAATGTTTTTATTTTTGCCTATCCTATATGAGCTTACTTTTCGCTTTCTTACATATCTTTGTTAAAGTTTTCTTGCATGGATATTTAAATTGTCATTCATGTTTCACATGCTTCCCAATGTGATTTTATATGTTCTACATTCCTTTTTTTCATTTATGTTTTACATGATTTACTATATTCATTTTACAATCATTTATCATTCATTTGCCATCATTTGACATTCAATTGCTATCCTTTTGTCATTCATTTTCCCTCAATATTTTGGTTCTTGCCTTGCCTTAACAATCCTAATTTTTCAATTTTCCTAAATCCCTCATATATTTGTCTCTACTAACTCATTTTTCACTACTATATTCCTATATTCCAAATTTTATAATTTTTGACTTTTTTGTACTAATCTCTACAGGTTCATCTAATGTTCTTCACATTAGACACCTTAAATTCTATCATATTATCCTTATTAATATATGACACTAAGGTAGTTAAATTTATGTGTTTTTCAATTATATAATTTAATTTATCTTATTTTATACTTACTACACTTTACTTAACATCAACATTATGTGTTATCATGTTCTTTCTTAAAGCACCATTCTATGTTTCACTCATGTGACACATGATGAAATTCAAGTGGGGCATATGTATACACATAATTTTTTCAATATTTTATCACTTATGGATGCTTTATATCTTTCAAGAACCCATCAAGTCTCAATCTCTCTGAGTGCACATCTTAAGGGGTTCATTGGGAAAGGGGTGGTTAGACCATTGGTGACCATAAGATTGTGTACCATTTTACCACTTTCCATATACAGATTTATCTCCTAAAACAATTTACCCTAGGCTTATTCTTGTCATTCTTACCCATTCCAAACATTTTTCATATCATTATCTTCTTTTTTCTTGCCTTGAACCTCTTTCTCTAGTTGACTTACTAGGTCATCTAGGTCGACCTTGTATAGTTTTTAGCCTCTAATTATTATACAAGGTCAAATAGGTCGACCCTATACTATTTAGGGATATTTTTCACTTAGATTTTTGTTATCCCTTTAGCCAACCTAGCTTGGGACCTGGTGAATTATCTCCTAAAAACATACAAGGTTGACTGGGTCAACTTCATATAGATGACATATTCGAAAGGATTTAGGTTAAGACCTACCTATATATTCAAGTTCATTTCCTACCATTTGATAATAGATAAGTTAATAATAATAAGTAAGAATGAACATCTACTTATTGATCATTCTACTTGAGGAATACAGCTTAAGGTTCCATACTTTCTTTGGAGATACAAATATTGTATTATGGGGAAGTCTTTTAGATGTATAGATAGGTTGTGTAGCCTAAAGATGATTTGTCTTTGTTATCCTTACACACAATAAAAATATCTTACAAATCACCTTGGCCAAGGGAGAGATTGAGGCTCGATGGGTTTGTATTCAAAGGTAAGTATTCCTAAATTTATTTCTCTTTTGTAAGAGTAGCAGTTGTGCTTCTCTTCCATTGTTATAATTTCATATACATTAACATGAGTATATGTATTTTATACATGTTTATTTTATTTTGTTTTTTCTAACCCACACTTTATGCCACAATCTTTGATGATCACTAGATTAGATTTACTTTCTTGTTTATTAGAATAGAGTGAACATTAAACCTAGGACTCTTTTAGGAGGGTTGTGTGATTATGTTAGACTGTAGGATTTGGAACCCTTCCTATCATGGTGTATTGTTACAAGTGATCCCCTAATCAGGTATATCAAATCCCCATATTGGTCATGTTCCCACTTAAAAAATGTATTCCCAATCGGAAGTGTAGGTATTCTCTATCTTCTTTGATCTAGGAATGATTTATAGACTTGATGCAGTTCTAATTGCATACACTAAGCTCTATATAATTCAAAATAAATTCATTTTGAGAAAGCTATTTGAGTTTCCTAATAATAAATATATGAATTCAATATTTCATGTCATATAAATATTATGATATCAAAGTGGTACATGGTACCTAGCTATCATGTGAAAATGATTCACCATGTCATTAACACCAACATAATAAGAAAACCTCATACATGATGATATACTCAGTTTTTATTGATTTTCAAATTTACATTTTTTAAAATAATGAATGGGTAAAAATTTATCTCTCCTTATTTCTCATTGAATTGAAAATTTTGGTTGTTGTTTACCAAATTTGCTTAGATTATGTTACTCAAGGAAATTTTAATGAAAAATTTGCTCCAAATTTAAATGCTTTAAAATTGAAATATTTTTCAAAGTTTTAAAAAGATAATTTAAAATAAAAAAATGTACCCCTCTTCATTTGTCTTATATGGACAATATTCAAATATTGAAATACAAACTTTGGTCTTCCTAAAAGTTATCCTCAAATAAAATAAATCATATTGTATCTCCTCTATTTGTTACCAAGTGAAGGTGAAATAATACGTTGTCAAAATAAACTCTATTCCTTCTTTAAACTGTGATCACCAATAAAAAAATATCTCCAATATATACAAAGTAGATAATGAATATTATGTGTTAATAGAATGCCTTCCAAACACCAACATAGTAGTCCACATATTATTTCAACCAATAAAATATAATTCTAAGTGTACCATAGTATAAGTACAACCACTACACATTCAAAAAATACAAAAAAATTGATATGGATAGTTGGTTTTATCCAATAACATAATATTCAGCTTCGAGTGCACCAAAATCTAAATTTGTTTGCCAAAAGTCTAGGTGCAAGTGTTGTAGCACCTAGTTTTAGCTCCTTACTTAGCAAAACACCTTGGATACATGAAAGAAATTATAAAAAATAGTAACATGTACTAAAAAAATGTTTCTAAAACACCTTTATTCAATTGATATACTCAATTTTATTTGATTTTCAAATTTACATTTGTTAAAATAATGAATGGGTAAAAATTTATCTCTCCTTATTTCTCATTGAATTGAAAATTTTGGTTGTTGTTTTCCAAATTTTCTTAGATTATGTTACTCCAGGCAATTTTAATGAAAAAATTGCTCCAAATTTAAATGCTTTAAAATTGAAATATTTTTCAAAGTTTTAAAATGAGCATTTAAAATAAAATATAACATCTTTTTAATAAAATGTACCTCTCTTTATTTGTCTCATATGGACAAGATTCCAATATTGAAAAATACAGACTTTGGTCTTCATAAAAGTTATCCTCCTCAAATAAAATAAATCATATTGTATCTCCTATGTTTGTTACCAAGTGAAGGTGAAATAATATGTTTTCAAAATAAACTCTATTCCTTCTTTAAACTATGATCACCAATAAAAAAAATCTCCAATACACACACACACACACATGTATGTATGTATTTATGTATGTATGTATATGTATGTATGTATATATATGTATGTATGTATGTATATATATATATATATATATATATATATATATATATATATATATATATATATATATACACACACACACATATATATATATACATACATATATATATATATATACATACATATATATATATATATATACATATATATATATATATATATATATACATACATACATACATACAATGTTAGATTCTTCCATGTACCAATGGGCATATAGTATGGGTGAGTATATAAGAAGGCTTGATATTTTATTAATGTATTTATGTATGTATGTATATGTATGTATGTATGTATGTATGTATATATATGTATGTATGTATGTATGTATATATATATATATATATATATATATACATACATACATACATATATATATATATATACATACATATATATATATATATATACATACATATATATATATATACATATATATATATATATATACATATATATATATATATATATATACATACATACATACATACATACATACATACATACAATGTTAGATTCTTCCATGTACCAATGGGCATATAGTATGGGTGAGTATATAAGAAGGCTTGATATTTTATTAATGAAATGAAAATAGTAATATTTGGTGCAAGCCAAATTTGTCTTAATGATTCTTATTATTCCAAGTCACACATTCTATACGATGAGAAAGAAAATAATTTTATTATCAGAAGAGTAGTTTTATTTTATGAAACTATAAAGGAAAAAGATAACATTGATTGATTATTGTGTTGACTTGAGAAATATGCAAATTTTGATGTGTACAAGGAGAGTGATTTAGATGTTCTGAATAATGATTTGTAGTCATATAATTGGGATTTAATTAATAATTTATTATATCCTATAAATAATACTAAAAATATTCCAGAAAGAGAGAGTGATGTTGAAGATTTGACATTGATGTTGTCATTGATGTCAAATGTTCTTGTGAAGGTGCATGGTCATGAGCATTATCATGAATGCATGTGCATAGTGTGTTATAGTCATAACATGAAGATGTATGTGCAAATTTATGACATTATTTCAAGAGAATTTAAGTCATGTGAGAAAAGTCTAGAGGAATCAAGGAATGTTTCAAGGTGAACCTATAGGGGTAAGACCTTTAATCCAAGTCTATGACTAAACTAGTCCTAAACCCTTCCTGGCGAGATATCATGATCTATTATAAAATAATGTGAATTATGTATGAAATTATTTAAGAATGAAATAATTTTTTACAGTGATTTTGAGAGTGTAATATATGGTTGGTATATTTTATTATGTATTCATGAGTGATGTGAAGGTCAGTATGGAAGTTCCTTGTCAAAATTGTCAAGTATTTTAGCTTAGTAGTGTCTTGAAAAGGTATGTGCATAGGATGCCTAGTATTTTGAATGAAGAGGAATGGTGTCATGGTGATATGGATGCTCTTGGGATTTTAAAGGTTATATAATATTTATATCAAGTGTCTTTGAGGACAAGGTGTCTTGTGAAGATTAGTTATGGCATGAAAAGACCTTATGTGAAGACAAGCTTGGTTGCATGGTAAGATAAGGCTATACAAGGATGTTTGACATTGTTTAAGAATGTAATATATTGTGTGATCATGTGAGTGAAGTATTATTATATTTAAAATATATTTGAAGGCTAACTCAAGGCCTAATGTGGTGTGAAGACTGAGATGTAGAAAGTAAAGTGGTGAGAGCATGACCTAATGAGACATGAGGTTATGTTTCTAAGGAAATTATGGATAGGAAAGTATTTTTAGAAGTGTGTCATGTTTTTACAAGTATGTTACCATGTTTGAGGTCATGGTTTGTAATAAAAGTCATAAAATGTGTTTGGGAGTCTCTCAAGTGCTCATAATGAAGGGTTCTCAACTTGGGAAGGATATTCTTGTGTTCATCATCTCACGAAACCTTTGCATTAGAACTTAATATATTAATGTTATATCAGGAAGCATCCTATATAAAAATTATAGGCATTAATTTTTGTATTAAAGGACTATGCTTTATGAATGATCATTAAGAGTGAAAATAGGTTTAAACCTCCTAAAACCCTAATAAGGACCCGATGTTGAAGATGTTTCTCAAAAGTGCTTATGATGGTTTTCATTGATTATTTGAGTGTTTGGATATTTTATTAAATCTCCTAGGTACATCTAGGTGGTGGTTGTTATAGAGAGAGAGAGAGAGAGAGAGAGAGAAAATGTGAAGATATAGGCTTATTTTTGAAGAAATTATTATAGCTATAAAATGTTGTATTAAAAAAAGATTGAAAATTGATGAAGGTTAAAGATTGAAACTCATACTTGATGTCCTTGGTGGTTTATAGATTTTTCCTAGTGATTAAGTGTTCCAAATTTGTGATCTAATTTGGCCAGTCACTAACAAGCCTAATGAAGAAGATCAAGGCAAAACCCATGCAGTTTGAGAAGTTTATTTTTGGTATGATTTAATGAAAGAGAAATTTAATGTAGTTCATGGAGTTTTTATTCATTAATTTTAAGTCATTCTAATTCTTGGTATAATTTTTGGAGGTCAGAATAAGTGAATAAAATGTTTTCACAAAATGGCTTGTCTGTTCAAGATTGGATTATGAGATAATAAGTCAAGGAATTGGTCTGTAATACCAATATTTTACATTATACCTTATGATTTTTTAATTTTAAGATTATCTAAAGATGTCATATGATTATTTTAATACATAAAGATTTAATAAAATTGTCTACATATGTGGTTGAAGTCTAATTCCTTATGACTATGTTTTTTAGTATTATGGCAATTCTAGGTGAGTAAGTTGCAGAGTTATTCTTGAGACATTATTATTTGAGTGAAGTTGTTTTTAGTATTTGGGGATGTTCATGATGTCAATTATTATGTGTCTATATGTTTAATTTTTCATGAGAGAGCTACTAAAGGAGTGATTTAACTTCATTATTATAAGATAATTTATGAGGTGTATTGGCCCAACAAGGTAGTCTATCCTAAAGAAGGCTTCAGGGTATGAACATAGGATGTAGATATAAACAAGCATGGAAGAGGTTAGAATAAGTCATTGTAAATTTTTTTTATTGGTTTGTGATGGTTGGAGATGTCATATAGGAATTTGAATCAAGAGAGGCTAGTTAGTATTGTGTTAGTTTCAAAATGAAAACAAATGAAAGAAACACACTAACTAGCATAACATCTCTAGGCCTAGACACTAGCGAGAGCTTAGTTAACAAACATAAATAAAGAACATAACTAAAATTCAAAATAAACCTTATTTTACCTTCCTTGGATGCTCCAAAATGCTTGTTGTAGTGGATTTCTTGGCTTGTGCTCATGAAGCCTTCATCAAAGGAGGCTTGGTTATCTCTTCTTTTCCTTGGCACCTTGTGGATTTGGCTTGGCTTGGCTCAGAATTAATTTGGCATGGTAACACTAATTACAATATATTTTGAAATAATTTGTGCATTATAACTTTGAATTATCAATATTTTTAAAGATATTTGAGCATAACTTTGTACCAAAATAGCTTAAAAATGATGTTCATGGCCTCTCTATTAATAGATTTTGGAAAATGGCCAGAATCAACCTGGACCATCCAACACAAGATTGAGATGTGTGGCTAAAGATTAATCTAATTATGAAATTAAAATTGATAAATAGGCTCATTAATAGTTAGGATAAAGGATAAATTAAGAGGAATAGAAGGCATTAATGAAGTATAGGAGGCATTAATCTTGATATTTGTGGCATTTATGGCTTAGGGATGTCTTCCCAAGAAATGAGGTCACCTGATGATTCAGCTATTAAATATTAATTTTGAAAAATAGTTATTCAACAAGTTTCCATGGAATTATTAATTAGGCTCTAATTTTATTTAATTAGCTCTTAAGCATGATTAAGCACTTTGTGCACAAATTACTCAAATTGATCAAAATACCTTGTTGTTGGTCCAAAATTTGACTGGATTAGAATTGGAAGTCAATGTCAAATGAATTATAAATATATTACCATTTAGGATGTTACCAATAGAAAATAACAAAGGCACATGTCTTGTGCAAGATATTTGATAGGAAAGAGAAATCTAGAACACCTAATTACAAAATTGGCATTTTGACTCAAAATGATCTGATCAAAGTTAGTTGGCCCATAAATTGCATTGACCCACTTAGGGATACCCTAGCCAAAATCAGCACTTGAATATGTCAGTTTCACATCATTTATCATGTTTTAGTGTTTTTAGGCTAGATTGTGTATTTTGGGTGGAAATTTGTCAAAACCCTGATTAGAGGTTATCGGTGGCCAGATTTAGGTGTCTATAATTTGTCTTTATTTGAGAAGATGTTTCAAACCATAGGAAAATAAATATATTCTAAAATAATGAGAAAAGTCCTATATGCCAAAAATAATATGATGTTTGAAGAAAAAATCTCTAAATGGTGTTTGGAAAGCCTAAGATGATGCCCCCTCAAGGGAGTGGTCATCACATTTGTTGATGGATGGTCCCTCAAAAAGAAATAAGAAGAAAGGTGGAAGTAACCCATGTTTGATATTAATCCAAATAATAAAATGCCTATATGTATTGATTTGAAAAGGATGCATGCATTGACTTGATCTTCTTTAAACTAGATAGCCACACATCTCAATTTTGAGATGGATGGTTCAGGTTGATTTTGGGCATTTTTCAAAATCTATAAATAGAGAGACCATGAAAATCATTTTTAAGCTATTTTGTTATTATGCTCAAATATATTTAAAAGTATTTCTAGTGAAAATTTATAATGCACAAATGATTCCAAAAGCTATTTCAATTAGTGTTACCATGGCAAATTGATTCCAAGCCAAGCCAAGCCAAAGCCATAAGGTGCCAAGGAGAAGAGGAGATAGCCAAGCCTCCTTTGATGAAGAATTAATGAGCAAAAGACAAGAAATGCACTACAACAAGAATTTTGGAGCATCCAAGGAAGGTAAAAGAAGGTTTCTTTTGTATTTTAATTGTTTGTTTTATTCATGTTTGTTAACTAATCTCTCCCTAGTGTCTAGGCCTAGAGAAGTTATGCTAGTTAGTGTGTTTCTTTCATTTTATTTTCATTTTGAAACTAACATGATACTAGCCATCCTCTCTTGATTCAAGTTCCTATATCACATAATGGCACACTCGGTGAAACTAGACACATCCCACACATGAAGAAGATCATTATGAAACTTTAATTTATTCATTTGGATAATTAAAACTCTTGTTATTTGATTTTCTAACTTTGTTTTGCCATTTTTCTTTATCACAGGTTTACACTTACTAAATTATGATGGTTATACTAATAGAAAAAGGTTATATTAATGTAAATAAGGCTGTCTAGTTTGAATAAGATCAAGTCTCAGTGTCAAGAGAGTAGACCTAATGAAGGAGGTCTCCATGAGACCTAACGGGTGAGTAAGACCAAGGTTGGTCATTGAGTAAGAGTGTAAAAATTGAATTAATATTACCTTAAGTTCATATATATTATGTAAAACATGTTTTTTATGTTCTAATTACATGATATTTAGGTGATAAAGAATGAAAGAGATCAAATAGAGTTTGAGTACACACATGCCTAATGTAAATAGTACTAATGGTGTGCTTCAAGTGGGGGTTGGAGCTAAAAAGTGTCATGGACATAATATGATCTTTTTTTTGGTTTAGATAAGTGGTATATGAAGTGTTCCTATCATTTTTGGAGTTTGAAAGTGTTCCAAGGAAGGTAAAGTGTAACATATGACTAAAAAGGCCTAATAGGTCTCCATTAGACCTAAAGAAGGAATGTAGCCTATTTAGTTATGAGCAACCTAGTATTTTGATTGATTATTTTTGTAACATGTCCTAAGGCCTATTATGTGTCCAATATAACTAGTTAATTAATTTTGGATGACCAATAGGTATGTGTTCATAAGTTGTGGATATAAATAAGGCATATTAAGCATATTTGAGTGAGTAAAATGATTGAATGGTAGAGCAAATAAGATTGAATATCCTTGAGTAGAAGGAGGTATTATAAAGCATCATAATATATTATAAGTAATATAATGAATATCTAATATGATTATTGAGTATGAATATTAGGGTCATATGACCTAATTAGTCTTGAAGAGACTTAATTAAGTGAAGAGTCCTAGAAGGCAGTTTAAGAGGGATAAGAATATAAAAAGTTGAAGAGATGGTCATCATTTTTTGGTTGAACAACATCATGTTTTGAAGGTGATCAAATACATTAAGTGTCTAAGTTGGTGTTAATTCATTTAAGAGGTTGGTACTTCCTTATACATGGGTACTTTCTAAATCCTAGTCAAGTGGGTGCTTGTCTAGTTGGGGTCAGTGATCCATGTGGAGTTGATACTTCACTAAATATTAGTTTTTGTCTTATAGGATTGTAGTCCATTTGAAAATATCAATGGTTTTTATTCCCTTTGAGGGTTTACCACATATATGTTATGTTATCTTATTTCATACTCTTGTATGGTTGCCTATGCTTACTAGATCTATGTACTTATATGAATGGCCCATGAATGTTAAGTTGAATTCAATGAATTTTTAAATAACTAATTCACCCCCCATATTCATGGTGCTTCAAACATTTTTTATTAGATCAAGGTCCTTTAGAGTAACCCTAACAAATGAAAGGTGATCTTAGAAACACAAGATGGTTAATTATTTAAGGAAATAGAGTCAAGAGTTGGGATATAAGAGTGTTTGGTATTAACTCATATAGATAAGAAGAAGGATGATGTAGACATCAAGCCAAAGGTGTCAATCATGACAAAGAGGATCCCAAAGAAATACTTCAACCTCATGATTGCAAGTTGGTTTAGAAAAGAGTGGAGATCTTAGAATCTCTTGATTTCAAATTGTTCTAGAGCTCTATGAAGTGAGATGTCTGTACTCTATAGAAGCATCATGCAAGTGTGTTTCAAGGTTGTTATATAAAAAAAGGTTATATATCATGATGGAGAGCCTTGATCTAGATCATCAAGAGAAGATCATATAACTCTATGGTATGAATGTTTGAAGCATCTATGAGAAGTAAAATAAGATGATTATAGATATGTGTTAATCAATCATATAGAGGTAGAAAAATTATGAACATCATGATGTCAAAGGTGCATCTTATGACTAATGTTAAGATGATATGGTCAGTTGGAAGTGTGATATGTTAATATTCTTGGAGGAAGATGAGGATGGTTTAAGATTCCTATTGACTCATGTGTTAAGCTATGAAGATAAAGGAGTTTCTATTCTATAGTTGGTGTAAAGAGTGTGATATCCTAGTGTGTGATCAAGATTTTAACCTTATTCAGTTATGTTAAGGAATGTAAGTGATCTTGAGTTCCTAGTTCATTAAAAAGAGTTAATCTTGATCTAAAGGGGAGTCTGGTAGCTCTAATTTCTTTGTCAATAGAGTGGCTACCATAAGTTTCTAAATATTATTTTTCATCTAGTATATTTGAGAGGTAGTATCAGGCTAGGGGGAGAAAGTGAGATTTTAATAATTTTAGGTGACACTTTATCATTAAATTCAAAGGGGGAGAAAAGGAAAGAGCTAGATCTAAAAGATGGTTGTCATCAATAGTGGTTACCATAGTTTTATAAATGTGATTTACATCAATGCCAAAGGGGGATATTATTTAATCTTTGACATTGATGTTGTCATTGATGTCAAAGGTTATTTTGAAGGTGCATGGTCATGAGATTTGCCATGAATACATGTGCATAGTGTGGTATAGTCATAACATAAAGATGTATATGTAGATGTATGACATTATTTAAAGATCATGTAATACATGTGAGCAAGGTGTAGAGGTGTCAAGTAAAGTTTCAATCTGAACCTATAGGAGAAAGATATTCAGTCCAAGTCTACCAATAGACTAGTCATAGACCCATCCTAGCCTAATGAGATATCATGGTTTGTTATTAAGTAGTGTGAAGGATGTATGGTAGTATTTAAGCATCAAATATATTGTTAAATGGATTCTAAGAGTGTAATATATTATTAGTATATGTTATTATGTTTGCATGAGTGATGTGAAGGTTAGCATGGAAGGTCCTTGTCAAAATTGTTAAGTGCTTGAGCCTAGTAGTGTCTTGAAAAGGTATGTGCATAGGATGCCTAGTATTTCAAATGAAGAGGGATGGTGGCATGTTCATATTGATGTATCAAGATTTTAAAGTTTATATAATATTGATATCAAGAGTCTTTGAGGATGAGGTGTCTTTTGAAGCTTAGTTATGGCATGAAGAGACCTTGTGTGAAGACATAATCTTGGTTGCATGATGAGATAAAGATGTTGAAGGATGTTTGACATTTTTAATTTTGTGAGATGTATTTGGAGCATGTGAGTGAAATATTGGGAGCTTGAAAAGAGGTTTTAAGGTTAGTTCAAGGGCTAATGAGGTGTGAAAACTCATAAATAGAAAGCAAGGTGGTGAGAGCATGACCTAATGAAGCACGAGTTTCTATTTCCAAGGAAATTATGGATAGGTGATTGTTATTATAATTTTTTCATGTTTTTCCAATTATGTTGACCAATTTTGAAGTCATAGTTTGAAATAAAAGTAAAAAAAATGTGTTTAAAAGTCTCTCAAGTGCTCAAAATGAAGGGTTCTCAACCTGATAAGGATTTTATTGTGTTCATAAGATCATAAAAACTTTGCATGGGAACCTAAGATATTCATGGTAGATGGGGAAGGGTCTTATCTAAAAATTAAAATCATTAGTTTTTACATTAAGGGGATATGCTTTATGAATGATCGTTAACACTAGAAATATCTTTAAACCCTCCTAAAACCCTAATAAAGACCTAACATTGAATATGTTACCCAAACTTTCTAAGGATAATTTGGATTTCTTAGGTAATTTTTTGTATATTGTATTTAACTCTCTTAGGTACCTTTAGGTGGTGGTGGTTAGAGAGAGGAAAGATAAAAGATGAAGATATAATCTTGTTTATAAAGAAACTATTATGGCTATAAAAATTTGTATTGAAATTTTTTAAAAACTTGATGAAGGTTGAATCTTGATACTAATATTTTATGTCCTTGGTGGTTTATATATTGGTTCGAGTGCTTAATTGCTCCAAATTTGTGATCCAAGTTGGCTAGTCACTAACAGGTCTAATGAAGAAGAATAGTGCAAAACCCAAGCAATTTGAGAAGTTGGTTTTTGGTATGATTTCGTGAAAGAGTAATGAAATGTAGTGAATGGAGTTTTCATTAATTAATTTTAAGTCATTATAATTATTTCAATAATTTTTTGAGGTTATCATAAGTCAATAAAATGTGTTCACAAAATGGCTTGTCTATTCAAGATTGGACTGTGAGACTTTAAGTAAAGGACTTGGTCTATAAGACCAATATTTGCCATTAGACATTGTGATTTTTTCATTTGAGAATTTATTTGAACATGTCATAGGATTATTTTCATACATGCATTTTTAAAAAATGGTATACATAGGTGGTTGATGTCTGATTCCTTATGACTATGTTTTTTAGTATTCTGGTAGTTCTAGGTGAGCAAGTTGTAAAGTTGTTCTTGAGACATTATTATCAGATTGAATTTGTTCCAAGTATTTAGGGATATTCATGATGACATTTATTATATGTATATATGTTTAATTTTTCATGAGATATATATTAAATGAGTGATGTAACTTCATTCTTATAAGATAATTTTTGAGGTCTATAGGATTAATAAGACAGTCTATCCTAGAGAGGGATTAAAGGTATGAACAAGGATATATGTAAAAAAGAATGTAATAGGTCAGAATAATTCATTGGAAAATTGATTTAGTGTTTTTTTATTATTGGACAAGGATATTTGGTTCCAATAAGATCAAGTCTCAATGTGAAGAGAGCAAACCTAATGAAGTAGGTCTCCATAAGACCTAAAGGATGAGTAAGATCAATGTTGGTCATTGAGTCAGAGTGTACCAAGGGAATTAAGATGACCTTAAGGTAATATATATTATATAAACAATTTTTTTTTATGTTCTGGTTATATGATATGTAGGTGATCAAGCATGAGAGAGATCAGATAGAGTTTGAGTACACAGACCTAATGTAATTAGTATTAATGGTGTGCTTCAAGTGGGGGTTGGAGCTAGAAAGTGTCATGGAACTAAAAGGATATTATCATGGGTATATTTGAGTGTTATATGAATTGTACTTCCATTTTTAGATTTTTAAAGTGTTTTAAGGAAGGCAAAGTGTAACGTGTGACTAAGAAGGCCTTATAAGTCTCCAAGAGACCTAAATAAGGAATGTAGCCTATTGAGTTATGACCAACCTAAAATTGTGATTGATTATTGTTTTAATGTTTATTAAGGCATATTATGTGGCCAAGATAAGTGTTTAAGTAATTTTTTCTGACCAGGGGGTGTGTTCATATGTTTTGTATATAAACAATGCATATTAGGCTTATTTGAGTGAGTAAAAGGATTAAATGGTAGAGTGACTGAGATTTAAGATCCTTGAGTGAAATGATGTCTTATATACAATAATAAGAGAGTATAGAGACTATAATTAATATCTAATAGGATGTTTGAGTATGAATATCAAGGTTATATGACCTAATTAGTCTTGAAGAGACCTAGTTAAATGAAGAAGCCTAAAAGGCAGTTTGAGAGGGATAAGAGTGTGAAAAGATGAAGAGGTGGTCATCATATGTTGGTTGAGAAACATAGTGTTTTAAATGTGATAAAATAAATAATGTGTTTGATTTGGTACTTATTCATCTAGGGGGTTGGTGCCTTCTTGTAAGTTGGTGTTTTCTAAAGCCTAGTAAAGTGGGTGCTTGACTAGTTGGGGTTGGTGCTCCATGTGGAGTTGATGCTTCACTAAATATTGGTTTTTGTATTATAATAATGTAGTCCATTTAAAAATATTAATGGTTTTTATTACCCTTGAGGTTTTTCAAAATATATTTTGTGTTATCTTGTTTCATGCTCTTGTATGGTTTCCTATGCTGGCTAGAACTATGTACTTATATGAATGACCCATAATGTTAAGTTAAATTGAATGAATTTTTTCAATATTTGATTCACCCCCATCTTATTCATGGTGGTTTTAAAAAGTGAAAACTCATCAATATATGAATATGGGTCATACTAATAGAGGATAACAAATGAAGGATCTCTAGAGGATGAACTTGGAGAAACTAAAACATAGAAACAAATGTCTAAGTGGGCCACTCAAACTTTGAAAGATGTGAAACCTAATAAAGTTTTGAAAATAGTTACTAAAAGTACACATGTAGACACATCATATTTAGATAAGTCCATTGAATAAATTCAATATATGATTGAAAAACTCACCTTTTAATGTTTCTCCAAAAGAATAACTCAATGTTGTTTTTAATTTAGAACCAACATCTTTCAAATAGGCTGGCATGTTGGAACCTTGGAGAAAAGCAATGAAATATGAGTCTAGTGCAAATTGGTGAAAAATGGAACTTGGAAATTGGTTTATCCTCCATATTAATTTAAACCTATTATCTATAAGTGGGTGTACCAATACATTTATAAGGATGATGTCTCACTTGACAAGCACAAAACAAGGCTTATCATAAAGAGGTATGCTAAAGTTAAATAAATTCACTATAATGAAACCTTTGCACCTATAGTAAAATGGATTACTTGAAATCTATGAAAAAAAATATTTCCATATCATAAATATCTTAGGTGTTAACAATAAAATATAACATAGAGAATCTAAAAACATAAAATTACAAATCAATATACATAAATAAGAGAAATATCATATAATATATCTCCAAAATTTAATATGTAAAAAATGGAATTTCCTTGCATATATAGGCATTAAATATCAACCATAGTCATAATATCAAAGAGATACTATGTAGGGATAAAAGCACACTATGCCTAAGTATTTACTATCGATACCTAAGTGGATGGGAAAACCTAAAAAATGATTAAAACAAATAAAAAACCTAAGAAACATGAGCTAAGGTAAATAACCTACTCTAACCCACCTCACCCCCACCACCCCACCCAAGTGAAGCTAGGGGTTAAAAATAGCCAAAAATAATGTGGAATATTCATAATACGAGTCTTGACAATAAGAATTAATCATGTAATCATGTACAAAAAAGGATGAAATGTGAAGCCAAGTGTCCCTATGGATCTTAAGCACCAAAATAGTTATACAACAAGATGAAGGAGACTATCAAAATGTAAAGAAGTCAAGATGACAATAATAATTACTAAAATATCTACACTTTAATTTTCAAGGGACTATCAGCTACTAAAAATGAATGTTGAATATATAGATAAAATCTCTCAAGAAGATGGCCCTAGTGGTGATGGTAAAGACTGGCAACGAAAATAATAAAGAGTGCATAAACTATGGTACACATGCATGAAGGTAGACTATGCTATAAAAGAGAACCCCCCATGGCACTTAATAATGTAGTGTGAGTATAATATATTCTAAAATCACCAAATAAAAATAAGTAAGACATAATATACACAAAAATAACTCTAAACAAGTAGACTATCAACCATTGCATAAGTCATCACAAATCATGATTTGCTCCAAAAATAAGGGATCATAAAGTGAATGAAGATGAAAAAACCCACATAAATATGAAGGTATACAAGGTTGAAATATAAACCATCATGAATATTGTATTATCCCCCACCCCCACACAAAAAAAAAAAAAAAGAAAAAAAAAACAAAAAAAAAAACAACACTTTAATAATTTACTATGTTTTATAAAATAAATGACACTGATAAATAATAAATAAAAAAAATACACTTTTGAAAAAATAACAATTAATTTTGAGTTTTTGATATATATATATATATATATATATATATATATATATATATATATGTCAAAAACTCAAAATTAAATGTTATTTTTTCAAAAGTGTATTTTTTTTATTTTTGATTTATCAGTGTCATTTATTTTATAAAACATAATAAATTATTAAAGTGTTGTTTTTTTCTCTTTTTTTTTTGGGAGGTGGGGGATTATATATATATATATATATATATATATATATATATATATATATATATATATATATATATATATATATATATAGGTTAATTAAAAATACACAAAATTTAAATTAATGGAAAAAAACTATTTTCTTGGTGAGATTTAAAATCTTTTAAATGGCTAAAAGTTAAGCCCCCACTAGTAGGAATAAAAAATAAATCCCCTCCATTTGTGACCACACCATAAATATAAGGGGATAAGGGTGATGATGAGTGTGTCAATGTGCAAATTCATAAAAAAATATTGGAAAGGGACAAATGAAACTAGTGGTGCACAAAAAAGGGTCAAGTGAATACATAGATGTAAATAAATGGCCAAAATAAATGTGTACATAAGGATGCATGTATGACCATTGTCAAAATAAATGAGAAATAAAATTCTCTCAAACTCACTCCAAGGATACACAACCTACATAATGACTAAAAATGCAACATAAAAACTAAAGATGCAAACCAAATAATGGCACAACTAGTTGTGATCTAGGAATTTGACTCAAGAGAGGATGGTTAGTATTGTGTTAGTTCCAAAATAAAAACAAGATGAAATAAACACACTAATAGCATAACATCTCTAGGCCTAGACACTAGGGAGAGCTTAATTAACAATCATGAATGAAACACACAACTAAAATGCAAAATAAAAACTCTTTCACCTTCCTTGGATGCTCCAAAATGCATTTTGTGGTGGCTTACTCAGCTTGTGCTCATGAAGTCCTTGGTAATGGAAGCCTGACAACCTCCATTTCTCCTTGGCACATTTGGCTTGTGGCTTGGCTTGGAATTATTTTTTAATTATAACACTAGTTTCATGAAGCTTTTGGAACCAATCCTACATTATAAATTTGCACAAATTAAGCTTAAAAATGATGTTGTGAGGCCTCCTATTTATAGATTTTTGGACTTGATCAGAATCAACCTCAACCATCCATCTCAAGATTGAGATGTGTGGTTGAGGATTAATTCAAGTTTTGGAATTAAGTTTATAATTATCCTCATCATGGCATTGGAAGAAGGGGCAATTAAAAGGCATGAAGGACATCATGGATAGAATTGATGAGGTATGGAGGGCATGAATCCTAATATTTATGGCATTTATGGCCTAGAGATGTCTTCCCAAGAAATGAGGTCACTTGATGATGTAGATATTCAATATTCATTTCCAAAACAAATTATTCAACAAGTTTCCATGGAATTTTTTATTAGGCCTTGATTTGGGCTAATTAGCTCTTAAGCATGATTAAGCACTTTATGCACAAATTATTCAAATTGATTAGAATGCCTTATTATTAGTATTAAATTTGAATGGATTGTAATTAGAAGTCACTGTTAGATGCATTAGAACCATATTCCCATTTAGGATGTTGCCAATAAAAATAACAAAGGCTGAGTCTTATGAAAAATATTTGATAGGAAAGAGCAGTCAAGAGCATGGGGGTGCAAAATTGGCATTTTAACTTGAAATGATCTTATCAAAGTTAGTTGGCCCATAAATTTCATTGCACTATTTAGGGATACCCTAGCCAAAATCAACATTTGAATATGTCAGTTTTACATCATTTAGTGTGTCTTAGTGTTTTAGGCCAAATTATGTGTTTTAGGTGTAAATTGGCCAAAAGCCTAATTGGAAGTTATCAGTGGCTAGTTTTAGGTGTCTACAATTTGCCCTTATTTGGTAAGGTATTACAATCTATAAACACAATAACATCTTCTCAAAAAACTAAAAGGTCCTATATGCCTACAACTACAATGATGATAACCTAAATGTAAGATGCCCCCTAAAGGGAATGGTTGGAACAAGTAAGGTTGGCAAATGATCCCTCAAAAAGAAAGAAATGAAATGAGGGGACCAAAGAAAGGAAAGATGATGGGGTCAAAACAAAATGATATTGAAAAAGTATTCAAAATCATTGAGAATGCAAGTATGATGGTACACAATGGTTTACCCAAAGGTGGTTATAAGCATTATACCCCGATAGTGGTAAAGTGGTATGATAACACAATGATTTGCCTAAAGGGAGTTATAATCATTGAGAAGATGGAGCTTCCAAAGTTAGGATAGAAAAACAAGATAATAACATGCCCCTGTATAGGAAGAACAAGTAAAGTGGTGACAACACAATGATTTGCCCAAAAGTGGTTATAATAATTTAGAAATGCAGGTGGGATGGTGTGAAATGATTTGACCATATGTAGTTATAATCATTGGACCTCAATTATGGAAAACATGATAAACTTGGTTGAGGATGATGATAACTTAACACTAAGGGTAATGATGAATTGGAACAACCTACTAGTAAGGAGATGCTCATCTAAACTAATAAAGGTTGAAATTATTCCATGGTTAATTACTCTATTTGGGATATGATTGGAGTGAATCAGGATGTCAGTGTTGAAGAGATATTTCCATTACTAAATAGACTTATTGAAGTTGAGGTTTGTTGTATCATGTGATGATAGCCTTTATGATAGAACAT
This sequence comes from Torreya grandis, assembly GCA_037957365.1. Taxonomy (NCBI): domain Eukaryota; kingdom Viridiplantae; phylum Streptophyta; class Pinopsida; order Cupressales; family Taxaceae; genus Torreya; species Torreya grandis. The sequence continues at coordinate 419,248 of JARHVA010001351.1, read as the reverse complement.
TGTAAAGACTTAGACAAAATATGCATGATGATTGACTCTTGTAATATAATACCTAATAGAAAACAATGCATCAATGATATAAATCATGATGACAATGTAAACATATGAATATGGATGGATTCAAGTGTAAGTGTGGGAAAGGAATCACCCAATGAACACACATAAACTAAATGAAGGCAATAGTGTTGAAATCAAACAAATAGGTAGATAAACAAATAAAATAAGCAAAAAAAAACAAATAAACAATGCAATAAAAATCCTACAAACATTGCCCCTATAAAATAGGTGACAACTTAACAAACAAACTAAATTGAGGAATAGCAGAAAAGGAAGGGGGTGGTTGAGCTATCTATATATGCACTATGCAAGTGGACATTGCCTACATAGTTCCATGGATGTAATATCCAATAAAAAACTTTAGGTCAAATGTAGTTCTCCCAGGGAATGGGAAGAATGTGATAACTAAGGAAACAAACAAAATGGATGTGATAGAAGAATATGAATGGTCTTGAAAAATGGAAAGTGCATGAGAGAAAAATGCCAAAAAAGATGGGGAAACAAATGACAAGTGAAATGCTTGTAACATAGTAAGGGTTCCTAGAATTATTAAGGTAAAGAAGTGGTCAATGTTTTTGGTTTTGTTATAATGATTTTTGGAATGTTTTTAGAAGTTTTGGAGCATTGAAACTCAATTGAGAATGATGAGACACTAAATGGTTCAAGTTCACAAAATAGTAAGAGTGTGGCTTAGGTTACTCATAAAATAGTGAGAGTGTGGCTTAGGTTGCTCACAAAATAGTGAGAGTGTGGCTTAGGTTTCTCACAAAATAGTGAGAGCATGGTGGAGAAGGGTGACTAAGCTAACCTAAAAAAGTATTGAGTGATGCCTACATATTCCTAGATTAGGACCTCAAGTCAATGTATTTTCTCCATTTTAGTAGAGAATTTTGACTAGTATGGCAGTTAATTCAAATAAAACATGCATAGTTGGTAAAAAGACACAGTATGGCATAGGAAGTGGTAAGTTGATATGTCAAGGCTTAGTATTTCCCCTAGTTTGTCCATGGGCACTTATAACTAGGACACAATGGCATAGATCAAAGGTACTAATTTACCCAAAGGTAGTTATAATTAGCAACAAGATTGGTGGTAAGAAAGAATAACAAATGAAGGATGCAACTACCAAAACTTTTGTCACACTATCCCAAAATATGATCTCTATCTAAAGTTTTTGAATAAACTAATGAACTGATCAGATACCTTGATGTTGAAACTACATAACGAATGATAAAAACTAAGGTCAAATGGGCTAGGCTTTACAACACACTAGGTCAATAGGTCATAAATGGAAAGTAAATATGAGAAAGAGGATGAATAAGGGTAATATGTGTACAAATAATAATAGTAATAAAATGGTATAACTAAAATGGTCCTTATAGACAATACACCTTAGCATTCAAGCATAGTATCGCTTGAGATGAATAATATTCATTGGCTCTAAAATTTTGTCACTGTCTAGTGTGGCAAGCCTGTATACTCTTGATCCATAATTTATGGTGATGATGAAAGGCCCTATCCAATTTGGTTTGAATTTTCCTTTATGTTTCTTCTCAGCCATGGTATTCTTTTGGTTTTATTTAAGAACAAGATCACCAAGTTCAAATGTTTGATACTTCACACATTGATTGTAGTGGCCTTTGAGTTGATTCTGGTATGCTTGAATATTGTTAAGCATGGCTATGCATTTTTCATCAAGTAGATCTAGATCTTGCAAGTGAGATACTTGATAGTCATGATCATCTAGGACATGCTTGAAAGAGATGCATCGTGAAGGCAATTTGACCTTAATGGGAAGGATGGCTTTAGTACCATACACAAGTTAGTATAGAATGGCTCATATGGGGGTATGATGCTTGGTATGGTATGCCCAAAGGGTGAGGAATATCTGAAGGTGACAATCAAAACTAGCATCATTGATAATCTTTTTGAGAATGTTTCCAATGGTTTTATTGGATGCCTCAACCTAGTCATTACCTTGAGGGTAATAAGTTTTAGAAAAGTGTTGTGTGATGTTGTATTTAGTATACAATTGGTCTACATCTTTATTTTTGAATGATCCTCCATTATCAGATATAATGTCAGAGGGGATACCATAGCAAAAAATGAGATGGTTAAAGAGGAATTTGGAAATTTGCTTTCCAATCATGTAAGTGAGGGGTATAACTTCAACCCACTTAGTGAAATATTCAGTGGTGGTAAGGATATGTTTATGGCCATCAAATGAAGCAGGGTTAATCTTCCCAATGAGGTCAATTCCCCATGTATAAAATGGTCATGGTGTCAACATTAGTTTCAAATTTTTTGTTGGGGCATAAATAAAATTAGCATGCCATTGACATTTATCACATTTATTTACATATGTAGTCGCATCTACGTCCATTTTGGGCCAATAATAACTAGTATGCAAGAGTTTTTTGGATAGGACTACCCCACTAGAATGGGCTCCACATATTCCTTCATGAACTTCTCTTAATGCTAATGTAGAATCTATCAAAGTTAAACAATGAAGTAGAGTTCCATCAAAACTATGATGGTAAAGGGTGGATCCAAGTAGAGTGTAATGAGCAAAATGATGAATGAAAGCTTTGGTTTTTTTTTGAGATAGGTTAGGTCATAGAACTTGGTCATGAAGGTAATTGTAAAGGTCTATGTACTAAATAGAATTAGGACCAAAAATATCACAAATCATGGTAACAATTGAAGGTTCATGAGCCGGTGTTGACAAATTTTCAATGAGGAACTGATACTCGTTATCTTTATCTATTTGTCAAATCAGTGAGCCAATAGTATTCATGGCATATATAGTTTTCTTACTAGCCCTCGGTATATGCACAAACTGAATGTTGGAAATTTGATTTTTAAGAGTGTCAACCATGGCTTTATATGGAACCAACTTATCATCTTTAGTCTGAAAATGATCTATGAGCTGATTGATGATTAACTAAAAATCACCATGAACTTGAATATGAGATATATTCCACTGCACTACTTGTCAAAGTCTTATAACAAGTGCTTCATACTCATCCATGTTGTTTGTATAAGGAAAGTTAATTTTAAATGATTTAGGGATTATATCCCCCTATGGTGTAATAAATAATAGGCCTACCCCTGATCTATGCATAGTGAATGAACCATCAAAATATAGCTTTTAGGGTTTCTCCTTAAGGGGTGTATCAATAATGGTCATGATGGAATCATCAAGAAATTTATGAGTGATTGGGTGTTTGTGAGAGGTGCTTTAACAAGTTGATCTATAAAAACTTGTCCCTTGATTGCTTTCTAATTGACATACTTTATGTCAAACTCACTGAGAATCCTGATCCATTTAGTCATTATACCTTGCAAAGCTATTTTATATAGTATATACTTAAGTGGACCTATTTTTGAGATGACCATGGTTTTATTATTCAACATGTAATGACCTAGTTTATGAGCTATAAAAACCATGGCTAGATAATCTTTTTCAATAGGTGTATAGTTATGTTCATTTGTAACCAAGGTATAGCTTAGGTAGTAAAAATCATGCTCCTTTCCATTGTCATCATGTTGAGCCAAGAGTGCCCCCAAAGCATGACCAGTAGCTGATAGGTATAACAAGAATGGATCTCTTGGCATATGAGGTAATAAAATAGGTAGATCGATAAGATAATCTTTGAGATATTGAAAAACTATTTGGTAGTGATCATCCCAATGGAATGTAACTATTTTATTTAAAATATGTGTAAATGCATGGCAATTATCTACTAATTGATAGGTGAAGCATCAGATTAATTGGATCTTACCCTGAAAACTATGATGTTTCTTTAAATTGGTTGGTGGTGGCATCTTGGTAATAACATAGACTTTAGCTAGATCAACTTTAATACCTATACAAGACACAATGAAGCTAAATAATTTTATTGAAGTTACACAAAATACACATTTATTTGGATTGAGTCTAACTTTTTACTTTCATAGTCTTTCAAATATCTTACACAACATTGCTAGATGGTTAGCCCTAGTCTTAGATTTTCCTAATATGTCATCGACATAGTCTTCAATAATACAATGAATTATATCATGGAATATGATAGTCATGTCTCTTTGATATGTATATCCCACATTATTAAGGCAAAATGGCATCACCTAATAGCAAAAGGTTTCCCATGGAGTGGTGAATGTTGTTTTATGTTGATATTTTGGTGTTATTCTGATTTGATTGTATCCTGAAAAGCCATCCATGAGTGAAAGAATTTCATAACCTATTGTGGATTTGATGATCATGTCAATATTAGGAAATGCAAAATCATATTTAGGATAATCTTTGTTGATGTCTCAAAAATTATTACCAATTATGATTCCTTTAGGATTTTTGCTAATATGTACTATATTAGAGATCCATTCTGAGTAGTCAATGGATTGAATACATCTTGATTCTAAGAGTTTTGTAACTCTTTCTTTACCAATATAGTAATGCAAGGATGCATATTTTATATATTTTGTTTTACCAGTTTGGCATTAGGATTAACCACAATGTGGTGTAGAACCAATGTGGGGTCTAATCCTGGCATGTCTGAATAGCCCATGAAAATATGTCTACAAACTCTCTCAATAAAGATGTAAAACATCACATTCCTCCTTAATGAGGGACACACCTAATTTTATCTATTTTAGGTCTAATAGAGTCCTAATGTTTACCTCTATGGTATCTTTGACTACAAGGGTTGAACCATCTTCTAGGATAGCAGGCAGTGACTTGAACTATTGGAGTATGTTAGGGTCTTTTGTTAGGACTTGCTCTTCAACTTCTCCTAGGAATGATGAATCTAAGTATCCTAATGGTATATTTGGCCATGTAACAAAAATAGTCAAAAATTCTTGGAAAATTTGATCAAATACTTGTTATTGCTCAAAACTAAACTCAGATTCACAAACAAGTTCATTTTTGGTTGTCTCCTAATCTAAATTTGAAGAAGAATGAACACCCCCATCTAATGGCACCTAAATTAGGTTTTCACCCCTAGAATGGCCTTTATTTTTACTTTTTCCCTGGTTAGAAAGTGCCTCAAAAAAGTTTTCACTTTGGGACCTCAATGTTTTACTTATTTGTTTTTGTTTAAGGGTGTTCACTCTCTCTCTAAAATAGACTGCATGATCTAATGTGATTGAGAATATTGATTTGTGATCTCCCAACATAAAATTATCTCTAAGTGCTAATAAATCATAGAATGCCTCATCATTCTAGAACTCATCAATTGGTAGATTGGATTCTTGTTGGTCCCAATCTATCAGTTGGGGATAATATAATGGCAATGGATTGCAATAAATAGCTTGGGCAAGGGTACCAATGGCATTGTTATTAACAAATTAGTTTTAGTTAGGCCGTCAAAAGTGAGGCTATGATCAGACTCTACTTTGTTATCAACATCATCATCACTAGTCACTAGTGATGGATTTTAAATAAGATATGTGGGGTCACCCCCAAGTAGTTTAAATCCAAGTCCATAAGGTCTTTCATACTCAGGCATGGAAATCAGCTCGATGGTTCCTTGTTGATTCAGTCTAAGGCCTCTTCTTTCATAATTGTGATGCTCCACGATCCTATTGGGAATAAGATACTTTGCATTTTTATAAAAATCAACTTGCTCACCATTGTATAACTATGATTCATCCCCTTTAAGAGGGTCAGGTCCTAGGCTAGATGTTGGTAAAAATGTGATAGGTCCCTTGTCTTTGTTATTGTGTTGCCAATGCATATATGGGATGACCTTAGGTCACCCAAAGGTTTTTGTATTTTGAGGAAGATTATCAATGTGAAATATGTTATGCGTCACATATTCTCTTGGTCCATTATCTAAAATGTTGAAATGATTAGAAGCTTCAAGAGGTGGCATGTGTTAAAGGGAATCCAAGATATTAGGATCTATGAAATTATCCAATGAATGATAAGTAAGTATAGCTTTACCTTTATCCTACTTGGAACTTGGATTTATGACATACTAATAATTATATATTTGAAACTTGGCCTCAAGATGCTTTCAATGTTCATATGGGTATAAATCTCCTAGAACATTCACCTCCATCCCTAAGTGGGAAAACTTGATACATTGGTTTAGTGTTAATGGGATTGAATGAATCTCATGTAACCAAGGCCTACCTCGAAGTATGTTGTATGATAACTCAAGATCCAACACATGGAAAAGTATATCATGGGTTAAACACTCAATGATGATTGGAAAACTAATGGTGCCATGTGATTCTCTTTCCTGATTATCATAAGCTTTGATAGTTATTATTTATGTCTAGATATCTATCAGTGTGTACCCAAGAAGCTTTTTGAGCTTGAGAGACATTATGTTGAGGCCAGATCCATTATCAATAAGGACACATTTCAACTTATGCCATCTGATACAAAATTCTATGTATAATGAAGTATTATGGAGTGGGCCAAGGGAAGACATATCACTTTGGCTGAATGTGACTTGTTGGGTTGTAACTAGGTGTCCAACCAAATCTTGAAAGTTATCAGGGGATATGTCACTATCAATAGTGGATTGAGTCAAAAACTCATTCAAGATGTTTTTGTTGATTATTGACATTTGTAGTAAATCCAAAATAGAAATTTTTGCTGGTGTCTTTTGTAATTGGTCCACAATATCAAACTTTCTATCTTTGTTAGTAGTAAATTGTTTATTTTAAGGCTGAATGATTGGTTGGATGATATATAAAGTGGTAGATGGTTGTGGGCCAAGGATAATAATCTTCTACCTTTGATTGTGATTACACAATTAGGATTAAATACTGGACCATTATTTATAACAAATGTTGGAAATGGTGTGGGACTAGATAGAATAAGTCTTGATTGTCAGTGCACTTGTATGTGGTCACATGAAAAGAATGAGTTTTCACTATAAGATCCAAAATTGGGAGACCTAGTTTGCTAGTTTACCTGTATGTACTCCCAGGTCAAAGAAGGATTATCCATGTGATTTGGCTAAATATTATTATTTAGTAATAGTTTAGGCTGATTAGTACTTGGTATTAGTATAATGAACAAAACTAAAGAGTTTGATTATAAATGGAAGCACCATTATCCAATGTTATCTTCCCATTCTCCAACATATTTTCAATTATATGCTTGATTTGGACACATCTTCATAAATTATGCCCATTGACCTGATGATAGTCACAAAATTCATTTTCATGATCCAATTAGGGTAAGGAATACCTTACAAATAATGCTTTGGTATATGCCAGCTAATCATATTAGCAGTTGTAAGCTTGTGAAATATAGATTCAATAGGTTATCTTAGGTCACTAAAGACATAACATGCAGGCATGATTGTCCTAAGAAGATGGGTTTGCAATAGTAAAGGCTACTATATTTCTTGTGTAGGTCTCAATTGTTACACTTATGGCATAGGTTGGAGAGGTTGTTGTGTAGGAGTAAGTTGAAAAGGTGGTGCAGATGATGTATTCATAGTTTGCACATGACAAGACTTAGTTACTCCATTTCCCACAATATTCTTATTTTGATTGGATTACTTTGGTCTTTCTTGATTATTGGCCTATGATGGTTGTGACTAATTAGTACCTTGATTTTTATTAGATTAATTGAGCTTGATGACTCCCTTATTGATGAGCACCTTCTCGATCAACAAACCTTTATCAATGATCTCTTTAAACATATGCACACATTATAGTTCCAAATGATAGGCTATCTCACTATGTAAATTTTTAGTAAACACAATAGCTAATTATTTATCTAGAAATTATGGGTGAAAAATCTTGCAAGGGCTCTCCATCACTATAAATAACTTGCAAAACTCTCCCTAGATTTTTGCTTTGCTTGTGTCAGATCCACTAATGAAATCTCATGCTTGATATTATAGGATAAGTGATACACAAATTTATCAAAAATATCATCAAAGTTTGTTATTAAGTTCTTTGTCAACTTCAAAAACCACTCCAAGGTTTGTCCAATCAAGCTCCTTAGAAACAACAACAAAATCTATATATTGTTATATGCCACTAGTTGACATGTGACAAAGAATTCGATCAAATGGGCCTTAGGGTACCTTTCCATTTGTACTTATAAAATTTGGGTGGTTCATATCCTAGAGGAAATTATATCTACAAATACTCCATATTGAATGGATAGGAACATACATCATCTAATTGAACTTCTTAGTTTGCTTCCCCACCTGAATGGTAGCAATCACATCCTTCATTTGTTACAATTTTTGAGAGAGGAAACTAGAAGGGATATTAGTTTGAGGGAGAATGTTGGTTTGGATAGATGGTTGGGAGGTCACAAGTGGAACACTTTGACTAGGGTTCAATGGAGACACCTATTGGGGTACATTGGCTTGGTTGGTGAATGGACTAGGAATATGCTTATGTGGATTGGGATGCACTTGAGATTGCACACTTGGCTATGTGATGTTTTTGTTTGGGTTGGCAATAAAGGTTTGACCTGGTGGATTTTGTGGTTGGGATGGAGGGATATAATTATACTATGCCTGTTATGGTTGAAAAGGGACATGTTGACTAATCAAACCTTGTTGTTGAGTGGGAATTTATAGACCAAGACCCTATCTCTAAATTTGTGGCACATTTTGAACCAATGATTGTCTAGTAGCTACCTAAGAAACATGGGGACCTCCTTGTTGCACGAATACTTATGAGGAAGTGAAATTAAATTACATATTTGACATCTATTGTTGACTAATATTTACACATTGCTGACTAGTCATTGCTTGGTTTTGGATTGGCATATTACTTTATGGTTGAAGAGGTATGTTTGTCATTACCTAGTGAGGAGGAACATTAGTTACCCCTGATTGAGGTGGCAATGTATTCATCCTCTATTGTGTTGATACATTAGATTGTGTCTGTTGTTGTGGAATACCACTTGATACTTGTTGAGGGGGAGTAAGATTCATCACATTTTATCATTGAGGTGTAAAATTAGCCATTGTTTGATTATCTAATCATGTAGGTTGTACACTTGATGAAGTGGCTAGTTGAGGTTGGGGTAAATAAATTCCCTTTCCTTGGTATGATGATCTACTCATGGGATTAAATATAGGCATATGTTGTTGGCTAGTTGTTTATGCATTTGTACCACTTTGATCAAGATTGGATGATATTTGCACATTGTCTACCATGTTTGGCTCACAATTCAGTGTAGAAGCCAATGACACTTCTTCAATAACTAGAATATGTATCAAGTTATCCATGAAAACATTTTGTACAAATGGGTTAGAATTTATATTCTCTTATCCAGTTAATTCCATCAACACCCCTATTGAAGGTACTAGGTCAATGAGGGGCTCATTTACCATGTTCATCTAATTGAAATCATGTGCTACATTTAGGTAGGTTTGATATGTTGTCTGTATTTGGTTAAAGTGCTCTTTTATGATGTTTTTGCCTTGATTGGATATATTGGGGTCTTGGTACATTATTTAGAATAGAACCATAGGATTAATAAAAGAATCATGTTAATCATAAATGATATTGTGGGTCACTCTTACTAGACTTGGTAAATTTTCATGGGGGATGTCTACTAGAAACTCGGCCTTTACCTCTATGTCTCTAACCAAAATCTCATCTTTGTTTTCTAAAAAATGTTGCTCAAACAAAAAAGGATCATACGTGGAAGTTGTATTAGTAGAATATGGATATTTAAGTACTTGCTCGTCCACTATGGGTATTATAGCTAAGTATTGCAAGGTTTGTTCTTGGTCCTATTCTGTGTATGGTGGTGTGTTAACCAGATAGTTAGCTAATAGATCTTAGCTTTGTGCCCCTGATTGAGTATTATAAGAGGGATAAATGTTATCCATATAGGGTTTTTGCACCATTTCTTCATGTGCAACTACATTATTAATCCCTAGATTGTACATGAGTCCACTATGAGTGTAGGAATACATATTGGGATCCATAGTTAATACTTGGTGATAAAAGGTCAAAGAGTTATACAAAATATAAAAAGGATAGACTATAAAATAAATGATTCCTTCAACTTGGTCTAGATTTGTCAAAAAGATCAAAAGGTTTATGAAAATATTTGTGAGGAAACAAGCTAACATAAAATATCAGACGTTTCACTGTTCACACAAAGATAAGTAAGTAAATGGACCAAAGTATCAAAATGCCAAAATTTAAGGTTAAAGTGTTTCAAATCAGTCTAATCTAGGAATTTAAAAGTTGCTAGCTCTTTTGACCAAACATGGCATCAAAATCTAGGATCAAATAGGGCATGTGCTATGACTCTTGGCCAAATGGCATCAAAACCTAGAATTTGAAAATAGATGGAAGTTTTAATCTAACTAATTTGAAAAAAATACTAGGCATTAAATTCTTGGAGATGAACTTGGTCAACTAGGTATAAGATATGAAATAAAAGGAACTTTAACCATAGTTTATTTTCTCATAAAAATAGTATAAAACTTGGTTCCTTTGACAAAAAAGCTAGGCAAAGGTGAATAGTATAACTGTGCTTTAGACAAAGGATCAAATTACACTTGGATCAGTCTGAACATGTAGAAACAAATTTGTAATTGTATAGAAAAGGGGCTATGAAACAAAGTTTGAAATGATTTGGGTAGTGTAATGATGCTATACTACCCAAAAATTATTATAAAAAAGTTTGTTTCAAAGACTCTCAAAGGAAAAGACATTTTCCCATAATTTTGACAGTATAACACTACCGTTCTTGACTCAAAATGTTGTGGTATATAGACTTAAAGTGCAAGTGTTTAGCACAAAATGGCTTAAGTATATCAACTAATGATAATGATTATGAGTCTTAAATGGCCTTTAACCTAAATTGGAAATTAAACCTAAGTTCCCTCAATTTTAGTGTAAATAGCGAACCCACTTAACACATTAACCCTATGAACTTGTAAAAGTGTAATTCTGAATTTAGATTATAAGTGAAGGACTTAAAAAATGTTGGTAAAGGTATAGACTCAATTGGATAACATAACTACACCAAAGTGGATGACATGACTCTTAAGCTTTTAATGAACCTTTGAACAAAGTAAATAGATGATTTCACATGGACAACATAATGCCTCTTTGTTCAAAGGAAAATTTGGACTATGTGTTTGGTTTGGATTGTTTGTTTACACCAAGTTTTGACTCCAAAAAAGACTTTAATCTAGGACAAGACCAACTAATTAATCACCCTTAGATCCTAAACTAACAATGTTGTTTGTTACTATTATAATCCATCAATATACATCATTTGAGAGGATTTTAAGTGTTCATCCAAAAGTAAAAGTGCATTATATAATAGGGTTTTTACATCCCCCTTCTCTCAAATGATAGTACTATGATGTGGACCTTGAGGCAAACCTTACACCAACAATACTTCCAAGGCAAGTGGGGATTTGTCTAAGATCTAACAAGTTTCTAAATGATCTAGGGGAAATAATTGCATAATGACTTTCATGCCAAACAATGCAAAAGAAAAGCATAGATTCTAGGTCTATATCACTTGGCTTGTTGCAAAAAGGTCTAGTCCTTTTTTTAACCACTACATCTTGTTGTTTTCTTAGTGTAGTACAATGTCCAAAGTTTCACTACATACTATGTGTAACTCTAAAGGAGCCAAATGAAGTCAATGCTGGGAGATGAAACCTAGGTTAAAGCTTCCTTAAAGAACTTATGGGAGGTGATGAAGTCCCCCTTGCAAGCCAAGATGCATAAAAATAAATAAAACATGAAATTAGAAAGACTTTAGGGTCATTTGCAAGATCACCCAAACTTTGATGAGTTTTTTGGGAGTGCTTTAGATAACTTTATTTCTAAGCCTTAGAATAGACTACTTGCAATATGAATAGTGCTTTTGATTCCAAGGGTTCCCTATAGGGGATAAATAGAAGATAATACATGCAACATACCTCTTTTTACTAAACAAGATCTAATTAAACAACTATTGAAAACAAAAATTGACAAGTGTGTTCAATTTTAAACCTAGAAAGAAAGATTTGATGGTGTTCATTTGACGCCTTGGTCTTAGTTGTAAAATTTGAAAAAAATTCATCAAAAACACCTATATTCTTTGTTAAACACCTAAAAAAAGGTTCATAATTGATTTTTAAGCATGAAAAGGTGATTTAAACATGTTTTGAGAAAATATCCTGCTTAGTCCTGTAGCAAAATTTTTAGCATGTCCTTTAGATTTGAAGCCCTTTTGAGTTTGAAACAAAAAACTTTGAAAAAGGAGGTCTCAGGTCTATGTTTTTGGAAAAAACATAGTGATTGACATTAGTCAATACCATCAATGTCAGTTATGACCAATCAAAATCTAACCAATGTCTGTTCTACTGACCGATGCTAATTAATCAAGTAACTGATGTCAATATTTCTGCTGACGTTGCTTATTGTGTAAAAACCATGACAACCAAAAATGGAAAAATAAAGTTAAAAAATTAATTTGTAAGAGTTTTAAAGGCTCAAATAAATTTTTTAAAGCTGTAAAATGATCTCCTTTAGGTGTAGGATGTGTCTAGTCCCACTGGATGTGCCATTATGTGATTTAGGAATTTGACTCAAGAGAGGATGGTTAGTATTGTGTTAGTTCCAAAATGAAAACAAGATAAAATAAACACACTAATAACATAACATCTCTATGCCTAGACACTAGGGAGATATTAGTTAATAATCATGAATGAAACACACAACTAAAATCCAAAATAAAAACTCTTTTACCTTCCTTGGATGCTCCAAAATGCTTATTGTGGTGGCTTGTTTGGCTTGTGCTCATGAAGTCTTTGGAAATGAAAGCTTGACAACCTCCATTTCTCCTTGGCATCTTTGGCTTGTGGCTTGGAATGGAATTATTTTTGAATTATAAAACTAGTTGCATGAAACTTTTGGAACCAATCCTACATTATAACTTTGCACAAATTAAGCTGAGAATTGTTGTTGTGAGGCCTCCTATTTATAGATTTTTGGATTTGATCAGAATCAACCTCAACCATCCATATCAATATTGAGATGTGTGGTTGAGGATTAATTAAATTTTTGGAATTAATTTTGTAATTATCCTCATCATGGAATTGGAATGAGGGGAAATTAGGAGGCATGGAAGGCATCATGGAAGGCATTGATGAGGCATGGAGGACATGAATCCTGATATTTGTGGCGTTTATGGCCTAGGGAAGTCTTCCCAATCAATTAGGTCACTTGATGATGAAAATATTTAATATTCATTTCTAAAACAAATTATTCAACAAGTTTCTATGGAATTTTTTATTAGGCCTTGATTTGGGTCAATTATCTCTTAAGCATGATTAAACAGTTTATGCACAAATTACTCAAATTGATTAGAATGCCTTATTATTGGTCCTAAATTTGACTAGATTAGAATTGGAAGTCACTGTCAAATGCATTAGAACCATAAAACCATTTAGGATATTTAAAAAAACAAATAACAAAGTCCTGAGTATTGTGCAAAATATTTGATAGAAAAGAGCAATCCAGAGCACGTGGGTGCAAAAATTGGCATTTTGACTCAAAATGATCTGATCAAAGTTAGTTGGCCCATAAATTGCATTTCCCCATTTAGGGATACCCTAGACAAAATCAGAACTTGAATATTCCAATTTTACATCATTTAGTGTGTTTTAGTGTTTTTAGTCCAAATTGTGCATTTTAGGTGTAAATTGGACAAAACCCTGATTGGAAGTTATCGAGAGCCAGTTTTAGGTGTCTACACTAGTTAGAGGTTCCCTCGATAGATGGGTAAGAATTAAATTTTAATAATATATAAATAAAATAAACTATAAATAAAACATAGTACAAGGTTTTCATGGACACCTCCAACTAGATCATTCCTCCAAAATCACTTAAAACATGGTCTCAATATTGTTGACTAGATTTGACTTTTAGGTCAAATTAGGGCACCCATAGGTAAAAAATTGAAATTTAAGTTTTTTTATTGGTAAAATACATATGTTAAAAGGTGTTTTATAGGTTAATTTATGTCATTTATTATTATAGTAGCCTTAGTCATTAGTTATTTTAGTCCTCATGTCATTTTTGGGTCATTCTAAGATCAAAAAGGGGGCATTTAATGAGTTTTATGGATTTATTGTGAAATTTTAAGGTTAAAAAACATTATTTAATGCACCATTTGTCCTTATAGGTCTTAATTAACTGAAATACCTAAAAAATTTCAAGTTTTTTAGTTAAAAGAGTAGTTTTCTTGGAAAAAAGGTGATTTTAACACTTGTACAACTCTTTGGGAAGTGTGCCACATGGGAAAAGATCAAAAAATAACTCTTAAAATTCCAAAATATAATTTATACATTTAATTTAATTTTTAAGTTGCATTTCATGATAAAAACCACTCTACTCCCTTTTCACCCTTCTTGGCAAGCAGAAGTGACCTTTAAGTTTTTACATGGTACGTATAGCTTAGGAAGTTTCAGGGAAAATTATTTTGGGAGGTTGATGTAAACTTATAGACCTTAATTCAAATATAATTATTTTTAAAAATGGTGGCATGTTATTCGTTAACCATCCTCATGAATTTGACCTTTCAAATCTACCTACTAATCTATGTACCCTATAGGTTTTGCCTTGGTTTGAGAAGATCTATACAATCTAGTTGATGATATTAGTTCCAAAGGATTTTTACTCACTTATCTCATTTTACCCATTATTTTTTTCACATTTGGAGTTTATTTGATGAGCTGACTAACTCACTTTGTAGGAAGGTACCACTATGAGCAATCTTAGTCAATTTTCCACTTGCAGAAGGTTGAATTCTATATATGGGCTTCCATGTGAATAGGATATGGTGTATTTCCATTTATTAATGTCATTTTTATCATACTCTCCTCAGTTATAGTCTCACAGCATCATGTTTGGATCAAGTTGTTGGTCTTACTAGGCTCATAACAAACTCTTTTCTCATTCCCACTTGTAGTCATAGGGAATCACATGTGAAAAACCTATCTAATGTGCTCATGGAAGTTTATTAAGGGTATTTAAACCATGAACATGTATTATGAGAAATAAATAATAAGAAGTATCCTTCAAAGAGTTTGTAGAAGGATGTTACAGTCATATATAGCACTTACATATAGTCTGCCCTTTTGGATGGTCACCTACAAGTGCCCTCATAGAACTAATCATGTTAGAAAGGAGTGTTGAGATGAGTTGAGATATTTGAAGTTTGTGGAATGTATTTTTAATTATTTTATAAACCTAGAGTCCAATGAAGGTCAAGGCAATACATACCATTTATGCTTGTAAATACTACTTGCAAGTACGTCAAAATTCACCTATGGATACCCTCATGGAAGCTAACATCATTGAAAGGAAATTATATGAGATAGGTAAGGTATTGATAGTGGTGAATTTTATTTTAAACTTGTGAGGATAAAAAAAATATATTGGAAACAACAAACATGCATATGTTGTATAATATCAAATACTGCCTGCTTAGTTAGATGTTCACTACAGGTGGTGTAAATAGTAAACTAAGGCATGAAATGAAGAGGCGGGAGAAATGGTGAAGATTATTGAGAGTTTTAAGATTATAATGGAACATTTTATACCATTATTTAGGTTTATAAGTGTAAAATTTAAATGTATTTAACTTGTAAAGAGGTAATCACTATGTTTAAGAAACATAGGCCCTAAATTGAGAAAATAGAGGTCCTGTGTGTTTTAGAGATGGCATAAAACATAGTTTAAGGGAATTTAAATGCCTCCTAATGAATTAAAATTATATACTACATATCGGATAATTAATTTTTATATTTTTAAGGAAGGATAAGAAATATATATGGGTTCTTGGAGGTCCCAAAAGTTTCCATTTAGACACTAAAAACAAACAATGAAATCTATAGGGTTTGGTCTAAAAGAGACTTATCTTCACTCAAGGTTGAAAATATAAAATAAAAACCATGTTTAAATGAATAAAAATTATCTATATGAACATTAATGGCACTAATATATTTTAGGAAGGATGACATATTATTATTTTTTTCTCATGAACACTTCTAGTCTTTACACTGTGAAATTATTGACCTACAATAGGACAAACAAGAAATGGACTAACTTTAATGTCTTGTAAGTGTTGTAAATAATAAAAGGTAAATTTATTAATTATTATATTTTTAATTCTACCCAAGTATATAAGGATAATATCCATACCTTTTTCAATACTAAATTGCACCTCAAAGTAACCTACAGGTAGGCCCAAAAGCAAGGTGTCTTAGTCAAGTAGGGAGGACTCAGTTTATGAGTTTAGGGTGAATATAAAGGGATAAGAGAGGTTATAATTTGAATAAAGTTTTTTAATACATTAATTTTTACCAAGAGGATATCCATAATATTTATACATGATAAAACAAACCTATGCATACCCTTATGACATCATGATTACCTACACCCAACTAAATGACTATGTTGGTAGTGACCAATATGAGGCAATGTTTCTAGGTGTTGGTGTGATTAAAACAAAAATTAATGATTATAAACATGGTTTAATGACTATTTATGTTTAAATTAAGGTTAAATACATTGTATTTAAAGCCTATTTCATATAAAACTCTACCTATAGGGGTACTTTCAATAGGAAACACAATCAAACAAGGACATAGTCACCTAGGCAAGAGTGTAAAGAGAACATAGAAGGATGAATTAATTTATTGGATATGGTGAGAAAAATAATAAATATAATTATAACATACAAATTTTTTGATATTGGGAATCAAACTATAAAAGTGAACTTCAAGGTAGCATACACAATCTACTTGTATTTCTTACACAGTCATTACCTAATTGTTTTGTTTTGGGTTTTTGAGTCTTTTAAGGATAAAATAGATAGACCATAGGCTATAAATTGGAATATATTATATAAATAAATTTTATAACCCTATAAAATATTCATATAGTCTAATAAAATAAAGGTAATGCCCTTTATTTTGTCTCAGATAAAGGGCACTCCTTCATGAACAAAGTTGGTAGGTTTTGGAGAATAATCAAGGAGTATGAAGTAATAAGATGTGTATACATTTTAAATGGGGTTTATAAAGTTTTATGACACAAATAAAAGTATTATAGAACAATAAATAAGGAATGGAATCTAACAGAGTGGACCAAATCATCAAGAGTTACAAACAGACTCATCAAACATGGTTATGCCTAAAATACAAATAAGAGGTCATTCCCACTTTTGGATGTAAATTATATTTAAAAGTGGTTGTATCATTTTTTTAGGAACATTAAAAAGTGTTCAATAATATATTTTCTAGGGGAAATCATGAGGAGGTCATCTTGGGTCTTGAACCAACACAAGCCTACTAAGCATGACTAGGCCTAGTGCCCAAATGAGGAGTCCATCACACTTATTGCATGGTGTGAGAATTAAAATATATTTTAACATGTTTTTTTGGTCATATATGAAGTTTATAGGCTATTATAAGGCAAATAAACCCCTAAATAAGCCTTTTTGGCTTAGAAACAACATTAGGCATGTTGAAAAGGTGAAAACAAGCTCAATGGAAGAAATTTGAATGCTCACACCTTTCATGATGATTTTCATGGAGGATTGAAAGGTTTATAGATTTTTATAAGGTCATTGAACAACCACCTATGGAATTGGTTGACAAATTCAATGTCTCAATTTTATGAACAAAGCTTGTGAGGGTAAATAGGTCTAAAACCCTCCTCAACCCTTGAAAGTGACCATTTTTTGAAAATGGAGTTATACAGATAATATGATTGTCTATTTTTACCATGAAAAATATTGTAACTTTTATATGACTCACTCAAGATATTCCACATGTTTTTTCTCTATACGGATGGGATGATAAATAAGCTATTTTGACCATTTTGTGTGTTTTGTAGGTTCTATAAGGAGTATGAGGATGTAAATAACTATTGGAATAATATATAGACTTTTTATAACCCATAATTTAAATTACATACTCCAAATAAACTCCTAAAGGTTCAAATAATATCTCTCATGTTAGTTAGTTAAAACTGGGTTAGTAGACAAGCTAGTGAGAAGGGTGAAGATCTTCAAATGAGATCATTTTAAGGTGTACCTAATGTTTATAGGGACATGGATTGAATTTAAACATGTCATTAATTCTCTCAACTGTATTTTCATGGAAAAATGATACCAATTTGGAGGTTAAGTGTGTAGGGTACATGAAAGAAGAGTTTTTTGGATTGTAGATGATGATGGCTCATTTCTAAGTGATTAAAAAATACCAAGCCTAAAACCAATACATGGAGAGGCATGTATGATGTCCTCAAAATCCATCCCAATCATCAAACCTATTACTAATTAGTTATGAGGTGTTCAAATAGGGCCAGTCATGAAGACAATTTTTTGAGCCAAGATGAGGAGTTTCATGCCACTTTTCATGAGGTTTATGACTTGTATGGACACTTGGGATTCCTAATTTTACATGGTTTATCCCATATCATATTATCATTCATAATTAACTAATTTTTTCAGCTTGACAAGTGTCCTTGTGACCCTTTGACTTATCTCTTCTTATCTCTCTCTCAAGTTCTATAAGAACTAGCCATTTTGGCCATTATATTCTATGATCCACCTGAGTATGGTGAATGCCTAATCACATAAATACCATCTGATTAATAATAATACTTATTTTACCTCTTTCATGACTATTCATAATGTTTTTAATTGGATGATGAATCTTGCTTAGTGAAAACTATGGATTCCATAGCATGTTGTTTCATTCATTCACCTATTTGTAGCCTCTTCTTGTAGGGAATGTGAAGTGTTATAAGATATTTAAAAGTTTGAGTGAGTTATTATATTCATTATTTCCTTATTAATCCTATTTCCTAGTCGTCCTAGCCTAAGGCATTCATTCATAACCTCATAATGTAACATTGATGTGAGAAGACATGGATTGAAGAAGTGTATGTTCAGTTTGTCCTTTCAGCTCATGTGTAAAATGCTATTGGTTGGAAGTCATAATGTTATTTGGTGTATCACCTCCCTTAGAATATTTTTATTCTAGTTGTCTCTATCACTTTTCACCCCCCAAAGTTAGGTATATTTGTGGTCCAAAGTGGGACATCAAGGGAGCTAGCCCTATCTAGAGATTCACCTCATCTTTAGGGTGCCCACAAGCCTAGAGGTGTTTCCATTGTGCCACTTGGATGAGGAGAGATTTTCCATCTCCTCAAAGGGTGAAAACCCAAGTGATAATAGATAAAAAATGAAAAAAGTTCATAAACATATGGATACAACACCTAAAGATTTGATGCCATGAAAGGAATAGAAAATAGAGTGGTCCAAGCCATAAAGATATGAGGTGTTAAAAATAAAAAATCAAAAATAGAATATAAAATCATATACTTGTAAATGAATATGATGAAATAAAAAAAATTATATAATATATTTCAAAACTTCATATGGAATACAATGGAAGTGCCTTGCATAGATAGACAAGAAAGATTAAACATAGCCATACGATCAAAGAAATATTGTCTAGGGATATAACCCCACTACAAATAGAATTTAATGTCCACACATAAGTGGGTGGGAAAACATAAAAAATGATTGAAACAAATAAAGCACCTAGGAAACATTATCTAAGGTAAATAACTTACTCTAACACTAACATTCAAACCACGTTGGCTCTGGTAGCTCACAATGGATGGAAAGTTCACCAAATAAACATCAAAATTACATTTTTAACTGGTGACCTCAATAAAACTATGTACATGACACAACCTACAAGTTTTGTATTAAATGACCAAGAGAATAAGGTGTGAAAACCTGAAAAATAGTTGTATGGTTTGAAATAATCTCCTCAAGCATGGTACAACAAAGTAGCTAAGCACCTCATGAACATGAAGTTCAAATGTTTTGAGTTTGAAGATGCAATGATTTTCATTAGAATTATTTAAAAAATAGTTGTATTTATGGTGGTGTATGTTTATGATTTCATCATCATAGAGAATAATTAAAGGTAAATTACAAAGTTTAAATCAGTGTTGATGAAAAACTTTGAAATGAATAACTTGGGCTATCTTCATTATTATTTGTGTATTGAAGTAATTCAAAAACCAAAGTATTTAATCATCACTCAACAAAATTAATTTAGTGACACTATTAGTAAGTTTAAAATAAAATATTGTAAGTCTCTCAGCACACCCATGAACAAAATCTCAAATTGGCCTCTGAAGATACAAAGAATTTGGTTGATGCCACTACATATAGACAAATCATTGGAATTCTAATTTATGCAACCACAAATAGACCAAATATATCTTTTATTTTTGGTTTTCTTTCAAGATTCATGTAACAACCCAAAGATAGTCATTGGGTATCATTTAAAAAACTCCTCGGATACCCCAAATGAATACATGATTTTGGGCTCAAATACTCCATAGTAAAAGCCTTAAAACTAGTTAGATATTTATATTTTGACTATGCTAGTGATCATGAAGATGGGAAGTCTACTAGGAGTTTTTGATGAATTTATGAATAATAGTTGTGAATTATAAATCCAATTAAAAAATAGTGCAGGTAATTTATTCATCCGAAGCAAAGTATAGGGCTAGTTCAAAGGCAACTAGAGAGATATTATGGTTCAGAAGGGTTCTTTTAGATTTTAAAGAATAACAAGTTTCATCAACACCTCTCATGGATAAAAACACTTATACAATCCAAATGTCAAAGAATTAAGTCTTTCACGACTAAAAAAAGAATATAAATACAAAATTTGATTTGATTCAACACTATATGAAAGATATAAGTGTCAAGCTGTAATATTTCCCTACATTAGAGAAACTAATAGACATCCTGACAAAAATGATTGGTTGAGAAAAAATTGAAAAGTTCACAAGAATGCTTGGTCTGGAAAAGACCCCTATATATTTTGAGGATGTAACAATATTTGTACATGTTTGTTATTAATCCTAGGTGTGATAGGTGTCATATGATATATGTATGTATATACACACATATATATACATGCATGTATATACATATATACATATACATACATACATATATATATATATATGTATGTATGTATGTATGTATACACACACACACATACATACAAACATTTACATATATACATGTGTGTGTGTGTATATATATATATATATGTATATATATATATATATAGATACACACACATGTATATATGTAAATGTTTGTATGTATGTGTGTATATATACACACACATATATATTTATATATAGACATGTATATATTTATATAATTTTTTGTATGTATAGATATATATGTATATGTATGTATATATTACAAGCTTGAAATATTATAAACTACAAGAATAGTTTGAGTAATTCAAATTTTTAAAGTTTAAAAGTATAAGACTATGCCAATTATTAACTATAATGTATTATATTATTTTAAAAATTAATGTTGAATGATATAATTATTTAACAATATTTTATATACAATATTATGTGAACTATTATTACAATGTGTTGTATTATAAGATTTATATTTTAATGTAATAATTATGTATCGAATAATAATTACATAAAAAATTACATTTTTCTTTATGTCTCAATTTCAAGGCATCATAGTTGTTTAGAAACTCAGAAAAGTTATTTCTTTTGTGAGGATGTAATTAATCATATCTCAGTACATGACTAAGTATGTTTAGTTTTCTATGTCTACAAGGTTGAAGTGTAGTCATGACATGTGATGCATCATATTTTTTCATCTTCTCAACTTTGTGATCACTTGCAAGGTTCAATTTGGAAATGGTCACTACGACTATATGATCCAATCACATATTTCCACATGTCACAATTTCATGACTTCATCTACAAATTGGGAAAAGTAACAATAAGATAGTAACTCATTCATTTTTTGTTAGGTCCATACTAATAATTAAATTTTGGAGTGGGTGGCCACCCACTCTAACTGATGAATTAATAAGCCTATTATCACTATAATTATTTGAAAATATTTACATTTTATTTTTACATAGATTAAAACCAAGAATATAACTCATCATTTTTTCAAGAAGTCCATCCTAAGAAAGCTCTTAGAGTGGATGGTCACCCACTCTATTTTAATGATAACTACTAATCATAATTGTGTTATTATTATTTGAATATTTTTACATGTTGTGTTTAACCATTACACATAGTAACAAAAAATAAATAACTTATCCTTTTTTCTCTAGGTCCATCCTGAGAATTATCTCTTAGAGTGTGCAGTCTCCCACTCTAAATGAGAAACTAATAATTATATTTTCATTATTGCTATTTGAAAATATTTACATGTTATATTGAGCCATTAGATAGATTAAAACTAGGAATGTATCTCATAATTTTTTCACTAGTAAGTCCATCTTAATAAACCTCTTACAGTGGGTGGTTTTCAACTCTAATTTCATGATAAAATATTTAATTTAGTTATATTTGAAAAACTTTATATGTTATTTTGGATCATTTCATAGATTTAATATGTCAAGATTATTTGTCTTTTGTGTATGTCATGTTGAAGTGATGGATTTCATAAAAACATATGCACTTAATCTAAAAATTTCTTCTTGACTTAGCATGTTTAACTGACTCAATTAAAAAAATTCTTCCTTGTTATACTATGTTTCATGATAGGCCTTAAAAGATAATATTCATCCTTGTTTCACCAATTCCATCCTAAGAAATATATTAGAGTGGGTGACCACCCACTATAAAAGAGAAGATGAAAATCTCATTATTTATAGTATATTCAAGATATCTACTCTAAATGATAAGCTACTAATCCTATTTTATGCACTATATTTGAAAATATTTACATATTATGATGATTTTCATGTATTTCACTTAATATTTTAAAATTTAATTGTAAGTCCTAGAATTATTAATGTGTAGACCATGTTGAAGTGATGAATTTTAATAAGTTTTGAGCACTTAGTTTGAAATTTTATCTTTAACATGTCTTATTTTATATGCTAGAGGCTTGAAAGGTACTAACCTTATATTAAAATGAGAAGATACTAATCCTATTTTATCCATTATTTTTGAAAATATTTACATGTTATGATGATTATATTTATATTACACTTAACAGTCTCAAAATTTAACCTTGAATCCCATAACTAATGAAATGTTCCCTTGATTGATAATTTTAATGACTAAAATTCCTTTATTTATCCTAAATAATGATTAGTTTTTGATAGGTCCTAATATGCTAATTTAGGTGACTATGTTGTTCCTAAAACCTTTTTGGTTCTAAATAAGCTTAAAATCAGCAAGTAATAACCTAGTTACTCATCCTATTTTCACAAAGTACATCCTTATAAATATATCTCTTAAAATAAAAGATACTATCTTTAATATTTCATCTTATGAAAGACATGTTTCCATATTTATTCCTCCTTGACTGATTTGGGAAACTATGTTGTTCTTAAAACATTTTTAGGCATGCAATGAGTTCAAAATCACCATGTGAAATAAGGTTATTTGTCATATTTTCATTAATACCATCCTTTTAAGGCTCTATATTAAAAAAATTAAAGGTTTATAGATCATAAGTGCAATTTCCATTTT
Source organism: Torreya grandis (assembly GCA_037957365.1). Lineage (NCBI taxonomy): Eukaryota > Viridiplantae > Streptophyta > Pinopsida > Cupressales > Taxaceae > Torreya > Torreya grandis. Next base: position 395,641 of record JARHVA010001351.1, on the reverse strand, counting down.
TAAAAAACTTATAAATATTATAGTAGTCACCCAAAAGAGTGTAGTTTTATTTGAAGATTATATAATTTGTTTTAAATAATGATAAATGAATCATATTTTTTGATCATTTATCATATTGTGAATATTTTATCTTATTAAAGACATGTTTCCACATTTAAATAATTTTTTGATGTTCATGTTTTTTTGATGTTTCCACATTTAATTACATCTTTTAAGTTCATCCTTTGTTTAGAGCCTACAATTGGGCTTAGGTTTTATTAATCATGATTTTTATAGGAATTTGGTGTCAGACTATTCTATCTCAACATTAATAGCCTCAAATTTTAAGCAAATTTCAAATTGATTGCTAACCTCAATAGACAAGACAATTTTTCACATTTCATCAGAATTTTTTGTAATTGATTTAATTGTATACCTTTTATGTCCTTCAACACATTATATTACATGATACAACATTCCACTAAAAAATGTTTCATATAATGTATAATTTATTATGAATCTTGAGCTAAGGGAGTACATTTATTGAAAAATTGTACATGCATACAAAATGACTCATTTATGTTCTATTCCACCAAGTTACCAAATAAGTTCATAAACACCATTCAAGTATGGGGTAGTCTTAAGAAGGAAAAATATCATACTGGAATGTTTTAAAATGTGAAATATTTATTGAAATAAAAATGGATTGGTTTATATAAATATTTCCTTATTATAATTAGATGGATTGTATAAAGTGACAGGGGGTATGTTATGTTAAATTTTAGTACTCATCCTATTTTCACTAATCCCATCCTTAAAAACTCTCATTAATAAACTTAAAAGGTTTTTAATTCATAAGTGAAATTTTGATTTTTTTTTTTCATTTTTCCTTAATCAATTTTCATATTGTGAACATTTTAATCTTATGAAATACATTTTCCACATTTATATTTATTTTTAAATGTTTTAGGTGTAATGTTTCTTTTTTTTCCTAAGCAATGATTGATTTTTAATGGGTCCTAATACATTGATTTAGGTGACTATGTTGTTCCTAGTACCCTTTTGGTTATAGATGTGCTCAAAATAACTAATAAATAACAAGGTTAGTCATTATATTTTCATTAAGCCCTTCCTTTGAGTAATTTATTAAAAAAAATCTTGAATATTTACAAAAATGTAATAAAGTTATTTCTTTTTTATGTTTACTCGTAGTGGTGCTCATATTATAAAATATTCAATAGTTTTATTGTAATATTATATAATTTTTTATAAATAATGATAAATTTAACATATTTGTTGATTAGTTTTCATATTTTTATAATTTTATCTTATGAACAACATGTTTTAACATTTGAAGCTATTTTTCTATGTTTGACATTGAGTACAATTACTTATTTTTTGATATGCCCACTTGCATGATATTTTTACTTCAATATATTATAATTTAATGCATTTTTGTTCTCACTTTAATAATATAAAAATGGTATTTAATTTATAGATATTTAGTTAAGAAAATATAATGTAGATATAAATATCTCTCTCTCTCATTATAGATAATCTGAGGTGCTTATTAATATACTCAATCCTAGGTTTAGAGTTAATCATTTTTAGCCCTTCAAGTGGTAATATTTTATATGGATCATCAATATTTTGAGAAAGGTTAAAATTATTATATCTTATTTTTATTAAACCATTTATTGGTCTTATTTTCATAGTTGGTTGTTCATTTGTTCTCCTTTCTCTAGGTGATTATTATAATTATTAACAAGTGCATTTGTTTTTTTAATTTAAATTTGGCTGCCCTATTAAACATTAAACATCCCTTTACATTACAAACTCTAGAATTTATATTAGTTTGTAATATTTAAATCTCCCCTCAAATAATTATTTAAATTACATTCTAAATTCCTTTTCTATAAGAGTCTTAAATAGCATTTTTTATATCAAAACATAATAATAACAATGGATAATTTTGTCATCTTCATTGTCTTGCAACGTCTCTTGTATTCTTTATCCTAATAATGGTTTAACTTTACATTTAATATTAAGTTATTATTAATATATCTCTATCTATTATATTGATATAGACTATGTTATAAACCAATAATCTATGCATATTATATGATATGCTAGCCTTGGTTTAGAAATACTTGAAAAGTATATTTTTTTTTCTCTAATGAGTTGATGACCTCTAGGTTATAGTTTGAAATGGCTATGATTTTATCATAATTTTGGTTATAATTAATATGTAATGAGGTAGATATTCCTGGTTTGAGTAATTTTAATTATTATCCCTTTGAATTTGGTTTGAAGATATAAAAGTAGATGTTGGTATCAATATTGATAGATATTGTGTCATTTCATATTTGATAAAGGGTTGATTCATGATTAAACTAGTGATGATGAATACTTGTATGTCATTGACATGTTCATAGATGTTTTGTGACAAATTAATATGGATAATTAATATAATCTATGTTTCTACTTTTTATCATTTATTAACTTATAAATTTGATCATTATGGTAGGTTAATTTTGGAAGCATATATTATACTGGATAATTATGATAATTTATGTTTTTATGTTTTGATACAAAATCATGTCATGTTGAGGGATTATTATGGTTAGAATTATAATTAACCCAAAAGGTGATTAACATGTATTAAATGCATCTATTATACATGTCCTTTATGATTACTAATTGTTTAAATTTGGTTTTTGATGTAAATTCATTCCTATGTGTTGAGGGTTGTCTATGGTAATAATTAGTTTAATGGTATCCAACATTTTTTAAATGAGAGTCCATTTGACTCATTCATATATAAATTATATTTTGGTTAAATCACATTTTAAGCTTGTTCTTTGTTTGGAACCTACAATTAGGATTAGGTTTTCTTATGGGTAAATTCTACTTTTTTTTTAACATATTAGTATCTTATTTCTTTATGTACTCTAAAATCTTTGAAATCAAGTGAAGGTTTGTAAAAAAAAATTGGTTAGAAACTCTATGGAAAAGTAAATAAGACATGGGTTATTAAATTATTATTAAACTTATAAAGTACATAATTTTTTATTTTATTGGACATATAACCTAGTTTTACAAGGATCCAAGAACTGTAAAAGTATTATACAAAAAGATAGTAGGCCAACCAAGGCTAAACAATAAAAAACAACAAAAACTAGCTATAAAATACTGCAATCAGAGAAAAGAGATAGTAGAAATAAGATTAGGAGGGGGGATCTGGTGTTTCTTCTCCTTAGGTATTTTCTCTAAAACTCCATGCTTGGTCATGGAGACATTTTATCTCATCCAAATTCTAGGTCCTTTTGTACCATCACTTGGGAGTATCATGCATGACCTTTTTTTGCCTTGTACCTATAGGGGTGTTTATTTGATAGCCATCAAGTTGGGGGTGTTGTGTGAGGGGGTCTATATTATCTTTAGTGACTACTTAATAGGGGTTTGGTATATCTTAATAAAATGTGAAAATTATTGAATAGTTGATTATGCTTTCCTATACAAGGCATTCCACTCTTGGATAAGATAACAAGGGTCAAATTGGCCTCCTTTACCCTATTGTTAAATTTATCAAGCTACTCATTATTTTTTATCTCATCATATAGAAGGAATTTAACCTTCTTAGCAGCCTCCATGGAGGTGCCCTCATCTATAAAGACTGACTTGGGCTTGGGAATAAATAACTTGAGTGGATGGTCTTTAGGAAAAAAATTAGATAGACTATCTTAGAAGGTGCTAATAGATGGGTGATAAGACCCTGAGGTGGGGTCCTCCTATAGGGAGTCCTCTAGAGAGTCTTCCTTAATGGAGGAACCTTCTAGAGGTTCCTCCATCCATTGAAAATTTTAACCACATTTAAAACACATAATACTAAGCCCTTAGTGTAGAATGGGGTTGGACTCATTGACTTGGTGGGATAGGGTAGTACATTCCAATGAATTTAGTAGGTAGAGTGATAAGATGATCTTATAACCTAAAAATTGGTTTAATAATAGAAAATGATAAGAAAATATTAAGGTATACTTACCCTATAAGGTCATGTATCTCATCACCTGGAGACATAAATCTAGCCATTATCATGGGAGATCCTCCCAAGGGAAACCCTTCTTATCAGTTCTTAAAAACTCATTTATTTGAAAGAAGTGCTAAAGGAAATCATGCTTCTTAGTTTGGTCCTTATAGGCCTTATCCCTTTTGTAAGTCATGTTTGTGGCCTCCCTAATGAATTCCTTTATGATAGTGATATGAATGCCCCACATCACCACCTTATGCTAATTCGATCTAGTGATGAAGTCCTAAGTGAACTAATTTACTTAAGTTGGTTGGGTTTCATGAAATAATTTGATTAAGTTGATCTATGATGTCAAGCACCTCCAAAACCCTGATTTAGTCTAGGCTTATGAATACTTCAAACTTATGAACCCTTATTGCTTTTAATTATGACTTTGAGAAAGTGAAGTAACTTCAAAACCCCAAGTTGTTTTAAATAGTGATTTGCAAGTTTAAAAAACTACTTTACTTCAGTTTTGATGAGAAGCAAAGTAATTACATGATTTTGATTTGAATTAGATGATGTAACACATATTTTTGAAGACAACTTACTTCAACTTTGAAAATTAAAGTAATCTTGAGAACCCAAATTGGCCTAAACATGAATCCCAACATGTGTTTCTTGAATCCCTAAAATTGGTTTTATGACAATGACCCAAGCAAACATTTTCTTACCTTCTAGAGTAATTTGAAGTAATTGAGAATGAAAGCAACCATACGTGAAAACTACTAAAGTCTAAGTCTTATTTAGGGGACTAAGTTTTAACAAGGACAACTAACTCAAATAAGACAAAAGGCAAAGAAAATTAATAGGGGTAACCCAAAATTCCATGTGTGAAATTTTGGGGACACTAGCTAGCTCTGATTGGGGACATCCTTATTTCTATCAAAAAGAAAGAAATAAAGATGAGATCTTAATATCTCTAGTTTTGAGTCTTGTCTATTAGGTATAGAGTCATGTAAAAACTCAATCATAAAAAATTAAAAACTAAATAAATAATTAAAAAAACTATACAAAATCAAAGTTGAGGATTTATTTATATACATACATGTGTTACCCTACTACTCAATTCTTATAAATCTTCAAGTGTTGTCTATTATAAGGTAACAATAGTTTAATTCCATCTTGATAAGCTAGGATGAAGCTATATTTTCTATAAAATTTATTTATTGTGAAAGGCCCTTTCCAAAGTGAATCAAATTTCCCATGCATCCATTTTGGTTCATTTCTCTTATCCCATAGTAGGACTAAGTCACCAACTTATGTAGTGAATCTTCATAAATTGCATCTTTGATACCCTTAGATAGTTGTAAAGAAGAAAATTTATCATGATGGGTATTTCAGAATCCATTCCATAAAACAAATGAAAAGGTGACATGCCAATGGCTTTCTTTGGAGAAATTATATAGCCCACAATGCATCAGATAGCTTCTTATGCTAGGCAGATTGATTATCATCCACCAGTTTGTGAATGATTACCATCAAGTTCTTATTACTTTATTCAACTTGGCCATTACCTTGAAGATATTAATTTGAAGTGTGAACTAATTTTATTTCATGTAAATAATAAAAATGAGTTAGTTTAGTTGAAGAAACATTAGTTGCATTATTTGTTAATATCTTATGAGGAACACCAAACTTCAATACAATGTTTTCTTTGATAAAATCACATACAACTTAAAAAGTGGAATGATTTACAAGAATGACTTCTACCCACTTGTTGAATTAATCATTGGTAGTTAAAATATAAAAATATCCAACACTCGAAGAGAGATTCAACATGCTAATAAAATATATGCCCCACTAGCAAAATGGTTCATTGATTATGACTAGTTTTAGAAGTAGTGATAGTAGCTTTATATTTCCCACAAAGTTTTGGCATTATTGAAATTTATAAACCCAATCCAAAGTATCCTATAAAAGAGTGTGCTAATAATACCTTGCTCATAGGATTTTATGTGTTGTAACTTGTGCTAAAAAGTGACCTCTACATGCTCTATCATGGAACTGCTCCAATAGTCTCTTTTGTTATTCTTTGTCCACACAATAAAAGAAAACACCATTAATTCCAATTTTATATAAATCATTATCCCAAAGGACATAATCCTTTAAATTTAGCTTGATATTCCATTTTTCCTTATGTACAAAATGAGTTTGACATTATCCATTAATTAGGAAGAATGTAATATTACTGTACCATTCATCAATAAGATCAACAAAAAGAACCATGGTTAAATCTTCATCTGATTCAATTTTAATTAAATATACCACCGTATTTATGTCATTCGGCTTACTTTCTATCATTAGTTGGCACAAACCTCTTCCTCTCACTAGCTTTGTTGGTTTGTTATCAAGATCAAACTCTTGAACTTTAGCTGCCAAGGTGCCTCTTAGTAGTACCAAATATTGTTGTGTTAAAATAAATTTCACTTTAGTTTTAGGTACATATAATTTAGTATGTGAAGATAAGATGTAGTACCTTAAGGCTTTGCATGCTTTGACAATAGCAAAGGCATGTTTTTCCATTTGTGTATACTTTAGCTCATAAATTTTCAATGGTTGGCTAATGAAAGATATAAGAGATTCAATATCTTCATCATTATTTTGTATAAGTATGGATGACATGGTATGCTTAGAAGAATAAGAATAAAGAATTATTTTTTTACTAAATTTAGGAGAAACCAACACTAGAGCTTGAGTTATGATTGCTTTAATCTTTTCAAATACCATCTTACCTTCAACATTCCACTTGAAGTCTTGTTTATTTTACATCGTGTCATAAGTGTGATAAGTTCACTCAACAAAGTCAAGAATGAATTTTCTAAAGAATTTAAATTTACCAAATAAAGAATGTACCCCTTTCTTAGATGCAGGCATAGGTAGAATTTGACTAGCTTTCACCCTTTATAGAAAAATTTGCACTCCCTCCTTTGAGGTGATATGACCAAAAAGCTTCCCTTTAGTCATAATAAATATTGATTTCTTGGGGTTCAAAGAGATCCCATGCTTCATGCACTAGATGAGAACTTATTCCAAATTGGCCAAATGATTACCTCTTTTCTTGGAGAATACTTTTAAATCATCAAGATATACAAAAATACTCTTATTATTTAAATGTGTAAATGCCAAATCCATTGACCATTGAAAATTTTCTTCAACATTAATAAGCTCAAAGGGCATCTTCTGATAGGAAAATGTCTTCCATGGTGTTGTGAAATCCATCTTATATTTATCTTCTTCAACCACATTTATCTGATTATATCCTAGAAATACTTCTAACATGGATAAAATCTCTGAACATGCAACTAATTGTAAGGTATGATCCATAATTAGAAATAGATAGTTATCTTTCAAATAACTTGGTTGAGATTATAGAAATCAAAACAAAAACATATTTCTTCATTTTCTTTTCTTAATGGGATAATGTTGGTTAACCATTCTGAATGATGAATGGGATAAATGATCTTAGCATCAAGTACTTTCTAAATTTTAGCAAAGATAATACCTGAGATTGTTGGATTATGATGGAAAAACTTTTGCCTAAAGGGCTTTACTTCTAGCTGAAGTGGAATGTAATGTTGTACCTATTTTTGTTGAAAGGTCTTTAGGTCTTTGTAGGACCAGGTAAACACATCAATGTATTTCTTGAGAATATTAATAAATTCTTCTTTTTCCTCTTGGGAACAACATATTCTAATGTTGACCATCTTGGGTTCTTCTTCAATACCCAAATTAACGTGTACTTTTGAAGAAAAACTCTCACCATACTCTTTCTTTTTATTCAAAAACTAATCATGCTTATCAAAATTTATAATAAAAAAACTAAACCTTAAGGGATTTTATTTCCCTTCAATTTAATCACATCTTCATTATCAACATGTTTAGGGTTAGTATTACCTTTTATTATTTGGCATGGAAGTGAACTACTTCCATTAAAATATAATTTTTCAAAATTATCTTGTTGTTCAAGGAAATAAGCTATCTATTTATCATCATTGTTAACATTATTTTGAACTCTTAGATGGAAAACCATCTCTACTCTATAGTCACCTTACCAAAAAAGTGTAGGCTACTGGTTTAGCTAGAGTAGAGCTACATTAGCCGCAAGATAATCTACTCTAGAGTTTTGATCATGAGGAATGGAATTGATTAAAAAGGCTAAAAAATTAAGTGTTGTACTCAGAACTCAATCATGGTACTACTTCAAATTATCCTTATTCACTTGGTATTGTCCATGAATATGCCTCACTATCAACTCAACATCTCCTTGTGCATTTAGAAGTCTCACTCTTCTTTGTTTTCCTTCTTCCAATCCTAATAATAGTGATTCATACTCTATTGTGTTTTTAGTATTTTTCAACATAAAATTATAAGATTAAGGATATACCTTACCATATTGTGATATTAATACAACCCCAACACTTGAACCAAGAGAATAATAGTTGTCATCAAATTACACCATCCATATTTTCTCTTCTTCATCTTATGTTTCTAGATCTTGTATTTCCTTACCCATTTCAAGGTAATAAAATCCATGATCTAATTCTTCAAAAATAATATATGATCTTGGATCATCTGATTTGGAAATTGTATAAGTAGATTTCTTCTCAGGTTCTAGTTTTTTATTTACACCTTTGATTGGAATATGAGCACATGACCAATCCATCTTGAATTCTCCTTTTAGATTTTCATATAATTTTTTTCTCAATAACATTTTGTAAAAAATAGAAATATCTACTACCAAAATTGTCATTTTAAGACTTTTATCTAGAAAAGATGGTAGAACAACTTGAGCATATTTAATTTGTACAATCAAGGGAACTTAAATTTCTATTGAATAACATCTCCCTATTGAGTTAGTTAGAGTGAGGCTAAGGGCATCGACTAATTTAGTTGGCATGACATTATCAGAGGCTATAGAATCTAGGATACAATTTATTAACTTGAACCCATTGATCAAGAGGGATATATAGAATAACTCTATTCTTTCATATGTATAAGTAGATGTGGGATAGGTAGTTGTAGAATTTTTTTGGAAAGAGACCTATTTGGGAGTAGGTAAGATACCTTTTGAAGTATTGGATTGTATTTTTTAATCCTTTACTTTATACATACTTAACTAGTCTATTCAACTGATATGGATAGGACCTCAAGTATTCAACTTCTAACTTTAAATATTGGTTTTCTTAATGTGGTCTGTAATGTCAAAATAAGGGATGGATGTAGAAAAATTAGGATTGGATTTAGAAGTATGAGTGACTATCTTATGAGGTTGAGAAGAAGATGTTTCATTTTTATTTTTTGGAGAAAGAGAAATAGGTAAAGGACTACCTCTTTTGAGAATGTTAACATCTAGCCTAGAATCTTCCTTATCTTTCCCTTGTTCTTTGGAAGACTTTTTACCAACTTGTTGAGTTTGTGATATTGTAAATACTATAAAAGAATGACCATGATCTTCTTCAAGTATTTATTCATAATCACTTTTAGATTGATATTCAAGGTATCCTATATTAGATTTGCTAGTAGGATCTACAAAATCATCCTCATCAAAAAATCTTTGATCAAGGTCAGTATCCATATGATATTTTTCATTCATTTAAATGTGGTTATTTAGAGCATCTTTAATTACCAGTCTTTGTAGATGTCCAATAATGTGATTTCAGTTTTGATTTTCAAAATTATGTGTAGGTGCATTCTTGATAGGAGTAACATGAGCACATTAAGTAATTTACTTTTTAACTTGTAGTAAGTCATTAGCCAACTTATACAATAATGGATCTATAGTGGTTTGAAATGTAGTCAAAGTAGAACTATCCACTTTGTAAGCTATCTTGTTAATCTTCTTAGCCATGATAAGATCATCTTCAACCTCTATGTCAATGTTTTAAGTAGTTGATAAATTAGTAGGATGTGTTATACATAGCTGATATCTAACTTCTACTAACTAAGAATTCATGAAAAATAACTTCTAATTATAAATAGTGGGTTGAACAACCTGAGGTATTTTTTAGATTAATCTATTAAACTTAGCAATGAAATCCTGCATGTGCTCATGTGATTCTTTTTTTAAGCTGAGTTAACTAGGTGAGCAATATGTGTGTCTTTAATAGATTTAAATTTTTTTTCAAAATTCTCATGCATAGTGGCCTAATTGATTATTGTGCTAGGTACCAAATGGTAAAACCATTATACATCTAAGTCATGTAAGATTTTAATGAAGATCCTGATTGAGACATCTTCATGATCAATGCCAATCACTTCACAAGATATAAGGAAAGCAACTAAGTGATCATCTAGACTCTATTTTCCATCCCTTATGAACTTAAGAAAGTTATTTCTTGACCCCTTAGACAAGTCATGGAGAGGATTTAAATTCAATGAACCAATTACTTCCCTCAAGGAATAATGAATTATTGCACTATTCTTTCAAGAATAAGGAATTGAGGATTAACAAGTTGGATTATTCCTTAAGAATTAGGTTAAAACTGATTCATAAGGGTTTTCACTTGTCTCACAGGTAAAAGAATCACTCTTCTCATTCTGGTTTGAGGAGGAAAGCTAATTTTTAAACCATTCTTACAAATAAAATAGTCATCCATTTGGCCTTGAGCTCTCCTTACTCTGGTGAAAGGTCAATTTGCTAGATTAAAATAGCTATGTTTCTCTAAGTATTTTTTTAAAGTTAATTTAGATTTATAAGAAAATACTTCACATGAAATTACTTGACATGTAATGACTTAAGGCAAACAAAACATTCCATTTGACATATAATGACTTGAGATAAGTGAAGTGTTTCTTTTAGATGAGTTAAGCTATTTTCACAAACAAAAACCATTTCTAACCATAAGTGCACCTTTAATTTGCATGAAAATTCTTACATGATAGTGTGGACAACATGTAATTTTGGATAACTAAACATTAGTTTATGTTTATCTTACCTTAGTGTGGAGAATCCAATTTTAGCTCTGGTTAAGTTCATGTTCAATAGGGGAGTCACAAACAACTATTGGCTAGATATTTTGAAGGCTAACAAAATTACCTAAGAAATAATGATATTAAATCCCCTTCATTTAATGTTGAAGCTCTTGTATGCTTATGTCTATCTATTCTAACTATTCACGCTTTCAATTATTCATAGTTTATACAAATTATGCATAAGTTATCTTATTTTTGGGTATTACTTTAATCACAAAGTTCATGAATCATAATATAGTGATTTTATAGCAAGTAAGCAGCTAATTTAGAGAATATGTAAATAAGTTTTGGGAAATAGAGAATGAAGTGACTATAATATGTGAGAAGAAAGAAGTTTTACTTCATAATAAGTAGTTTTACAAAGCTTATGGTATACATATAAATAGATATACATATAAGACATGATAATTCTTTCAGTAAATAATTAATAAAAAGGGAATTCATTCGTAGATTTAAGTATAATATAATGTTTACCATTTTAATCTTCACAAATGCACCAAAAGATCTCTTTAGATGTAAAGTTCCTTAGAAATCACTTTCTTTTTATTCACTTTGAACCAATTCCATGTAAAAACCATTTAAAAATCTAAAGGCAAAGTTTCACATTGTCTAAACTTTCTTGCTTCAGTTACAATTGATTTTAAAAAATTACCATCCTCTTTTGGCATGTGAACCTTCACTCTTATATTATTTCAGATGTCAAAATTAATTGGGTGACAACTCCTTGAATTCCTATGTGCTAAGCTAAAATCTTGAAAACTATTAAGAGACGCCCTCTTAGAATTTGTCCTATGTGGCATGTAATGGATGATGACATGTATTATTTCTTAGTTTTAATATTTAGATCAAATAAAATTTACTTTCATGTAGCACAGAGCTCACTCAAGTAATTTTTTTTACAAAATTACTTCAAGTAATGGCATCTAGCCAAGTTACTAGAGTCTTACATTTTACAAAGTAACTTAATTTTACAAGTAACTTCTCTAAATGACATTACTTATAAATTAATTACTTAAAAAAAAATTACTTCAATTACATTTGTGAATAAAATAGAAGAAGTAGAGAGAATACGTATATAAATGATTATAACTAATGAACTTATGATCTATGCTTTTCCCTATACTTGATGTGTTGAGACATCATTAAATAAATAGCAACATCATCTAATTTGATAATTGATTGCCTATCTATTTCCATTCTCAGTAGTTCCCTTTCTAGCTTCTTGAAATAAGCTTTCACCTTCTCAATCCTAGGTTCTAACCTCTTGACCTCTTTTTGACTTTTGATTAATTCATTTACAAATTTTGCCATGAAAGGAGTTCTGGCCTTTTCAATTAATTTCTTGAATTATTGATGCAATTACTCATGTGTCCTCAACATTTTCTTAGACCAAACATTTATGAGATAGAAGATGTAGTCCTATAGCTCTATTTTCACATTGCGAGCATCTTATTCCAGAGTCTTCATTTCTTCAAGCATTGCCCCAAGAATATGCATACGAAAATATATAATATGTTCCTCTTTCTTTACTTTCTTTATCGATCCCTCTAGAAAAGTATTTTCTTTAATCAAAATATTTTCACTTAAGGCATTTATTCAATGCAGGATTTCCTATTGTAAGTCAAAGATTTTATTCTCATTTTCAATTTCTTTCATCAATGTTTTTAGCTATACCAGTTTACATTCAATATCAACCAAAGTACTTAGGACATCAGAGAACTAATTTTATGTAGTTTTTAATATTTTATCTATCTATTCATTGATTATTTTAGCCTTGTCTCTAGTTTTCTCTACTTTATTTATTATTTTTTGATCGATCATATCTCCTAAAAGCAATGATTTTTGAGGAGTAGATCTTACCACTTTGGAAATTATTTTACATAATTTAGAAATCTGTTCTTTTAACTTAGCTTTATTATCCTTCTCTTCATCCATCTTCTAAAAAAAAGTATTGATAAGGGTATATGTGTCCTACTTCAGGCCCTCTATAGTGACCTATCCAAGGGGTGAATTTGTAATTATTAATTCTTAATCAGTGACTTCACCTTTATCCTTACCTTGTGGAGGAACTGATATCTCTAGAATTTTTTGACCTAAAGGCTCAATTATCTGCTTTGAAGTCACTTTGACACTCTTGGGATTTTTACCCTTATGATCAAGACTTCTCATAAGTTCCAAGTCTATCTCTTCCAAGTTAATCTCTTCCTTTGACTCAAGAGTGGTTTCCAATGCTAACCATGAAGACAAATCCATACTAGTCGAACTGGCTGAATCTATTAGCATTATATGTTGATTATTTCTTAACAGTAACTTGTGAGAAGGAAATTCTTGTACATCTAGAATATATTTAAAAACATTAGAAACTATAATGAATTTACTTAGATATTCACATAGAATGATTTTATATTTTACAAAATAAGCAAATATGAGAGATCACACAATGATAATTGACATCAAAATAGAATACTAGATAATATAACAAAGCCACTTTGAGGGGGAAACCTCCATAACAATGCACCAATAGTAAAATACTTAACATAATCAATAAAGACTAACCACTACCTATTATATATATTCTACTTAGCCAAGGTTATTCCATAGGCTGACCTAACTAAGAACATAGAGAAATGTAACAAGTAAATAAAAGACATATGTAAGCCACAAGTTGGCCACACATATCCCTAGACACACTAATTGTTAAGGGCATAACAAGCCCCTCCCCTTCAAAACAAAATTGTCCTCAACATTATGACAACTCTAGATGAAGCTACAAAAATGCTTCATCTTCCCAAGTAGCATCTTCGCATGGTAGATTCTTCCATTTGATCAGGTACTCTGTAATTACTCTAGAACATAACTACTTTTTGCACCTTTTCAAGATCACCTTAGGATCAATAACAACTCTACGTTCCTCATCTAATTCTATTAATTTTATTTGAATGGAAAGTCTATGTCCAATGACTTTATTAGGCATGATACATGAAATATTATATGTATGTGAGTGGATGAAAGAAACTCTAACTTGTTGGCCATATTTCCAATTTTTTGCAAGATCTGATAAGGCCCATAATACTTAGGGGACATCTTGTAATCCTTTTTTATTACTTCAATGGATTCTATTTATATGGTTGTAAGCAAACAAAGACCCAATCACCAATATCAAAATGCCTCTCACTTTTGTGTTGATCTTCCTATTGCTTCATGCGATTTTGGGCTATAGCTAAATTTTCATGCAAACTTGTAAGGACCTCCTATTGACGGTGAATATGTTATTCAACTACATGAACCTTAGATGGAACTTCAAGTTTGAAGTGATGGATGGAGGGTGGTATCCATATAGTGCCATAAAAGGAGAAATTTTGGAAGAACTATGAACATAAGTATTATACCACCATTTAACAAGTGGCAGCCAATGAACCCATTTATCCTATTTATCAGAAAAAAACAATGGAGATATCCTTATAGATATTTGTTGACTACCTTAGTTTTTCCATCAGATTGAGGATGATAGGATCAACTATGAGCCAACTAGGTGCCCAAATATGTAAATAACTCAATCCAAAAATTACTAGTAAAAATGGGATCTCTATCACTGATAATGATCTTAGGGGTCCCATTCATTTTCTAAACTATATTGAGAAAAGTAATATTTATTGTACTAGTAACAAAAGGTTGGGATAATGAACAAAAATGAGCATACTTATTGAGATGATCTACAACAACCATGATAACATTTTGACCCTCAAATCTTGGTAACCCTGTAATGAAATCCATAGATACCTCTTCCCAACACTGACTAGGAATGGATAAAGGTTATAAAAGACCCAAGGTTTTGATGGTTTTGCCTTTGTTTTGTTGACAGATCATACATTCAACCACATATTTCTATACATCCCCCTTAAGACCTCAAAAAAATTCTTTCTTGATTTTGTGACAGGTTTAAAAAAATCTTGAATGACCCCTAATCGGAGTTGCATGAAGTTCTTGAAAGATTTTTTGTTTAAGAAGAGAATTATTACATAGGTATAATCTATTTGTATACCATAATGCATTACCTTTCCATGCAAATTTTTTAAATCCACATAAACCTTGCTAAAGATTTTAAATCAAATCATGGGTAGTAAAATCATGTTCCCATTCTAATCATGCTTCCTCTAGCCAATCTACCTATAAAATGGTTATGGCACATAGCAATGCCTCAACTAATTCATCTTTTTTGGATAGTGCATCTACCACCACATTTTCCTTGCCTTTTTTGTAGACTATTTCAAAATCATAACCTAATATCTTAGTTACCCATTTTTGTTGTTCTTCAGATGACAACCTTTGTTCTAAAAAATATTTGAGACTATCATGATCAGTCTTTACTTAAAAGTGATGACCCATCAAATAAGGTCTCCATTATTTGACTACATGCAAAATGGATATCATTTCCTTCTCATAGATGGGCTTGTGCTAATTTTTACCCTTTAGTTGACAACTTTCAAATGTAATTGGCATATCTTCTTGCATGAGTACAACACCCATACCATACCTACATTCATCACATTCAATCATAAAAGTTTTAGAAAAAGTAGGAGTAGCCAATACTAGAGTAGTGCACATAGCTAATTTTAATTTTTAAAATTCTTATGTAGCTACATCAGTCCATTGAAAGGAGTCTTTCTTTAACAAAGAGGTGAGTAGGGCTACAATACTACCATAATTTTTGTCAAACCTACAATAGTAACCAGTAAGCCTAAAAAATCCTTGAAGTTATTTGAGTGTCTTAGGAATTGGCCAGTTCACAATTGCTTAGATTTTTTTAAGATCCACTTTCACTCCCTCATAAGGCACAAGATGACCTAAATACTCAACCTCACTAGCCCTAAAAGTAAATTTGCAAGGTTTGGCATATAATTGATGTTGCTCCAAAATGGAGAGTACTTATTTTACATGTTGTAAATGGTCTTCCTAATTTTTACTATAAATGAGGATATCATCACAAAATACCAGAACAAATTTCCTCAAAAATGGCTTAAAAATAATATTCATCAAACTCTAAAAAGTAGATGATGCATTTGTTAGACCAAAAGGCATAGCCAAAAACTAATAATGGCCCTCATGAGTCTTAAAAGCAGTTTTGGGTATGTCTTCATCACATATCTAGATTTAATGATACCCAAAATGTAGATCTAACTTGGTAAAATAAAGAGCACCATTTAATTCATCTAGAAAATCATCAATGATAGGAATCAAAAACTTATCTTTGATAGTGTACTTGTTGAGTTCTTGGTATTCAGGGCACATCTTCTAGGTGTCATCTTTCTTTCTCACCATGACAACTAGTGAAAAGTATTCACTTTAGCTATGGTGAATGATTCATGCATCCAACATATCATGTAACATATTTTAAATGTCACTTTTCTAATAGTGATACCTGTATGGCTTGATGTTGGGTAGTGTACTACTAAGAATAAGTGTGATAGCATGATCATGTGTACATCTAGGTGGAACTCCTTTTGGCATGTCTCTAAAAATAATATAATGAGCATCAATTATTTTTTATAGATCAAGAGGTGGATATGGTTGAGTTGGTTGTACTTCCATAGAAAAAAAATGAGCTATAAATCCCTCAGCACCCTTATAGAGAATCTTTGTCATTTGATGGGAGCTAACAAATTGTGGAGATTTAGCATTTAATCCCCTTAGCTCAAATGTTCTTTCTTTAGAATGAAAATGCATGAATAATTATTGAAAATTCATCTCAATAGTGCCCAATGTGGTGAGCCACTAGAATCCTAGAATAATATTAGCTTCACCCATGGGAATAACAAACATAAGAGAATTCAATAAGTAGTCTCCCATGGCCAACTTAATACTATGACATTTTTTAGAATAGCTGATAGTACCACCATCTATAATCATAACCTAAAATTTTGGAGTTAGATAATTAAAATAGTTCAAATGAGTATCCAACTTACTATGGATGAATTTGTGTGTGCTCCTAGAATCAATCAATACAATGACCTTCTATTTTTTAAGGAAACCCATCACATTAAGAGTTTGGGGAGTAATAATAAATGAAAGGGTATGACAAGAAATAGTAGGTTGAGAGTCTTAAGATTCCTCCTCAAGAAATTCTACATCCTCATCATGTAATTCTGCATCATCTTCATCATCATTAGCACTTTAAATGTAAAAAAAACTTCTTTTCATCATAATGATGGTCTTTGCTCCATTTTATATCACAACCATAACACAACCCTTTGGCTCACTTCTGCTCAATTTGTCATTGTGTTAATTTAGTGGGCTATGGAAATGATGGTGTGGAAAAGCTATGATCATGACTAGTAGTGATTTTTTTCCTTTTGACCATCTATTTTTATTTTATCATGTGTTCCTTAGGGATAGCTTCTACTATAGATGTTGGGTTAAACATTCGAATGTCAAATTGGTTGCTATCTTTGAGGCTACCCAAAAATAGATCAGTCAAATTTTCCTTAGTGATATTTTCCACCCATAAAGAGAGAATCTATAACTGATGAATATAATCCTTCATAGTTTCCATTTGTTATAACTTGGCTAATTGGATGAAATAGTTCTCAGAGATGTTATTATGATAATGATATGATAACTCCTCAGTGAAAATAGTCTAAGTAATAGGAGCACCATTAATTTTTTTGAGCACATAACCAGTGATACCAAATGAATTGCTCATGTTCTAGATATAGGATGTCACTATCACCCTCTAATAACTTGGGATTTGATGTAGCTCAAATAAATTAACAATTTGGGTAATCCAAGTGAAAGGATCCTTACCATCAAACTTATGCATGCCCATTTTTGGTAACATTAGTTTCATAATGAGAGTTGTTGAGAGGAGGATTTGAATGCTGAAGTGGAGGGTTGTTGGACTGAAACTAAGATGTAATGGTAGCTAATTGTATAGTGATATGTTATAATTCATTGTGAACCCCATTAATCTCTTTGTGCATCCCTAAAACATCATCTTAGACTAAAACAAAGTCATCATGCCTCACCAAGTTCTTTATGTCTTCTTGAAGCTAAGAAATCACCAGACCTAAAGTTTTAGAATCCATGTCATTGATAGAAGTCTTAGGAGTTTATTTCCCCCTTTTCTTCCTTGAGTACCCAGACCTACCATATACAAATCCTAGGAGGTTTTTGACCTTGAAAAAGTGTACTAGGAAATGATACCATTGTGATCACCTTGTCAAGATGAATCCAATGAATGCATTAGTATACTAGGGTAAAAATTTTGATACCAAAAAATTATACTAATAGAATATACCATTGTGATCATCTCATCGAGACAAACACAATTATGGAAATTGTGAAAGAGGAAATTTTCTCCCAGAATTTTTTTTAAATTATTTTTTTCAAAAAAATGTTTTGATCAATACTATGTTGATGGAAAAAATTAATTCTTCCTCGATTACAAATTATGTTTTTTCTCTCTCACCACTCCCAGAAGCCACGCCTCACTAAATCCAAAAAAAATTCCATAGGAAACTTTCCCAAATCAATGTTTTGATACCAATGTTAATGAAATTAGTTAGATATTCATAAATAATGATTTTATATTTCATATAATAAGCAAATATTAGAGATCACACAAGGATAATTGACAACATACCAAAATACTAGATAATATAGCAAAACCACTTCAAGGGGGCAACCTCCACAACAATACACTAATAGCAAAATACTTAACATAATGAATAAAAACTAGCCACTACCTCTTATATATACTCTACTTAGCCAAGGTTATTTAATAGGCCGACCTAACTAAGAACATATAGAAATGTAACAAGTAAATAAAAGAGGTATGTAACCCATAAGTCAGCCACACATATACCTAAACACACCAATGGTTAAGGGTGTAATAGAAACTACTTGATCATCCTTTTATTTATCTATCTTTTTCTCTACCTCTTTCTCCTTCTCTAACTCTTTCTCTACTTCTTTCTCTACCTCTATATCCTTATGTTTCATTGTTATCTCTTATTGTGATACTTCCTAAGATGTGATCACCTCTCCAGAAGTTACTTGCTATTTCTATTTTTGGGTATAAATAGAAACAATGATGGGATAATCCTCAAAAGTAGGTGTAGGAGTAGTAGGTGGAAAAAATGAGGGTAGAGGAATATGAATATTAGTATGCTTGTGAATAGGTTTCTCAGGAGGTTTTAAACTTAGAGATTTTGGAGATGGCATGAGTGTGGATGGATCCACATCTTTCATTACTAGCCATGTGCTTTTCACTGGTAATGAAGATGAATATTTGTTGGCTATGGTATAAATCAGAGTGATATAATTAGGAATGGTATAAGTATGAGTGGTTGTAGAAGAGACTAGAGGATATGTAGGGGTAACTGGCTGAACTAGTTCATTTTATTTTATTAAATAATATGTATCATCATCATTCTTTTTGAATTTAAATTTTTTGTTTGGCTCTTGACTACTTTCTCCTTGCACTACGTTTCTCTTGTGCCTTACTTGGCCCTTTTCTATCATTATTAACTCTTTCATTTATTATCCTTTACCAAGAATCCATGTTGAAGTCATAGTGATAACCACTAAATTTCTCTTAGTAATAACTTTTACTTGACTCTTTTTAAAGTCAATTAATTGAAGTGGAACATTGTCTCCTCCCATTACATGATATGAATCATAAATTACTTTCCCATCATCCTTCATATCTTTAGTAATGGTAGATAAATCAAAAGAATAATTTTTTTCAACAATCATGTTGTTTTTATCTCTTCTTCTTACTTTAAACTCATATCTACAATCAATCTAGAAGTCTTCAAGTGTAGGGGTATGCATGTATTTAAGAGAAACTATGTTTTCTTACTATGACTCTATAATCAAAATTTTCTCTAGCCTCAAAATATGATTGATTATAGTTATGATACATCTCTATTTGTATATTATTGTCATTATACATACTTAAATAATAATAATGGCCAATAACAATAGGAAAACTAAATAAAGAATGGTAAACTTCTGACTATAAATAATGAAACTCCATTAGCTACCTACACAACTCCATACGAATACATATGTCACTAGAGTACTTATGAAATTTTATTGGTGTCTCTATGAAACCTCCAACTCTGATATATGTGAAATTTAGGAATAGAATGAAAATGCATCCAAAATGGGAAACTACCTCCCATGATGCATCAAATACTCTCTTAGTTCTTAAAGCAATATTCAATTTATAGATGATTTCATAAAATAATGCATCATTTAACCTCTTATAATGATTAAAGTATTCATAAAGAGTCCATTGAGGGTAATATTCATAAATGGAATCTATTTCCAACATCCCTTTTTTAGTCAACCTATAAAAGGTTCCATTGGATGCTACTACATATACTAGATACAAAGTCATCTTAAAGTCAAGAGTTTACAATACATTACTTAGCTAGTGATCAATGCTTTCACTTATCATCATTGACCATTAAATCATAAAATAACTCCTATTGACATCAATAGCTCTTATATATGCATACATCTAAGTGAAAAAGTTATTGGTATTCTTATCTCCATTGATTCTACATAATAATTGAGTGATGTCATCCACTTCTTGAACTGAGTCATATCTCACTATTTTATTTAAAAACCTTGAGCATTGCTTTGGTTTCTTCAGATAAATTATATTCATTATCTTGATGCAATATACTATTTTATTCTCCCATTGAATTTTAACTATTTTCATTGATACATCATGTACTTTAGATATTAATGGGATCTTCAAATAGTAAACAAAATATTAAAAATCTGATCTAATAAGCACATTACTAGCTGTATATTTTACTATCCTAGTGAGATAATCATAGAATTTACCACACTCAAGAACAAACTTAGGAAGGTATGTAGAGCTTAGAAAAGCTACAGCTTGCAGCATTCCACTATTTGTCATTACTTGCATGAGTGGTGTTTTGACTATGGCTTTGGATCTCTCCAATAACTCATTTATGGAAACATGTCCCATGTCAATATCACTAATTTCATATAATTTAAAAGTAATGTAGGACTCAATGGGATATCCCTTTTATCCATACTTCATATTTACTTCTTTTGCCTTCTCAACTATCTTTGATTTTGTCTTTTCTCTCCTACTCAGCCCTGGAACTTATTCAAGTGAAAATTTAGGAACTTCTTCAATCAGAGTTATCTCTTCTCCTCCTCCTAAGATTTGTTGTGACTAACACTAGGAAGACTTGGTATATGCTCTTTAAAACTCAATAATTATTCCTACTAGTTTGTAAAAAGGTGAACAATTGAGTTAGGTTATAATCTTAAGTAAACTTTAGTATTAGGATATTAGGAACTTCTAGTGGTAGGAAGATTTGAAAACTTTGGGAAACTAATTATAAGTAAAAAAGTGTCAAAACTCTAAGAAGGTTTGGATATTATAAAGTGTTCAATGTTGAAAACCTTGAGTGAGTAGTAAGTATTTATAACTCTGAGTTTCTTTGGCTAAGTTATTAGGTTTCTTAGGACAAGTTACTTGGGTTGGAAAACTTGATGAAATAGAATAAATGGGTAAATAAAACTCTAAGAAGCAAGAAGTTATTTAAAATCTAGGCAAGTAATGCCCTTTGAGAGCTTCAGGTTTCTTGATACCAGTTACTCAGGTTTGGACATCAGGTAAGTAATAACTCATGAAATATCTAGGCAATATGATATAGGTTAAATGCTAGGTCATTTTACATAAAGGTTTAATGTTTTGGACTTCTACTTGAGTTTTTCACATGCAAAATGTTTCTAAATAATTTACAAGTTTTAACAACACCATGCATGCAAAGAATGAGAAACAGATGAAGACAAAATAGAAAAGATGGAAAAACCTTCAAAATAGCACATGAAAATTTACCAAAAGAAAAATGAGATAAAGACCTAAAATATAAACATAAAAACAAAGGTAAAACACTCTATATACCTTGAGTACCTCCAAAACCTTGATTTGGTCTAGGCTTATGAATAATTCAGACTTGTGAACCCTTATTGTTTTTACTTATGACTTTGAGCAAGTGAAGTAACTTTGAAACCTTAGATTATTTTAAATAGTGCTTTATGGGTTTACAAAACTACTATACTTCAATTTTGATGAGAAACAAAGTCATTACATAATTTCAATTTGAACTAGATAATGTA
Organism: Torreya grandis; assembly: GCA_037957365.1. Lineage (NCBI taxonomy): Eukaryota > Viridiplantae > Streptophyta > Pinopsida > Cupressales > Taxaceae > Torreya > Torreya grandis. The sequence continues at coordinate 373,446 of JARHVA010001351.1, read as the reverse complement.
ACATAGATTTTTTTAACATAACTTACTTCACCTTTGAAAAGTAAAGTAACCTTGAGAACCTAAATTATCCTAGAAATGAATCCCAACACTTATTTTTTTTAATCTCTTGGAAAGATGGATAAAATGGGTTTTATGAGAATGATCCAGGTAGACATTTTCTAACCTTTTGAAGAAATTTGAACCAATTGGGAATGAAAGCAATCATAAGTGAAAATTACTAAAGTCTAAGTATTATTCATGGGACTAATTTTTAACAAAGATAACTAACTCACATAATATAAAAATTAAAAGAATTCAATAAGGGTAACACAAAATTATATGTATAAAATTTTGGGGACACCAGCTGACTCTGATTAGGGACATCTTTGTTTCTATCAAAAAGAAAGAAACAAGGATGAGATATTAGTCTCTGGTTTTGAGTCCTATCTATTAGGTGTAGAGTCATGTGAAAACTCAATCACAAAAAACTACAAAACAAAAATAAATGAAAAAATGTATAAAAGAAAAACTAAGGATTTATTTATATACATACAGGTGTTAACCTACTACTTAGTTCTTGTAAAGCTTCAAGTGATTCCCATTATAAGGTTGTGGTAGTTCAATTCCATCCTAATAAACTAGGATGAGGCTATATTTTCCAATAAATTTATTTATTGTGAAAGGCCCTTTCCATATTGAATCAAAATTTCCATGCATCCCTTTTGGTTCATTTTACATATCCCATAACCAGACCAGGTCACCGACATGAAATTTCCTTTCTTTAGCCTTTTTGTCAAAAATATTCTTCATTTTCATCTGATGATTAGCTAAATGATCAAAAACTTGAGTGCATACTTCTTTTAGTTAAGATAAACTCATAATCCTCTTATCTAGTGAATCTTGATAAGTTGCATCTTTGATACCCTCGAATAGTTGTAAAGCAGACAACTCTATTATGATGGGTATTTTAGCATCCATTTCATACTAAAATTGAAAATGTGACATGCTAATGTCTTTCTTTGGAGTAATTTGGTCAGCCCACAATGAATCAAATAGATTATTATGCCAGGCACATTGATTATCATTCACCATCTTATGAATGATTTTCATCATATTACTTGATTTAGCTTGGTCACTTTATTGAGGATATAAATTTAAAGGGTGAACTAATTCTATTTTGTGTAAATAACATAAATGAATTGATTTAGCTAAAAAAATGTTAGTTACATTAGTTTTTACTATCTTGTAAGGAACACCAAACCTCACTACAATGTTTTCCTTGATAAAATCACATACAACTTTAGATGTGGCATGCTTGAGAGGAATGGTTTCTACCCACTTGATAAATTAATCAATGGCAGTAAAAAAAAACAATGGCTAGAACTTGAAGAGGGATTCAACATGATAATAAAATCTATGCCCCACTAGCAAAATGGTTCATTGATTATGACTAGTTTTAGAGGTAGTGATGGAAACATTAGACGTCCCACAAAGTGTTGACATGCTTGAAATTTAAGAACCTAATCCAAAGTATCATGGAAAAGAGTGGTCCAATAGTACCTTGCTCATAGGATTTTATGTGTTGTAACTTGTGCTGAAAAGTGACCTCTACATGCTCTATCATGGAGCTGCTCTAATAGTCTATTTTATTTTTCTTTGTCCACACAATGAAGGAAAACACCATCAATTCCTCTTTTATACAAACCATTATCCCAAAGGACATAATCCTTTGACTTCATCTTGATGGTCCATTTTTCCTTATATGTAAGATGAGCTAGACATTCTCCATAAGTTAGGAAGAAAACAATCTTACTATACCATTCATTAATAATATCAACAAAATAAACCATGGGAAAATCTTCATCTAATTTAACTTGAAGGAAAGATACCATTATATCTATATCACCTAGCTTACTTTCTATCATTAAGTAACTTAAGCCTCTTCCTTTCACTAGCTTTGTTTTTTTAATATCAAGATCAAACTCTTGAACTTTAGCCACCTAGGTGCCTCTTAGCAATCCTAAATCTTGTTGTGTTAGAATAGATTTCACTATAGTGTCAAGTATATATAATTTATTATGTGAAGATAAGATGTAGTACTTGAAGGCTTTGCATGCTTTGACTACAAAATAGGCATGTTTTTTTCATTTGTATATACTTTAGCTCATAAATTTTCAATGACTAGATCATAAAAGATATAGGATATTTAATATTTTCATCATTTTTTTGTAGAAGTATCATTGACATGGTATGCTTAGAATAATAACAATAGAGAATTAATTCTCTACTAAAATTAGGAGAAACCAACACTGGAGCTTAAACTATGGTTGATTTAATCTTTTCAAATGTCATCTTACCTTCAACATTCCACATGAAGTCTTGCTTATTTTTCACCATGTCAAAAATGTGGTGAGTTAACTCAGCAAAGTCAGGAATGCATCTTCTAAGGAAGTTAACTTTAACAAAGAATGAATGTACCCCTTTCTTAGATGTAGGCATATGTAGACTTTGAATAACTTTCACCTTTTCTAGATCAATATTCATTCCTTTGAGATAATATGACTAAGAAGCTTCCCTTCAGCCATGACAAATATTTATTTCTTAGGATTCAAAGAGATCCCATGCTTCCTAAACTAGATGAGAACTTCTTCTAAATCAACCAAATGATTACCTATTTTCTTGAATAAGACTATCAAATTATCAAGATACACAACAATACCATTGTTCTTTAAATGTGAAAATGCCTAATCCATTGCTTTTTAAAACATTTCTCTAGCATTAACAAGCTCAAATGGGATCTTCTGATAGGCAAATGTCCCCCACGGTGTTGTGAAAATTGTCTTTTATTAATTTTCTTTAGCCACTTTTATTTTATTATATCCTAAAAATTAGTCTAACATGGAAAACGTCTCTAAGATTGTAACTACTTGCAAGGTATGATCCATAATTATAAACATATATTTATCTTTCAAAGAGTTTGGTTAAGATTATGTAAATCAACACACAAACATATTTATCCATTTTTATTTCTTACTGGGACAATGTTGGCTAACCATTTTGAATGATGAATGGGATAAATGATCTTAGCATCAAGTAGTTTCTAAATTTTATCAAATATAGTACCTAAGATTTTTAGATTATGATGGTGAAGCTTTTTCCTGAAAAGCTTTACTTCTGGCTAAAGTGAAATGTAATGTTGTACCTCTTTTAGTTGAAAGGTCTTCAGGTCTTTATAAGACTAGGCAAACACATCAATGTATTTATTGAGAAGCTTAATGAATGATTATTTTTCCTCTTGAGAATAATATTTTCTAATTTTCACCATCTTGGGTTCTTATTCAATACCCAAATTAACTTATTGTACTTTTGGAGAAGAACTCTTGCCATACTCTTTCTTTTTCTTTAGAAATTGACCATGCTTATCAAAAATTTCTAATAAAGAAACTAACCCTTTAGGGATTTTATTTACCTTCAATTGAATCACATATTCATTATCATCATGTTCAGGGTTAGTATTACCTTTGGTTGTTTGGTGTGGAAGTGAACTACTTTCTTTAAAATATAATTCCTCAAAATTGCCTTACTGCTCAAGGAAAGCAGCTATTTATTAATCATTATTGAAAACTTACCACTGATTGACATTTTTCAAAACTCTTAAATGGAAAACCATCTCTAATCTATAATCACCATCTCAAAAAAGTTTAGGCTACTAGTTTGACCTGAATAGAGCTATAGTGATCATAAGAGAATCAACTCTAGAGTTCTGATCATGAGGAATGAAATTGATTGAAAAGGCTATAAAATCAAGTGTTGCACTAAAAAATTGATCATGGTAATGCCTTAGTTTATCCTTCTTCACTTGGTATTGTCCATGAATTTGATTCATTATCAACTCAACATCTCCTTATACTTTTAAAAGTCTCACTCCTTTTTCTTTTGATTTTTGTAGTCCTAACAATAATGATTCATACTTTGCTATGTTGTTAGTATTTTTAAACATAATCTTGTAAGAGTAAGGATATGCCTTACCATCTGGTGATATCAATACAACCCCAACACCTAAACCAAAAGAATAGTATCTACCATTAAATTCCAATGTCCATATTTTCTCTTCTTCCCCTTATGTCTCTGTTTCTTGTATTTCTTTGATTAATTCAAGGTAATAGACTCCATGATCTAATTCTTCAAAAAAAATCTATGATCTTGGATTGTTTGACTTGGACACTTTGTACTTGGATTTCTTATCAAGTTCAATTTTATGATTTATACCTTTGATTAGAATATGATCACATGACCAATCCATCTTGAATTCTCCTTCGAGATCTTTGTAGAAGTTTTGACTCAATAACATTCTATAAAAAACAAAAATATCTTCTACTAGAATTATCATTTTAAGCTTTTTATCTGGAAACATTTCTAGAACAACTTGAACATCTTTGATTTATCCAATCAAGGGAACTTATATTTCCATTAAATAACATCTCCCTATTGACTTAGTTAGATAGAGGCCAAGGGCATCAACTACTTTAGCTATCATAACATTAACAAAGGCTTCAAAATTTAGGAAATGATTGATCAACTTAAACCCATTGATCAAGAGGGATACATAAAATAGCTCTATTCTTTCAAATGTGAAAGAAGATGTGGGAGAGGTATTTATAGAATTATTTTGGAGAGAGACATGTTTGGTATTAGGAAAGATACATTTTGAAGCATTATCTATATTATTTTATCCTTTACTTTATACATACTTAACTAGTCTTTTTAGTTGATCTGGATAGGACCTCAAGTATTTAGCTTCAAACATTTGAATGTTGGTTTTCTTGATGTGGTTAATAATGTCAAAATAATGGATGGATGTAGACAAAGTGGGATTGGCTTTATAAGTATGAGTGACTATATTATGAGGTTGAGAAGAAGATGCTTCATTTTTCTCTTTTGGAGCAAGAGAATCAGGTAAAGGACTACCTCTTTTGAGAATGCTAACATCTAGCTTGGAGTCTTCCTCATTTTTTCCTTATTCTTAGGAAGAATTTTTACCAACTTGCTAATTTTGTGATCTTATAAATACTACAAAAGATTGACTATCATATTCTTCAAGCATTTATTCATAATTAATTTTTGATTGATATTTAAGGTAGCCTACATTAGAGTCACTAGTAGGATCTAAAAAATCATCCTCATCAGCAAAAATTTGATCAAGGTCAATATCCATATGATCTTATTCCTTCATTTCAACATTGTTTTTTAGAGCATCTTTAATTTATAATCTTTGTATAGGTCCAAAAATACATGTTTAGTTTTGATTGTTAAAATTATGTGTAGGTACATTCTTGATATGAGTAACATGAACACCTTGAATAATTTGCCTTTTAACTTGAAACAAGTCATTAGACAATTTTTATAATAGGGAATCCATAGTGGTTTACAATGTAGTCAAAGTATAATTTTCTACTTTAAAATATATCTTCTTAATCTTCTTAGCCATGATAAGATCATCTTCAACCTCTATGGTAATGTTCTAGGTAGTTGGTAAATCAATAGGATGTGCTTTGCATAGCTAATAGCTAAATTTTGGTAACTAAGCATTGATAAAAAAACACCTTTGATTATCACTAGTGGGTTGAGAAACTTGAGGTATTTTTTAGAGTAATTTATTTAACTTAACAATGAAATCTTATATGTGCTTGTGTGATTCTTTTTTTAGTTGATTCAACTGGATGAGTAATATGTGTGAGTCTTCAATAACTTTAAATATTTTTTCAAATTGCTAATACATAGTTTCCAAATTATTTATGGTTCCATGTACCAAATGGTAAAACCATTCTATAGCTAAGTCATGTAATGTTTCAATGAAGATCTTGACTGAGACATCTTCATGCTCAACATCAATCATTCCATAATCTATAAAGAACTTAGTTAAGTACTCATTTGGACTCTATTTTCCATCCACTATTAACTTAGGAAAGTTCTTTCTTGACCCCTTAGGTAATTCATGAAGAGGAGGAGTTAAATTCAATGGACCAATCATTTCCCCCTAAGGAATAGGGAGTTGTTGCATTATTTTTCTGGGAATAAGGAATTGAGGATTAATAGGTTGGATTTTTCTTAAAGAATTATGTTACATCTAATTCATAAGAGTTCACACTTATCTCATAGGTGAAATATTCAGTATTCTCATTCTGTTTTGAGGAAAAAAGCTAAAATTAAACCATTTTTTCAAATGAAATAAGTCATCTATTTAGCCTTGACCTCTCCTTACTGTGGCAAAATGTTTATTTTACAAATTGAAACAACTATGCTTATCTAAGGATTTGTTTAAATTAATTTATATTTATAAGAAAATACGTCATGAGAGATTTCTTGACATGTAATGACTTAAGATAAATAAATCATTTTGTTTGACATGCAGTAACTCAAGATAAGTGAAGCATTTATTTTATATGAGTAAATATATTTTTATAAAACACACATTTCTAATCACAAGCATGCTTTTAATTTTCATGAAACTTTTTACATGAAAGTGTGGAAAATAGGCAATTTTGGAGAACTAAACATTAGTCTACATTTATCTTACCCTAAAGTGGATAATCTAATTTTAGCTCTGGTTAAGTTCATGTTCCCCAATGGAGTCACCATAAATTATGGACTAGATATTTTGTAGGCTAGCAAAGTACCTAGGCAATCATGGAATTAAATCCCTTTCATTTAATGGTGAATCTTTTGTATGTTTATGTCTATCTATTATAACTATTCCCACTTTCAGTTATTCATAATTTATACAAATTATGCACAAGTTATATTTTCTAGGGGTATTACTTTAATCACAAAGTTCATGAACCATAACAGAGTGATTTTGTAGTAAGCAGTTGATTTAGAGAATATGTAAAGAAGTTTTGGGAAATAGAAAATGAAGTGACTAGAATATGTGAGAAGAAAGAATTTTTAATTCACAACACGTAGTTTCATAAAGCTTATTGTATCTATACAAATAGATAAACATATAAGACATGATAATTATTTTAGTAAATGATTAATAAAAATGGAATTTATGCTCAAATTTAAGGATAACACAAAGTTTACCATTTTAATCTTTGTAAATGCACAAAAATATCTCCTTAGATGCAAATTTCCTTATAAATCATCTTTATTCTTATTCATTTTGAACCAATTTCATTCAAAAATCATTTAAAAATCCAAACACAAAGTTTTAGATTGCCTAAACTTTCTTACTTTAGTTACAATTGCTTTTCAAAAATTACCATTCTCTTTTGGCATGCAGGACTTCACTCTTATACTATTTTAGATGTCAAAATCAATTGGGAAACAACTCCTTGAACTCCCATGTGCTATGATAAAATATTAAAAACCATTGAGAGATGTCCTCCTAGAATTTCTCCTATATGGCATGCAAAGGATGATGACATGTAATGCTTCTCATTTTCACTATTTGGATCCAATAAAATTTCCTTGCATGTAGCATAGATCTCGTTCAAGTAATCTATTTTTATAAAATTACTTCAAATAATGGCATCTTACATTTTACAAAGCAACTTAATTTTACAACTTATTTTAATGAAATTACTTACAAAGTAATTAATTAAAACAAAATTACTTCAAATACATTTTTTATTAAAATAGAAGAAGTAGAGAAAATGAGTAATAGAAATCATTCTAACTCATGAGATTTTGATCTGCACTTTTCTTTTTATTTGATGTGTTGAAACATCATGAACTAAATAGTTACATCATCTAATTTAGAAATTGATTGACTTTTTATTTCCATTCTTAGTATTTCCCTTTCCATCTTCTTGCAATAAGATTTCACCTTCTCAAGCCTAGGTTATAGCCTCTTGACCTCTTGTTGACTTTTGATTATCTCCTTTATAGATTTTTCTATGAAATAAGTTGTGGTCTTTTCAATTAATTTTTTGAATTACTAATGTTATTTCTCATGTGTCCTTGGAATTTTCTCATACCAAGCATTTTTGAGATAGAATATATAGTTCTCCAAATCTACTTTCACATTTCAAGCATCTTCTTCAAGAGTGTTTATTTATTCAATCTTTTCCCAAGAATACAGATGCAAAAGGATATAATATGTTCTTATTACTTTTCTTTAATTATTGATCCCTCTAGAACAATCTTTTTTTCAATCAAAATATTTTCACTTAAGGAAATTATTCATTGAAGTCTTTCCTATTGTAATTCAAAGATTTCATTCTAATTTTCAATTTCCTTCATCACTATTTTCATCTATGTCATTTACTTTCAATATCAGATAAAGTACCTCAAACCTTAAGGAACCATTTTTGTGTAGTTTATAACATTTTCTCTATCCATTCATCAACTGATTTATCCTTGTCGCAAATTTTCTCTACTTTAGTTATTATTTGTTGATCAATCATATCTTCTAAAAATAATGATTACTGAGGAGTAGATCTTTCCACTTTGGTACTTATTTCACACAATTTAGAAATATGTTATTTTAACTTGGCCTTATCACCATTCTCTTCATCCAACTTCTAAAAAATAGTATTGATAAGGGTTTTTGTGTCATACTTTAGGCCCTTTATAGTGACCTATCCAAGGGGTAACTTTGTAAATGCTAAGTCTTCTTTAGTGTCTTCACCTTTATCCTAACTCTGTGGAGGAATTGATATCTCTATAAATTTTTGACTTGAAGGCTCAATTATCAGCTTTTTTGTCACTTTGGCACTCTTGGGATTTTTACCCTTATGTTTAAGATGTCTTAGAATCTAAAAGTCTATCCTCTCTAAGTTAATTTCTTCCTTTGACTTAGGAGCATTTTGCAATGCTAACCATGAATATAAATTTGTACCAGTTGAAGTGGTTGAATGTATTACCATTTTCTATATATTATTTCTTGCCACTAACTTTTGAGAAAGAACTTATTATACATCTAGAATAACTTGAATAACACTAGAAACTAATTGATCATATTTTTATTTCTTTATCTCTTTCTTTGCCTCTTTCTCTACCTCTTTCTCTTTCTCTGCATATTTCTTTGTTTCTTTCTCTTCCTCTATATCCTCAAGTTTAGTTGTTATCTCTTACTGTGATACTTCCTAAGACATGGACACCTCTATAAAAATTACTTGTTCTAGCTCTTTTTGGGTATGAACATAAGGAATGGTGGGATGATCCTTATAAGGAGGTAGAGGAGGAGTTATAGGTGGAGAAGATGAGGGTGGTGGAGGAGGAACATTAGTCTCCTTCTAAATAGGTTTCTTAAGAGGTTTGAAACCTGAAGATTTTATAGGTGGCATGAGTGTGGATGGATCCACATACTTCATTACTCATTTTATGTTTTTCACTAGTAAAAAAGATGAAGATATGGTGGAAATAGGAGTGATAGAAGTAGGATAGGTTTTAGAAGAGACCAGAGGAGATGCAGGGGCAACTAGATGAGCTAGTTTTTTTTCTTTTACCAAATAATATGTATCATTATCATTATCATTATTTTTGAATTTCAATTTTTTTTTTGGCTCTTGGCTACTTTCTCCTTATAATACTTTTATCTTTTGACTTATTTGGTCCATTTTTGTCATTAATGGCTCCTCCATGCAGTAGCCTTTACCAAGAAGCCATGTTGAAGTCATAACAAGAACCACTAAAGTTCTCTAAAAAATACTTTTTACTTGACTCTTTTTTAAGTAAATTTATGGAAGTGGAGCATTGTCTCCTCCCATTACATGATATGAATCATGAATTACTTGCCCATCATCCTACATGTCTTCAGGAATAGTAGCTAAATAAAAATAATGAATTTGTTTAATAGTCATCCTACTGTTGTCTCTTCTTATCACTTCAAACTCATCTCTAAAATCAATTTATAAGTCTTCAAGTGAAGGTATATGCATATACTCGAGAAACTATGTTTTTTCTATGCCTTTTTCAATCAAAATTTTCTCTAGCCTCAAAATATGATTTATTATAGTTATGATACATTTTTATTTGTATAACTTTTAACTGTAAATCATGCAAATCCACCAGCTACCTACACAACTGCATAAGAATCCATTTTTCACTATGGTACCTGGGCAATTTGACTGGTGTCTCTATGAAACCTCCAACTCTGATATATGTGAAATTTAAGAATTGAATGAAAATACATCTAAAATGGGAAATTGCCTCCCAAGATGCATCAAACACTCTCATAGATTTTAAAGCAACATTCAATTTATATATGACCTCATCAAATAATACATCATTTACAGTCTTATAATGCTTGAAGTATTTAGAAAGAGTCAATTGAGAGTAATATTCATAGAGTAATATCTATAAAAGGTTTCATTAGATTGTATTGCATATACTAGATATAAAGTCATATTGAAGTTAAGAGTCTTCAATACATTACTCAGCTAATGATCAATGTTGTTACTTATCATCCTTGACCATTCAATCATAGAATAAATCCTATTGACATTAATATCCATTATATATGCATATATCTAAGTGGAAAAGTTCTTGGCATTATTCTCTCCATTGATTCTACATAATAACTGAGTGATGTCATCAACTTCTTAAACTAAGTCAGATCTCACTATTTTCTTTGAAAACCTTGATGGTTGCTTTGGTTTCTTCAGATAAGTTGTATTCATTATCTTGATACAATTTGGTGTCTTATTCTCCCATTGGATTTTAGCTTTTTCCATTGATACATCAAGAACTTTAGATCTTGTTGGGATCTTCAAATAGTAATCAAAATATTGAACATTTAATCTGATCACCACGTTATCAGTTGTATATTTTACTATTCTAGTGAGATAACCATAATACTTAACACACTTAAGAACAAACTCAAGAATTTATGAAAAGCTTCAAAATTTTGTAGCTTGTAGGATTCCATTATTTGTCATTGCTTGCATGAGTGGTGTTTTGATTATGGATTTGGATCTCTCCAATAATTCATTTATGGAAGCATGTCCCATGTTAGTATCACTACTTATAGATAATTTATAATAAATGTAGGACTCAATGGGATATCCCTTGTATTGATACTTGATATTTACTTTTTTTCCTTCTAAAATCTCTTTGATTTTGTCTTTTCTCTCCTACTTAGCCATGTAACTTCTTCAAGTGAAAGTTTAAGAACTTATTCAATTAGATTTGTTTATCCTCCTCCTCCTCCTAACATTTATTATGACTGATACTAGGAAGACTTGGTATATGCTCTTTAAAACTCAGTAATTACTCCTACTAGTTTTATAAAAGGTTGAACAACTAAGTTAGCTTATAATCCTAAGTAAACTTCAAATATTAGGATATTAGGAACTTATAGTAGTAGAAATATTTGAAAAATCTAAGAAACTAATTATAAGCAACAAAGTGTCAAAACTCTGGGAGGGTTTGGATATTACACAAGTCTTCAGTTTTGAAAACCCTGAGTGAGTAGTAAGTATTTATAACTCCAAGTTTCTTTGGGAAAGTTACTAGGTTTCTTAGGGTAAGTTACTTAGGTTGGAAAACTCGATGAAGTAGAAATAATGGGTAAATGAAACTCTAGGAAGCAAATAGTTGTTTAAAATCTAGGCAAGCAATGCCCTTTGAGAGCTTTAGGTTTCTTGAGACCAGTTACTCAAGTTTAGGATTATGAGTAAGAAACAAGTTATAAAAGGTATGGGCAACATGATCTAGGTAAAACACTAGGACATTTTATATAAAAATTAAATGTTTTGGATTTTTGCTTGAGGTTTTCACATGCAAAAGGTTTGTAAAGAATTTACATGTTTTAACAACACCATGCATGTAAAGAATGATAAGTAAATGCAAGAAAAAGAAAAAAGATGAAAAAACCTTCAAAATGGTGAATGAAAACTTAACAAAATAAAAAATTGATAAAGAACCAAAAAAGAAACACCAAAACAAAGGAAAACAACTCTACATACCTTGATTGCAAATGGGTTGTGAAATTTTTTCTCAAAAAATACTCTAAAAGCTCAAATAGTATCACTCCAGATTTATAGGGGTAGTAACTAGGTTAAATAACTTGAAATCTAGGTAAGAAATGAGGTGGAATTTTTAATATTTATATTAACCCATGCATTAAAGACAACTAAGTAATACATGATATGATGGCCATGTAAGAATTTTTATGATTGTTGGGTTTTATGAACTCCTTTGCTTAAGTTGGTATACAAAGTCAAGTACCTTCAAAACACCAATTTGGTCTAAGATTATTAATACTTCAGACTTGTGAACCTTTATTTATTTTACTTATGAATTTAATCAAGTGAAGTAACTTCAAAACCTCAAGTTGTTTTAAAATAGTACTTTACAGGTTTACAAAACTACTTTACTTCAGTTTTGATAAGAAGTAAACTCATTACATAATTTTGATTTGAGGAAAATGATGTAACATGGATTTTTGAAGATAATTTACTTCACCCTTGAAAATTAAAGTAATGTTGAGAACCTGAATTGGCCTATAAATTAATCCCAACACTTAGTTTCTTGAATCTCTTGGGAAGATGGGCAAAATGGGTTTTATGAGAATACCCAAGCAAACTTTTCTAACCTTCTAGAGAAATTTGAATCAATTAAGAATGAAAAAAATCATAAGTGAAAACTACTAAAGTCAATGTCTTATTTAGGGGACTGAGTTTTAACAAGGATAATTGGCTCACATAAGACAAAAGGTAAAACAAATTCAATAAATGTAACCCAAAATTCCATGTTTGAAATTTTGGGGACACCACAACCCATTATTGAACATAAACTCTACCATGCCCCTATTTATCATAATCAAGTTGAAAATATCATTAACCTTGTTATTCAATAGCCTTGTCATGCAAATTCACATTCTCAACATTTTTTACCCTCGCATCCTCATGACATTCTTACTGCTCTAGATGGTGCATGTGGCTCTTTGTATTTCAATGATTCCTTCAATAAGTTGTATCCTCATAATGAAAATCTCATTGACCAACCTACATCTTCACCTAAGTGTGATCATTTATATACTCATCATGTCATTCCATTATATGTTGTTCTTTCCACATGTAAATATGCCATATCCTCTTCCACCCAACATTTTGTGACATAGGTTTTGATAAAGGTTAAATTATAAGTGCAACATGGATTTGGGATTATTACTCACATTGAGCTACCTAGAACCCCATATGAGTATGTGGAGTGTGGTATAGGTAATATCTCACCATTATTAGATTTGATCCAAGATAAATATTATATTAATCTTTTGGTACTTTGATAATATTTGATGCTCATGCTTTGATTTCAATAAAAATATTCTTACACATTTAAGTTTTGCATTTATTTAAATACTTAGTTGTTTAATTTTTACATAGTTTGGTGATTCAATATTATCTTATCTAAGACATATGTAGAATCACTATTATTATGTTTAATGTGATTTAATTTAAGTGACATTTTTTGGAGATTTAAGTAATATTTTGGTGGAGGAAAAATTAATGTCATTTAACAGTTATATTTTTATGACATTGTTATACTTTGATGATATGATGTTAGATTAATTTTTAAATGTTGATATTCATTTTGAATGTTCAAAAAAATATTAGTTTACTAGATGTTATATTAATAGATGACTTCATATGACTATTTAGTTTCAATAAAATATATGCATGACTATCACACAAGTGCATGACATTTATTGAAAAAGGTCTCAAATATTTATATAAATGAAATAAAGTTATTGTATGGTTAGAAATAAAGGCAAGTGAATTGTGTGTGTGTGCGCATAATATTACGAAATAATATATTTTCTAAAATCATTAGATATTAATTTTTATGATCCCAAATAATTTAATTGTAAAGTGTGTAAAAGTGTAAGTGTGTGTGTGTGTGTGTTTGTTGATTTTATAAAATATATTATTTCATATGATTATATATATATATATATATATATATATATATATATAATCTTATGAAATAATATATTTTCTAAAATCATTAGATATTAATTTTTATGATCTAAAAGACTTTAATTGTAAAGTGTAAGTGTGTGTGTGTGTGTGTGTGTGTGTGTGTGAGAGAGAGAGAGAGAGAGAGAGAGAGAGAGAGAGAGAGAGAGAGAGAGAGAGAGAGAGAGAGAGAGAGAGAGAGAGAGAGAGAGAGAGAGAGAATATGCCCACTACATGATGTTATTCTTTCAATATATTATGATCATATCTATATTAATTATTAATTTAATAAACTAAGTGGATTTATTTATCTCATAAGTATTTAATCAACAAATTAATATCATAATGTAGATACAAATAACTCACCTTTATCATATTCATTATAACTAATATGACGTACCATTTATTGTACTTTTAGTAAGTTGTCATCATAAAAATATTAGAGTTAATAATTTTTATCCCTTCATGAGATGATGTTTTACATATATTATTGGTCTTTAAAAAAGGGTTAATAATAATGTAACTTAGTTTTCTTCTATGTTTCATCATGTTTTCTTTTCTTACTTTGTCGATTATTTTTGTTAGTGTAGGTATTTATTTTCCTAGATTTATTTATTTGGGAGTATTATATTTTCTCACATAGAGTTTTCATAAATTTAGGGGATATTACAATTAGTTGGAGATAGTGTGTCATATATGTCATAGGTTTGATTGAAAGACTAGGATGTAACTTCCTTGACCAGATATTTCAGGTATGGGAGTTACTCTTCTATTTTAGGCACTTGACCACCTTTTGTGGAGGATTTACATTTCTATTCTAGGGGTTCTTTGACCACCATTTGAGGAGGAGTTAATTAATATCCTATATGTATTCTTTACTTGATCCTTATTCTGTTAATGAATGATAGGTTTTCTCCACTTTGGTTTGTCTCTTGCAATATTCTCATTTTATGTGATTTCTTCTTGGTTCAACAATATAGTGGTGTGCACAAGCTTCATATCATGTGATACCTACAACTTTATTTTGTGTTATCCAAACCTAGATACATATTCGATATGGTATCAGAGGCTACTCATGGTAAACTTTAGTCTAGTTTTATTTGTTGTTAAGATTTCATTCAAAACCATAAGTTCTTTGTCAGATTATTCAGACTATGTGTTATTTTATCTTCTAATTTCATAGCTTAGTTATACTAAATCTATTTGAAGGTCAAATACAAAGTTATATGATTCTAAATAAATCATCTACATTGATCTTGTTGTATGGTTCTATTTTTGGCTATGTGCTACTGAATATTTGTAGGAAAGACATTAATTTTCTCGATTGATTTTCCACCTAATTATTATTTTGAAAACTATGCTCTAACCATAGAGAATTATGATCAATTTTTTTGGGTTTGGTGCACCTTTCTCTTAGATTTCCTAATTATTTTAAATTTTTGAATTTAGTTAATAAATGAAAAATTTATGGTGTTTTCAGTTACTAATACTCAAAATAAAATTGAATCTAGAGATTGTTGCTAAAAGATTTTTTTTTAAAACAATATATTGAGGAAGGATTGTAAAAGACTTATAATTTTATTGATAAGGTTTGGAATTTAATTCTATTTCTATTGATTGGTTGGAAAGCTATGTTCATTACCTTTTCACTTGTGTATTTAAATTTTAGTGATTTTTTTAAAAAATAGGCCATTGATGATGAGAAATATAATTTGCTATAACCTTTGATCGAAAACCTAGAATTGAATGCCATATTTTTCAAAAGTGTATATTTTTTACCCTCTTTTCATTTGTCTAATTTATTTTTTAAATAAATTGAATTTATAAAGTGCCATTTTTGGGGGTTCCCTACTTGACCCTTTTTTGGCATTTTTACACACTTTGATGCATTATTGCTTGAGCCTAATGTCCTCACCTTGTTTGCATAAACTTGTCTTTTTGAGACATTTACTGATTACTCTAAATGCACTATCAGCTGATTCTAATGTCTTTTAAGCATGTATTTGTAATGTTTCGATGGGGGGCCACCATTTCATAATTTAGGGGGGTGTGCTTTTTATATGTCACTCTTCCATTTATACTTGCATTTTCATTTCTAAAATAAATAAAACTTGCACTACTACTATAACTCATTTTTTCACTAATGGATTCAAGTTCAATCATGCCACTAGCTCCCTTTAACTATCATGAATTGAAAATCACGATGACAATTATTCTAAGGAGTAAAGGTTTGTATAAGATAACCATGGGTGATAAAACTAAACCTAACATAGATGTAGAGATAGTTAAGTGGTATAATCATATTGATGAAACCTATAGGCTATTATGTCTTTCTATATCACCTAATCTCCTATTTCATTTAGAGTCTACCAAATCACCTCATGATGTATGGACTATTTTGGGTAAACTATTTGGTGAGCAAGATGTGATGAGAAGTCACAAGCTTGAGAATGAACCCATTAGCCTAAGTCCTTGTAAATTTTACCCCCTTAAAGATTTCTTCACTAAGTTTAAGTCCTTGAGATTATAGTTTAAATAATGTGGGATAGATAAAGAAGATGACTAACTTGTTCTTTCTATACTCTATAAGCTAGGTCCTAACTATTCAATCTTTGTCTCTACTTTCCATGCCATTAAAAGTGCATTAGACACTACATGGAAACTACCCTCTTTAGATGCTTCCATTATCAACTTAACTAGGGAGAAAGACAAGTCGATCCAGACAGGTACATTGAAGTCCACAAAACCTCAATCCCTAATTACTAGGAATGGAAAAGAAAAGATTTCAAACAAAGAGAAGAAGAAGAAGAATAAGGATAAAGAGAAGAAGAAAGAATCAAACTCTACCAAAACAAACACTGAATCTTCATCTTTTAATGATAAACCTAAAAAATAGAAGGTTAAGTGTTCCTACTTTAAGAAAATGGGCATGATAAACATAAGTGCATGAAGAAGCAAATAGATCACCTAACTCATCTTTTAGATAAGAAAAACATAGGTGTTCCTGAGTCCATCAAGCAGATTTCATCTACCCAAGATTATACGAAGGAAAAAGGAAAAGGTAAATAAAAATAAAAGGGAAAGGTTCTTGTAGCAGTAGCAGCTTCAACATCTTCATGAGTTATTGACTCAAGTGATTCTCGCCACATGGGAATGTCTTATATTAGTTTGGGTAAAGACACTTTTGTACCATTTTTAGGGATAGGGTATATTAAAATGGATGGAGGAATATTCAATAATGTTCTAAATGTTCCTTATATTTCAACCAATCTCCTATATGTCTATCAAATCACTCATATCGACAAAGGCATGAGGGTTTATTTTTTTCTAGATTTAGTTATCATTAGGGAGTTATATAGTGATTCTATAATGGCAATGGGGAGGGCAGATCACCATTCTAGGTTATACACCTTCTCTCATTTTGTACCTAATTCTTCTTTGACAATATTACTAACTCATTGAGATGGATTTAACAAATTATGACATGATTAGTTTTTCCACCTTAACTACTGCTACCTTGAACAACTTAGAAAAATTACATGGTAATAGGCTTGCCTTGAGACTAATTATTGTAGGAAATTTGTGAGGGTTACTCTCTTGAAAATCACCTCAAATCAAAATTTGATAAAGACAAAGCTTGGAGGGATTCACAAGCACCAGAGTTAGTACACAGTGATGTATCTAGGCCTTTTCCTAGTCTATATTTTATAAGGGCTAAGTACATTCTCACTTTCATTGATGATTTATTAAGATATACATGGGTATACTTTCTTAAGAAAAATTCTAAAGTGTTTTTATATTTTCAAGACTTCAAGGCTCTTGTTGAAAAACAATACGAGAAATCCATCAAGGTTCTTTGAACTGATAATGGAGGTGAATATGTTAGTAATAGATTTGAGTAGTTTTGTACCATAGAGGGGATTGATTTTCAATAGATAGTTACTTACAATACTTCATAAAACAGAGTTACAGAACACAAGAATAAATCCTTGAAAGATATGGATAGTTTTATGATTCACTCTAAGTCCTTGGCACCTCAGTATTGGGCTGAAACCATTAATTGTGCTTGTTATATTTAGAACAAGGTTCCTCACAAAGATTTTAAAGGCATAACACCCTTTGAATCTTGGCATGGAAGGAAATATGATGTTGAGAATTTTTGGGTTTTTAGATCTAAAACTATGGCATGTATACCTAAGAAGAAACATAAAGCTATGTAACCTTATTCTAAGCCTTGCATCTTTTTAGATTATCTAGATGGTGTCAAGGGGTACCACCTCATACATCCAACCACATATGAGTTGTTCATAGAGAGAAGTGTTCACTTTTAGGAGAGTCTCAAAGACTCAACACTTGATACTTCTCTTTCATTGGATTCACTTAAAATTGATGATTCTTCTTCAAAATTGGATCATTTAGAGTAGGTTCCTAAGCTAGTGTCTTCTTCTTATTATTATAGTTCTGATAGAGAGGATAGTGATAAGGAGTTTTCTACATCCACCTCTAAACATGTTTTAGAGGATAAGGATTTAACACCTAAATCACCCACATTTAGGCCACTTTGGGATAGGTAGACACTTAAGAGTGAATACACTTCGGTAGGGGATCCAACAGATGACATACGTAATCGAGTAGATTATTAATGTGGTCCACATGCCATCTTCTCTTTAATTTTAGATTTAAATTTCTTTTGAGAGGATTTGGGCATACCTAAGTTGGATAGTGCTCTGTAGGAAAAATATTCTTCTTTGATCAAAAATCACACTTGGGATTTGACTTCACTTTCTAAGGGAAGGAATATTGTTCGATGTAAGTAGATATATTAGACCAAGTTTGTAGTAGATGGGTTGATCGATAAGTAAAAGGTGTGATTGGTCACCAAAGGTTTTTCATAGGTAGCTATAATTGACTACTTAGATACATTTTCACCCATTGCAAAGATGACTTGAATCTAACTCACAATATCTTTAAACACAACATATGGTTGGGATGTGCATAAGATGGATGTGAAGAGTGTCCTTCTTCATAAATAATTTGAGGAGGATATCTACATGGAGAAACCACTTGGGTTTATTCAGGGGTCATCCTTAGTTCATAAACTTAGGAAATTTATCAATGGTCTCAAATAGGACCCTCAGGCTTGGTATGCCAAGATGGATTCCTTCCTTCTTACTTCAAGTTTCATTAGGTGTCATTCAGACCCCAATGTATACTTCTTATGATAAGATGATTCTTTATTGATAGTAGTTATTTATGTTGATGATCTTTTGATCACTAAGAGTTCCTCATCATCTATTGTGGTAGTGAAGACAAATCTATAGGATATATTTGACATAACAGACTTGGATCTTTTGCATTACTCCCTTGGCATTAAGATTTCATAGTCTAATTTAGGGATTTCACTTGCACAACCCAAGTATGCTCTTGATATTTTGGTTCAGTTTCACAAGGCTAATTGAAATCCATCTTTTACTCCATTTATATTAGGAGTCAAAATTGAGACTGAGTATTCTACACCTTTGGTTGACACCACTCAGTATTGGCAACTTGTTGGTAGCTTTATTTATTTGACTCATACCAGGCTTGACATTTCATATGTATTAAGGATTGTTTCAAAATTCATGTAGGATCCCCATGAGCTACATTAAAAAATATCTAAGAGGATATTGCACTACATTCAGGGCTCTTATAGATTCAAGATTAAGTATAAACTTGGCACAAAGGTTGTCTCAGTTGGATTTTTAGATTTAGATTAGGCTAGTGATACTCAAAATTGTAAGTCCACTTCAGGTTATATTTTTTCTTTAGGTTATTGCCATATAATTTGGTCTATAAAGAATTAAAATACTATTTTTATGTCATTTGAAAAGGTAAAGTATAGGGGAGCTATTAATGAAACTACTGAGGCTATTTGGCTTCAAGGGATTCTATCTAAGTTTGGCATTCCTATTGGATGGTCCACCATTATCTATTATGTTAACCAGAGTACTATACGGATATGCAAGAATCTACTTCAACACTAGTAGACTAAACACATTGAGATTCACATGCATTTTATTTGAGAGTTTATTCATGGTTAAATCATCAACTTGAGATTTTGCCAATTTTTAGATCAGGTTGTAGATATATTTACCAAACTTTTCATCAAGAGCAACTTCATTCATCTATGAGATATTTTTGGGGTAAAATCTACATCTACAATAGTAACATCTTTAAGGGGCCTTCTAGCCTCTTCACTTTTTCTATGTCTCTCTTTTGGGGGTAAGTTTTTTTTGCCTATGGGTTTTATCCTTTTCTATTTTTTATGAGAGATTGCTTTGTACATGAATACCTGATCAACCCTATTTGTCAGGACCCATTTTTAATTAACATTGTCTACCTAAGTTATGCTTATGGGGGGGGGGGGGGGGGGGTGGGGTTAGTGTAGGTATTTATTTTACCAAATTTATTTATTTGGGAATATTATATATTCTCACATGGATTTTTCCTACATTTGGGGGATATGCTTGGTTAAGTTGAGATAGTGTGTCATCTATGTCATAGGTTTGACCAAAAGACCATCATGTAACTTCCTTGACTAATTATTCTAGGTATGGGAGTTACTCTTCTATTCTAGGCACTTGTGACCACCTTTTGTCAAGGAGTTAAAATTATATTCTATGGGTGCTTTGACCACCATTTAAGGAGTTACTTTCTATTCTATATGTGTTCTCTACTTAAGCCTTATTATCTTAATGAATAATAGGTTTTCTCCACTCTACTTTGATTTTTCAGTATTATTATTTTATGTGATTTCTTCTTGCTTCAACAACATAGTGGTATTCACAAGCTTTGTCTCATGTAATCCTTCCAACTTGATTTTATGTTATCCAGACCTGGCAACATCTCTGATATTTTTTTCTCCTTTCTCTAGGTGATTTGATAGTAAAAAAAGAACTTGATTGTAACTATGTATAGTAAAAACAATGTTGTAAGTCATCTTATTTTAAAAGTGTTTAAATATTAATGATAATCCTAGATGTCAAATGAAAAATTTGAACTAAGATAAATTTGGCCTTGAAGTGTTTTTTATTAATAATTTCAAATTAAATTACATGTTAATATGTGGAATAGTTACATAGAGTAAAAAAATTACTTATCCTTTGTTTTGAAAATATTAACCTTGAATGCTAATTTTGGCTCTAGAATGTTATTTAATATTGAATATAATAACTATTTGAGTATCAAAATTGAGTTCTTACACTGATTTGACTTTAGACCATTTTTTATATTCAATATAATAACTATTTGAGTCCAAAAAGTAATTACTTCAAATCCCATATTTGGCTTCATATAATTTGGACACCAAACTAGTCTAACTCTGCACTATGTTTTCTCTAGACTGCTCAGATTCTAGACTAATTTTTAATATAATCGAAGATAAGAATTATTTGCCTCCAAGAATTAAGTTCCTTAGAGTCTAAATTTTGGATTTAGATTGTTTTGACTATATAATATTTTTTTTGTATTTATTATAAAAATTATTTTATTCCAATAGTTGAGTTCTTTCAATTGTAAATTTTGACTGCAGACTTTTTGGACAATAAACTGGTCTAGCTTTGCACTAATTTCACTCTAGACTATTTTGAATCAACATAATTTTTTTAATATATAGTGCTTGAATTAATTATGCATGAATGTTATTATAAGACTAAAAAATACATGAGTTAACTAAATTATAATATTATTTTAGTACTAGTCCATAAAACTCTAAGAGTGGATGACCACCCACTATAAATGAGAGGCTACTAATCTTAAATGTTGCACTATTATTATTTTAATTTGTTTTTCCATATTATGTTAAACCATTACACAAATTAACAATGTCAAGCTTACAATGTCAATCTCAATCTATGTCAATGATAAAAATTACCAAGACTCATAAAAATATTATTAGGGTTATTCTTCCTATTTACACTATTTCTAAAATGAATAATGCATATATTATTAAATTTCATTGTTGTTAAATACATAAGACTTTACACAAATTATATTTAACTTTTTTAGTATTATGTTAATGTTTAATTCCATTAATGAATAGATTACATACAATGTTGAAATTTAATGATGTCAAATATATTAATGCCTATTATTTATTATATTAAAAGTGAATCCAAATCCTGAGATATATTTTAGAGTGGGAAACCTCCCACTCTAATTAATAAATAGTTTATTTTTCTAGTCTTTTTATGTCATGCATCATCCTTTAATATTTTTTATTATTGAATTTATTTATTTTATTTATTTGTATTATTTTTTATTTTAATTAGACTCTAATTCCTTGTAATTTGAATCATGTTTACTATGACAAGTAGATTTATTATGTGTTTTATTTGAATTCAATAATTAATAATTATTTTATTATATACAAAAATGTCTATGATAGGCTAAACCACATATAGGGAGATTTATTTCATAGATGGGTTAATTAAATATGAGAGAAGAGATAAATAATAATTTGTAGAGATTTGTTATTTAAATAACTACCACAATGACTTTTAGTTAATTCATTTAATATCACTGTCATATGAAATCATAAGAATTATATTTAATATTTAATTAATTTATTAACATTTGAGTTCTAATCAAGTGTATTATATAAAAAATTCTAAAAATTTATGCCGAGTTATTCAAATATAGTTAGATGTGGCATTGAATATAAAAGGTGGCATGGTTCATTCTACCAAATGTCAATGGTATTCTTGTTATTCCTATGGTTATAAAATAGAATAATATATACATTTTTAAAATGTGTTGTATAAAATAGTTAAAATATTATCAATGAGATAGGGACTATATTAAAAAATTAGTATGGATTTACTTCCTCTATTGTTCACCACTTAAATATGAACAAAGAATTTATTAAAAGAACATGTCATGTGAAAATGTTTACCTTTATTATGATGTAAAAGTTGGCTAGCCTATAAAAATAAATTTTGGTATCAAATTTTTATGAGTTGAAATAGTCATCATGATAAAATTCTACTTTTAAGCAGATTGAGAAAGAGTATACAAATAGCGAGTCTTTAAAAACTCTTGAGAGACTCAAATTTTTTGTTCAATAAGAAATATTTTAAGATCAAAACTAAATTTTTCCATTTGGAACCTTATAAATATTGGTAGAGATAGTGTTGATCAAAGCCTTATTTAAATGTTGAGTACCCTAGTGCCTCTTTAAAAGGATGCAATATTTGTATCATAAATGTATAGTTTGAGAAAGAATTACATGATATAGTGGCTTATTTTTTAATTATCAATGGCTAAAATCATAAAACACTATCTTTAAAAACCATATTTTTTCATCTGTACATGAAAAAATGAAACATATGTTTTATTATATTATGTTAGTGAAGGCCACAATTAAGAAGATAATTAGCAATTTTAAACAATAAAACATGGTGAATAAGATATGGATTCAAACATAATTTATTAAATAACTATTGCCACTTATATTTGAAACCATTGAGGATATGCCTAAATATCCTCATCCAAGTGGCACAATGGAAACATCTCTCTTATTTTGGGCAACAATTTGTTGAGATGAATCTCTAGAAGGGCTAGTTCCCTTGATGCACTCTTTGAAGTAATTTCTTGCCTATAAATTTTGGATGAAAAGGGTTAATAAAACAAATAATAAAGATAAAAAAAGGTGATTAACCAATATTAAATTCCATCCTATGGACTAAAATTATACTACTTAGAGCTAAACAAGGCTTCTTTCACACAAAACTCACAATTCAAGTTGCATTGTCACATCAATGTTTCATAAGCTAGGTTAAAGAAGGTATTTAATAATTAGAAGAGAAAAGAATGATTTATTGAGATAATAAAGTCATAAAACACTTATAATACACTCATAAACTTGAGAAAAACACTAACAAAGACTTGTAATAGTCACTCTTCGGCACACTTAGTGAATAATCAAGGATAACATGTTATAAAAGATCATCTTCTACTAGAAAAGACCAAAAAGATTTTAATAACACCTAATTTCAAAAAATTTAAGTAGGAAAAATAATTTTTTTATTTCTTCAAGAGTCATTCAAGTAAAAATTTGGCTAGTGTTTCACCATTAACCAATGAAGGCTACTCAAAAGAGCTAAAAGTGTCAATATTTATAGCCTTTAAGAGAGGAGCAAGACAATGGAAATATAAAGGTCACTTGGAAAATTTTAAATACAATAAAATTGGTTAAAATTACATTATAAATTTATATGGGATGAACCATTTAATGTCAATAGGACCAAGTGTCCATACAAGTCATGAAACTTATGAAAAATGGCATGAAACTCCCAATCTTAGCTCAAAAAACTACCTTCATAATTTGAACCTATTTGAACATCCCATAAATAAATAGGGATATATATGATTATTGTGATAATTTTTAAGGCCTTTAATCATGAATTTACATGAATTTTTATCATTCCTACTCATCTGGAAACTCCTAGAATGAAGCCATCATTGTTTGTAGTTTTAAAAACTAATTTTTTAATAACCCCTCACACTTGGCCTCAAAAATGCCTTTAGTTTTTCATGAAAATATATGAGAGGTAGTGAATGACACCTTCCAATAACTTCAATGGCCTTATACTCAATATTAATGATTTAAAAAGGCTCACATTTGGAGTTTTCACCCTTCTCACCCTGGTGTCCACTATGCTAGTTTTGACTGGCTAAAATGAGAGGTCTAGTTTGGAAAATTATGAGTTTTTTATTAGAATAAAATTTACATATTTAGTTATTAAAATTTATAATATTCCACCCAAACTTGATTCCAACTTCATAATCCTCCTGTAGCTTTAAAAACACACAAAATAGTCAAAAAAACCCTATTTCTCATGTTGTTCATATAATTTTTCATAAATAACTTTAGTGGGAGATATAATGAAGGAGTCATATAAATTTTAAAATAAATTTAATTTCTAAAATATTCCATTTAGATAACTCTCCAAGCTTATTTTCTCCATTGGGTCCTGGCTGAGGGTTTAGTAGGGTTTTAGGTAGTTTTTGGTCTTAAGCTTTGTTCATAAATCTTGGAAATTTACCTTGACATAAAAATAATAAAAATTTAATCCAAGGGATATTAATAACTTATATTATTCCATTTTTTTCCCATGCAAAACTTTATAAAATATTTGAGCATTTGAAAACACTTATTCGAGCTTGTCCTTGCTTTTCCTATATACTTGTGTTCTCTCTGAGCTAGAAAAGGATATAAAGTGGGTTTATATACATACTATTAGTTAAATAATTTTTATATTAACCTCAATAACATTCATCAATCATCTATACAGTCCACCAAGGGGTAGAAATGAAGTTGTACTACCATTTAACACTAGGCCTTCTCAAAGACTAATAGGTCTAATAGGCACACTATTATATTTAGCTACTAGGATGGATATATTATAGGTAGGTTGGTTTATTAATAATTTTAACACCACATTTTGTCTTAAAATATCATTACATAACCCTCAAATCACCCTTCTTCATCCTCTTTCCTCATTTACCAACTAGTCCTAATGGAAGTTTGTCATGTTGGACTATGTGCATGAGCAATTTGGTCACCTTTAAGGGTTTTATATTTATATATCTATTAAATATAATAGATTATATTTCCATAAACATTATAATATGTTTCCATTAGTTTCCCAAATCTCTATGTAAAGTCTTTTGCTCATTTTGCACTCATTAGCTCACTTTGTCAAATTCTGATATTCCTAAACTGACTAACCTCTGAGACAAAATAGTGAGGTATAACCCTAATAACCATGGAAAATTTAATATTTTTGGATTTTTTATAAGTAATAATGATTATCTTTACCATTTTTTTTTAATTCCATTTTTTAGGTGTTTAACCAACTCCAAATGCACAAAAAGGCCTCAAAACCCTATTTTCTTACATTTTTTCCTTCATTCCAATAATGACTCTTCAAGACTAGATATGATGATATTATTACTTATTATCACTATAAAAATATTAAATTAATGATAATTTATATTTAAAATCACCTAAATAACCCATTTCCTCATGAATTCTCATACTTTCCTATTGAGCAAAGAGGTTTCCTAGCTCATTGTATGGGTTGTTAATTTTGGCCAAGTAAGGAAGAGTGGATAGACATGTTAAAGGGGTCATAAAGTGTGTATAAAAATTAATTCATCAATCATGTACCATATTAAGTTTATTCAAAACTCTTCTCTTCACCTAAACACCTTCATGTCTTCCTCTCACCTCATGTCCAAGACTACAACATGGTGGCTATAGGTGCAAACAAGGGTATACGAGACCCTTTATAGGTTTGTTCATTAGGTTTGTACTCAATGAAATTATTATGACATTAATTTAGGTGGCCACATATTTGTCTTATAACCTGAACTCCCTTTTATCCTATATATGCACTTTTAGCCAGAATTGGGTACCCCACTATACTCTGACTGAGATACTTTACCTTTTACCCATATAGGTGCTTATTTTCTCACTTGAGCCTATTTAATGATGAGTGAGGGAGTGAATGAAACTATTTAAACTATAATTAAGTCATCTCCAACTCCACCAAATAGCTCAACTCTACCAAACACCTTAACTAGACCTTGTTTCTCAATTGATGAACTATTGATTATGTTTTTAACTCAAAAGAAGCACCTATAGGAGCACTTATATAGTCTAGATCTGGTAAAAACTTATTCAAGAATTTCTTTGAGATTTATGTCATTTTAATACCTTATAGGGGTCATATGTATTATTCTTTTCCTCCCCATATATATTTGAGCCTGTAGATTGAGTCTCTCGAAACCTGACTGAGAAACCTTGATTATTTACCCTACATGTAGATGTCAATGCTTCTAATTGGCTTATCCATGATATTAAAATACTCATATTGAAACCCCTCAAGGTTAAAAATCATGCTTCTCCTACTAAAATTATTCTAAGTTCCATACAACCACACCTACACACCAAGGTAGCTCACTACCTATTGACAGAGACATCTATTTTGTTGACTTTCTTGTAGGTGTAATTTGCATCATGAGACCTTGGTCATGGTGTTTGTGAAATACTTTAACACCCCTTTGAGAAAAAAAACACTTTATATCACCTTGAACTTACTTTCATATTGTTTGGACCCACAAATTGAGCTTCTTGTCAATGACTCCAAAACCTTGCTTTTGACTGATGTAGGTACTTATTCTCTACAAAAAAAGGCACCTATAGGTGGTCATAAGGGGAATATAGGAGTGTAACATTATTTATTTCTCACATTAAATTTGTTTTACCTGATCCCATTAGTCTATCCATCTTAGTTATGAGGTTTTCCTCAAAGTTTCTCTTGGGGTGTCAAAAGGTCATTTGTTCCTATAGGCCTATAGACCTCAATAAAATATTTTATTATTTTCTTAGGCATGTTTGAGGTCTCAAACAATGTACCTTCCCTCACTATATGACCTTCATTATTATTATGGGTATAATATATGCTAGGGGATATAAGATACACCTAACTAGATGTCTCAATAACTCATACCACCATGCTTTAGGATACTCACAAAATCTCATTGGTCTCTATTTTGGCTTTTTGGGGATGATTTCCCAAAACACAGTATTTCACTTCTTCTAGTTGGTATCACACCTCAAACTTATATGTTGAAACTTTTAATGGATTTCCCAAGCTTCTTCATCATACCAAGGTTCCAAAGAAGTTTAAAAATGGATCTATTTATTTGTGTAAGCTTTTGGTACCCTACTCAGCCACTTGTAGGTGGAGGTTTTAACATACCACAGTGAGCTAGATGTGAACACCATGAAACTCTCCATGCATATGAAACTTTTATCCTCTCATAAAAATATATAATACATCTCTATCAATTCCAAGAAGTTAGAAACATGTGTTCATCTCTTTACACATCATCATGATGTCAGTAAGGCCTTGTAGGTGTACATAAGGGTGTTTTATGTAGGTAAGACATTGAAAAGGGGAAATAACATGTTAAGTAATGGATTAAAAACCTCTAAAATACATTTTTTAACCTTAAATTGAGTGATATACATTAAGGAAACTTTTAAACTAGCTCTGATACACCCTTTCTGACAAGAAAATCACTTTCATATACATGGGATGGAGCAATCAAAAAACATCAAATGACTATTTGAGCATGATGAATAAGCTTAGGACCACATTTTCACATTTAAAAAACATATAAATGGGATATATAAAAAAAATTATGGCTTGTAAAACTAGAATACCTTTATTATCACTCCATGAACAAATTAATCAAGTCTATATAGGTGACTGCAAGTGAAACTAATCATGAAGTTGACAATGGAGGAAGATAAGCTTGCAAACTACTCAAAGGATGACATGATGGAACCAAAACATGGAATGAAGTGGGAATATGAATTTGAGGCATGTGCTACATATCTTTCCATTCATAGAAAACCTCTATAAAAGACTAATTTTCTAGAACAAGGTAGACATGATTGTAACTTCACTCCTTCACTCCTCTTTGCAAACTGAGCTAGTTGACTCATAAAATCAAATCAAAAAGTGAAAAAAATCATGGATAACATGAGGTAAGGGAGAAATAATACTTTATAACTAATATCAGTAAGTTAATTGTATAAAATTTCACAAACAAGAGCAAAACTTGTAGGGTACACAGATTAACAAGCAGATTTGAAAGGCCAACTTATTAAGAATGGTTAATAAATCTCATACCAAAACTCCTCTACAAAAAACATATAATTAAATATGACTAATTTTACAATATACCCCTAAAATTATTTGTATTTAAACCCCTTGTGATGATTGTACCAAGTAGAAATCTACATGTCACTTTTTCTTGCCAAGAAAGGTGAAAAGGAGTATAATGGTTTTGGAATTAAAATGAAACTTATAGATAATTTAAAATGTGATACTAATCATATGGAATATTAAGAGTCATATTTCAACTTTTTCCAAGTGGCACACTTCTTAAAGAGATTGTACAAGTGCCATTTTATTCTCCTTTCACTAGAAAATTACCTTTTCTTCTACATAATCTACCATCTTTTAGTTTTGTCAATTGATTAAGAATTATCAAGACACATGGGGCATGTAATAATATTTATTTACCTTCACATTTCCAAAAAATATACTACAAATCATTAAATGCACCTTGTTGACCCCTATATGACTCAAAAGGACATGTTGGCTAATGAAATTAATAACCAAGGATAATATATCATTGAATAACATTAAATGACCTATGAAACACCTCATGATAAGATATTATTCTCCTCAAAACATCTATAAAACCATTTTTTTACCTGGGGGTTCCCCAATTTGACCTAAAAGTCAAATTTGGTCAACACTTACTTTACAAATCAAGGTCAACCTAGATCATAGAGAGGAAACCACATTGACCTTAACTATCCATAAAAATGTATATTATTAAAAATAATTAAATATTTACTATTAAACTGAAATAACATTAGTAATGTATTTTTTTTTTTAAATATGACCATTTATTTTCTTATTTTAATATAGTATTTTTAAAATCAAATCTTGAATATTTTTCATAAATAGAAAATAGACAACTTGAATGATAAACTACCATTTCTCTTCTTACATAAAAATAAATTGGAAAAATGGGTGTTATTTTTAAAACTCTATACAGATAGTGGGTTTGCATGTTGTCCAAAAAAGTATTGTGATCTAGATTTCAAGCCAAATTCTCTCGAAAATATAACTATAATTTTTTCAAATGATTAAAGGAAATGTACATAGAAGATATATCCATTATTTTAGATAAAGTTGTAAATGGAGAAGGTTGGCTAATATTATCGATTGAAATTGGTATCAAATAAGAAATGTTGAGTGCTTATTTTAAAACAATAAACGAAATGAGAATTGCAATGGAAAACATTATAGGATATTTCAAGTTGTGAATGCAAAAATTACTTGATTTGATAAGGTTCACTACATCTAATATTATGTAAAATTTATATATTCATGAAATCCATTTTGTCATCTTTGTCACAATTTTGGATAATGGAAAGTAAAACAAAAAATTAAAAAATATTGTCCTAGTGAAGGAGAGAAGTAAGAAAAATATAGATGAAGAAACAACAACATCAAAGTATTATATAACCCTTATAGAAATGTATATATCATCTTTCATTAATAACACCTAGGCAAGCAATAAAGATACATATTATCTCACAAGCCAAATTTATCATCCCTTTCAATTGATCATAACTTTGAAAGGTTTTTAAAAACATCTCCCTCCCCTAAGTCATGAAGTTATTATTGCTAATTTTTGTAATGTTGTATTAAAAAGTATAGAAAGTGATATTATATATTTGGTCTCTTGTATTTATTATACTATTATGGTTTGTTTTTGTATATTTATTTTCCCAGTGCTTGAAGCTAAATTATTTCTTAATAGTGTTCTCACATGTTGTTTTATTATTTTTGGGAATTTAGTGTTTAGTTACTAAATAATAAAGGGTTTGGAGTAAGGGGAAAAATATACTTTAATATCACAAAATACATATTTTTATCTAATAATTTACATGAAGAAGAGAAATGAACTGAAATGAATGATTCAGGGGATGGAAATTGAGGTGTAGGACTGGGACACTATCATGAATTTCGATTTGGCCTTCATTTTATGATTGTATAGGAGCATCAAAATTATATAGGAGTGGCACTAACATTGTAATACACCTCTACCATTGTTTTCTAAGAGATCTAATATTTTTGGGTTTTGTCCACTACATTGGTGTGATCCTGTGTAGAAAATTTCAGAGGCTAGAAGTCAAAAGATCTCACTATAGGTCTATTTCAATCTCAAAAACCTATATCTATCTACACACATGTAAACAAAAAATGCAAAAGGGAAAAAATTGGGTTAGGGGAAGAATGATCACATGATCTAAAACCCTTGCTATCTTAATCACTGCTTACATTAACCCTCAAGCTATGGTCTCAAATCAATTGTAATTATCCCTTAGGGAACATGCATAATCAATGCACATGGTAGATGCAAGAATGGATTTTACTTAGGCCCTTCCTTGATCAAGAATGCAAGTCTATGTGTGATACAAAATGCTGAGTTATACTATTAACTAATTTTTATTAGGTAATGTGCCAAAGAAGTAAGTGTTAGATATATAATGCCTTGTGTAGTCCTTTATATAGGAGACTCTTTATTTCAAATTTGGGATCTTTAATCACATTTGGCCAACATTAGAAAACTTAAGGTTGAAGCTAAGAAAATGGTTGAGACCTATTAAGTGAAGGAAAATGATTATTAGAGCTCAAAATGAGCTTGGATAGGAGTTCTATAAATAGATACTATTGGCACCAATGTTGAATTCTAAATTAGGTGCTATTTTCTTTAATTGATGATCCCTATAGGGATGGAAAGATCATAGAAAACCTGACCTAGCTGAGGTGGAATGATTGTTTGAAAGGCTCAGATTACAAAGAATAGGTAAAAAGATGAATCAAGTATAAAACAAGACCAAGATGAGTAAAATAAAAGGCATGGATAAATGTGAACAAAATCTCATATTCTCTAGTCAATGTCTCCTATGAAATGTCTATGAAAATACATGATATGTGTTGTTTCTTGACTTATTTAGGGTATATACATTTTCCCCGCTTTTAATCTAGTGATGCAATGAAATGAGTGTTAGAGTAAAAGAGATAAAAAATGCATACTTGAACCTACCTACATAGAAATGAATGTGTTTCAGAAGGGTCTAACTCACTTCCTAGCCAGGGATGTGGATGGAGAGCCAAATAGTGTCTAGAGAAGAGAGGAATCTCTAAAATACACGCCCCCTATATTGAGTCTAGAAGTGGAATCTATATAATATAGAGAAGGCTAATGTTTTCCCTTGTGTTGAATCTAATTTGAATGAGAAATGCTCAGAGGCCCAAAACCAATGTCTGCCCTTTGCCCCACATAAAATCATTTAATATAAAATGTGTGTATAGAATCTATATGATATAAAGAGAAAAAAATGTCATGTGCCCTCTCCAAATATCTAAATTAGAACTAATAAATTCTCAAATGCCCAAAACCAATGTCTATCCTCTATCTCACACAAAATCACATAGTCTAAGTCTAGGTAATGCTATGGACCAACCACTGTACATGATCATATGGTCCAAACTAGTAACAACCTAGGTATAACTAGATGTAGTCTAAAACTTTGGTAAATGTGTGAGAAGAGAATGGCATGTCTTGCCATTTTAATCTATGTAATCTATGTAATCATGCCCCCAAATCTGATATGTGAGTGATGTATTTGTATGATCTAGTAATCTATGTAACCACATATGATATGAGTTATTATGACATTTACCATGTGAAAAACTATAGATTAAAACACTATGATCTACACTATACCTATAATCTGCTATCTGATCATGTAACTATGTCATATTGCATGAAGCTATATGTGTGAGATGTGTATTACATACATGCCCTCAAATCTATTATCTAAGTCTGAATCTATATCAAAGTCACTTTGAATCTATATAATCTAAACCATTGTATCTGACTAGTCTATATATTTGTAAGCTAAAATCACTATGGATCCATATGATCTGAACCACTGAATCTGAATAGTCTATGTATCTATAAACTAAAGTTATATCCCCCTAGATGTCTTGAGTAATTATGAGTGACCCATGTATTCTGAAACATTGTATATGTTGACTAGTCTAAGTTGAATCTTATAATCTAAATACTGGAGGTGTATGAATTGTGGTGTATCCATCTATGAGAGTGGATAAGCATGCTAGATAAGTGTAGAAATAAGAATAGTAGGAATGATGCCCCCATTTTGGGGAGAGGGACAAGATCTATGATAGAGGAGGTTGAGCCAAAAGTGATGACTAGTGGCATAAGTATAAATAAGGTTGGATTGTTGTGAGGAGATTGAAATTTTGCTCGAATAATTAGGTTGAGTTTTTTGATAGTTGAATGAGTCTTTGATTGGTTAGGTTTAAGTTTTATGTCTTGATATAAAATATGTATAGAGATGTGTGTGCCATAGTAGGTATATGATGTAGTAAGAGAGCAAGGCTTGCATGATGTTAAAGGTATTATTGTCACACTTTTTTGGAATAAAATGGTTTGTAAAATAGAGCTATGGGGTTCAAGTTATAGGCAAAATAGTATGGTTCTTTAGATGAAAAAATTGTTTGATATAGGAAAATT
The DNA here is from genome assembly GCA_037957365.1 of Torreya grandis. Lineage (NCBI taxonomy): Eukaryota > Viridiplantae > Streptophyta > Pinopsida > Cupressales > Taxaceae > Torreya > Torreya grandis. The sequence continues at coordinate 340,315 of JARHVA010001351.1, read as the reverse complement.
AGATTGATTCTTGATTCATTTATGAATTGACTAGGTTGAGATTTAGAGCTCTAGAGTGAGAGATATGTTAAGGAGATGAGCACCTTTCATGACCCAATTTGATTAGTTGACAACCCAAGTGGAGGTTGTTGGTGATGTTACCCTAGTAAGTAACTAAAATGTGTGTTTTTTTGCCTATTTGGAAGTTTTTTTATGTTTTTGAGCTATTTGAAGCATTTCTATGAATTTACCACTAGTTCTATTGCTCATATCAAGGAGTCAATGCTCCTATTTAGGGTTTAGTGATACTATCTAGGTTTGAGTGCTCTTGTCCAGTGCTAATGTCCTTTCTATAGTGTTATTATCTAATGGGGTTAGATTTCTATGTTTCTAATTTTTTAGATGTTATGTAGCTTGGCTATTTTTCTTGGCATGGTTGGCTGATATATATGTTATTTTTTGGTGTTTTTATAGGGCAAGGTCTAGATGAGAGAGTTTATTAAAGCCCAGGTGATGGAGACACTAAGATTGTTACCTTTGTTAGCAGATGAGATAAATATGATAGATAGGGTAGGGTTGGGTCATGTGTGACCTAGACACCATGTAATGGGATAGGTATCTAATTATCACCTTATGTGAGAGGTGGAATGTAGACACATGTATTTTCTATCTTTCTATAGGGGAGATTACTATTACTCTAGAAGATGTGTACCATATTTTACATTAACTAGTTAGTGGATGTTGGGTGACATTTTAGGATGACATGGGTATGGATGTTATTAACTATGCATCCTTGTATTCTACTAGTGTAACTTTAGGTATACATTAGAGATGTAGTGATAGTGATGTGCTGATATTGGTTATAGTATAATATAGTGTTCCATGCTTATAAAAGTGGTTTTTCATGTTGTTGGTTTCATTTATTATTGTGGATCGGAGTGGGTTGTTGATTACATATAGGAATCATAGGATCGTGCCCAATATAGAGGTGTATGAAACTATGTTATCATGGGGTAGGACTATGCTTACCCACTTATATAGGGATCTATACTAGTTTACATAAGAGGCATTCAATGGTGGTGTGAGCGTGGCTACTTTATTACATTGTTGGGCTTATGAGCATATAGTGATTATGTAGTTGATAGGATTGCCGAGGGATAGGTGGGCACCTCCACATCTATTTTGGGAGCAGTGGACAAGTATGTTAGTTATCCAATCTCCTAACATAGATAACTATAGATGATTTCTAGATAGATTGGTGGCTCAAGATATCATATGGGAGCCTTATAGAGGATTCCCTAGGTGGCTCAAGGATGGAGTGAAATTATGGTATATGAAGGTTAGTTATTGGTTACATGATGACTGGGCTAGAGTGTATAAGCACTTTCAGTATGAGTGCATGACTAGATGGTTTGGGGTACCACACGATGTGCCCCATATAGTATGGGTGTGGATGAGGAGTGCATAGGCACTAGTGAGGGTAAGAGCTCATATGAGGCCTATTGAGGCTGAGTTAGTACCATTACCTTTGGATGCATGAGTTTTAGATATAGATATTCCTTATGTAGATGATGTGGGATGCATAGAGGCATATACCACATGGTGGATGAGGCATCAATGGGCTCCATTATATCCTATTGATGGAGGGGATATCCCTAACTGTGAGGATCCCACTCTAATCTAGATGATGGGAGGTTAATATTGATTATATTAGAATTGTGTATAAGTTTGTGCTTGTTTTAGATTATTTGGAAAATGCATATCTAATGAAATTTTGTACTTTTACATGTATGTGTAGTGGTAAGTGCTCAGGATGAAGCACCTGCTAGGGGAGGAGATGGAGATAATGGGTTTTGGGAGACCATCATTGAGTCAACACTCTAAGAGCTCACATAACATGTTCTTGATGATGCAATGGAGAAGGATTTGATAACATGAGTGATAATTACAATTGGTGTTTATGCTCATTTGTTTGATAGAGTTGCTATAGTGATAACTGCATATGTTAGAGTAGTAGGACAGAGAGATGAACTAGATATGCATAGGATACATCCACCTAATTAAGGATTGGTGAGTATATGGATTATGGATGAGTACATAGATATTTAGAGGTGGTATGTGGAATTATGTGAGGACCATGGGTGGTTACTAGAGTGAGAGAGTTGGTGTATGAGGCATCCAGGAGCTTGAGGAGGTGTGGGGTCATCAAGTGCTAGGCTAGACTATGGGACTAGTATTGCAGGAGAGAATGAGACTAAGAGTGAGGGCATGATGCCTATTCATGATTAATTATATCTTGATATGATGTATGTGTTTTGAAAACAATACTATATATATATGGATATTGTTTATATTTTGACTCATGTGTACTATGTTATGGGAATTGAAATATATTATTATATTCATTGCATATAGCTATTTTATAAGTGGTTGATTTGGTATTAATGTTGAGGCTATGTATGTTTTGTAAAATGGTATTTTGGATATGTGATTTGAATATAATTTATAAGTTTGTGTATGATGTTAGAATTGGTTTATAATCATATATAAGCAAAAGTTTGTTGGTTTTTCTAATTGGGAAATTATTTGGATAAACTGAGTTGGTATAATGTTGGTAAAATAGGATTTGGTAAGATATAGATTTTGATAAGTTGGTTTTGGCTATGGATAGCTATTTGGAATTAGGAATGTCAGTTTTTAGTATATGGGGATGTAAGATACCACGTTGTGCGTAAAACTTCCTTGAGAGTGGCTCAAGAATAATAAGGCTAGCTAGACCTTTGGCTCCATTGTTACCCTGATAAGTGAAGCTATGAACTGATGCTAGTATGAAATGTGTGTTGTATCACTCTATGTTGTATCACTATCAAAAGCTTGATGGCCAACTAAAAAATTTCCCATAATATTCATGTTGTGTAGGAATATGCTCTATATCTAATATTATCTACTATGTACTAAGTGTAGCTAGACATGGAGATTTTACAAAATGTAACTTTATTAGATGTGAAACATGAACTATGTGTTGTGAATAAGGCTTATCTATATATAATCATATAACCTATGGCCTCTATTTTGATGCGTATGACTAAACCATAGATTGAGCTAGAACTGAAACCTATGATGAGGGCTTATTTAATCTTAACCATAGTGGATTATTATGGGAGATATGACCTAAAAAATATGTTTATAGTGAATATTTCTTGTGAATAGTACTCTATTATGTGGATTAATTTATTCTTAACCTTAGAAAATTGCTATGTGAGATAGGACCCAAAAAATCTAGCCATAGTGAATATTTCTTGTGAGTAATACTCTGCTATAGTGCTTGTGACTCTACTAGATATGTATATAGAATGCACTATGTACTCCTCAAACTATAGTGATATATGTTGTTTGTTCTCACAATATGTGTTTCCAAACCTTCTGAATAGGTGGAATAAGAGATCTCCTGTGGGGCTCTATCCTAGAACCCACATTTCTCTCATGATGAGTGACTAATGATGCCTATAAAAGAATGTCCTGAGATGACTTAGTGGTGGATGAATGAAGTCTATGGTTCCATTATGAAGGAGATATCAATTTCTCTTGTTTGAATACTATGATTCCATTATCAACACATCTAGTAATTCAATCTCTGAGTCCATAACAATCATTACCTTTGTGTCCATGAATACGATGATAGTTATAAAAGGGTTGATGTGGCTATCTATATAAGAGACGTGATCTCATCAATGAGTATAAGGAAATGTGATTAACCTCATATCTAATAGTGCTAATAATATTATACATGGGATATCCTTCTCTGAATAAAAATATAGTGGTGCCTTGTTATTGTTATTTATAGTGCATATTGTAGGTGGTGCTCTAGAAAATGGATCTTTCTTTTTAACTAGTTTCTTTAATGGTTGTGGTCTCCTATCTTTTTTAGGACATGGTGGATGTTATATGCTAGGAGATATAGATATTACGTGAGATCTAGAGTAATTTAATGAACTGAATCTAGCTCAATTAATCCCAATTTCTTTTCCAAAGCTAGAACTATATAGCATAAGTGCCTAAAATAAGACTCTATCCAATATAGTAGATGCTCGAGGAGAGGTTAGAAATACCCTTAATAAAGATATGTTGAATCTATAAATCAACTAGTTTATATATCAATTTTAACATGTGATTCTTGAATCATAAGATATAATCCCTAACTAGCTCTGAAGTATTTTGATGTAAAGTTAAAAATTTCTCATTTGTAACATGAGGGCCTATGTTTTCTATGTAATATCTTAGAAATACCTCTTCTAAGTCATCATATGTGTGAAAAAAACCAATGGGAAGTATATAAAAGAACCAATTTTATGCTTCGCCCACTAATGTCTACTAGAATAACTTGAGTAGAATCAAAGGACTTGCATGAGATGGAAAATCCTTCTGAAAGGCTTGAAGATATACAAATGGATATCTAGTTTCATCAAAGTGAGGCAATGATGGTATTTAGGAATGCTTAGGCAATTAATATTTTATAAATGTCCTCAAAATAGGGTTACCATGTAAATCATTGGCATTCATCCAAGACTTATAAGCCTTGTTTTACAAGGTGAAGAGATGTACCTGGTATTGTAATTACATGCATTAAAGAGATAATCTCCTAGTATGGTACATTATCATCTTGAAGTGGTTCATTTAATCATTGAATTTGATTGTTAATTTTAGGCATGGGAATGCTACATTTAGCAATTGGATCATAAAGAGGGGGTGCGATCACTTGAACCTTGGGAGTAATGGTAACTTAGACCTTACCAGAGGGATGTGGGCTACCATTCTCTTAAGTTGAAGAGTGAAAAGTAGGTTCTACTATAGTGAGGGGTGGTTTGGGAGATTCATTGGTATCTTTATGTTTTAGTGAATCACATTCTAATTGAGTAGAATATGTGATATTATAATTAACATGTGTATTATTTGAAATAAAATCATGCATAGAAGTAGAAATAACATTTGGAAGTGCATTATGTTTGAGAGAAGGAGTGAAAGAAGAGTTAAAAACATGAGATGAATTTTCTTCTTCACTACATGCATAATAATAATCATTGTTCCATGCATTATCATAATTGAAATATTGTTCATAATCAATCTCATTTTCATATTCATTAGCATGTTCACTATCATATTCACTATCACTTCCATTATTGTTAGGGAGGGATGTAAGAGAAGAATTTAATTCCTTTAAAATGTGCAATAGATTATCATTTGAAATTAGAATATCATGTACATCTATGTTATCCATGGGTGGAATACACGCCTTATTATTTTCATGATAAGCAAGAGAAAGAGAGTTATCATTTAGATCTTCTTTGGAACAATAGAGTTAGGAACATGAGATGTATCATTTGAACTAAGTAGTGGTAACCTGATTCTATTGTGTTTATATTGTTGTAATTTTAACATTGAAATAGAGAGAGAGAGAGAGAGAGAGAGAGAGAGAGAGAGAGAGAGAGAGAGAGAGAGAGAGAGAGAGAGAGAGAGAGAGAGAGAGAGAGAGAGAGAGAGAGAGAGAGAGAGAGAGAGAGATTAGGTTCACATGGAAGCAAATTATCACCAAATAGAGGTTCACTCAGAACTGCATGACTAATTTGTTCATTTGGTGCATTGTGTAGAGGAGAATGAGGTGAGAAGTATTTTTCCCATTTATCAAAATTATTTTCTTTAAAAGGAATAAAAGAGATAGTTTGAGAGAAGAAGATGTATCTACTTGTGTTTCATTATCAATTTCACGTATATCATCATATTCCTCATTATAACAATAGTAATTATCTTCATTGTAAATAAAATCATTTTTCACATTTTAAGCTAATGTACAATTTTAAAAATTTGTCTATTCATTGTCATAATTATGAGAAAAATTTAGAAATTGATCTATGGGATGAGAGGGAAGAAGTGCCTTAGTGGCCATTTTATTTATTTCACCAAAGAGAGTGTGTAAAAGTACTATTAAGGAAATGAATGTAAAAATAACTACTAACATAGAGATTTTAAAATTATGTTTAATAAAGTTAACAATTTGGAAAAATTTTAAACTATTTTCTAAAAATTGTAAGGAAGGAAAACTTGGGGTTTGAGGACCTAGTTTGGAAATCTAGGGTTTTGAGATAGGGTTTTAGAATTTTTAAAAATTATGCCAATAATTTAAATTCTAAAAATAAATTTGAATAGAATAAATGCACAAAAATTAATACCAAAATTAGAGATTTGAAATTAAATTTTTGCATAAGAAAACTACTACTATTAAAATTTTGAAATTATTTTTGACAAAGTAAACAATTTACAAAAATTCCAAAATATTTTTCTAAAATTTGCAAGGAAAGAAAGCTTAGGGTTTGAGGACCTAGTTTGGAAATCTAGGGTTTTGAGCTAATGTTTTAGAATTTTTGAAAATTATGCCAATATTTTAAATTCTAAAAATAGTCTTGAATAGAATAAATACACAAAAATTTGTAAAAAAATTAGAAATAAAAAATTAATTTTTTTCAGAAAATATGAAGGAAAAACCCTAAGAGTACCTAGGGTTTTAGGTTTATTTGAAGTATGTCACATTCACCAAATGTTTTATTATTTTTGGGAATCTAATGTTTAGTTCCTAAAAAATAAAGGGTCTGGAGTAAGGGGAAAAATCTAGTTTAATATGGCATAATAAAAAAATTTATCTAATAATTTACATGAGGAAGAGAAATGAACTTATCTAAAAAATAGACTAAAACAAATCATTATGGGCTAGAAATTAAGGTGCAAGATTGGGACACTATCATTAATTTATATCTAGCCTTCATTTTATGATTGGATAAGAGCACTGAAAGTGGATAGGGGTGGTACCGATGTTGTAGTTCACCTTTATTGCTATTGTCTAGGAGATCTGAGCTTTTTGGGTTTTATCTACTATATTGATGTGAGCCTATGTATAAAATTTAGTAGGTCGAAAGTCAATAGAGATCATTATAGGTATGTTTCAATCTCAAAACCCTTTATCTATCTACACACATGTAAACAACAAATGCATCAAAATCAAAAGGGGAAAAAATTAGGTTAGGGGAAGAATGATCACATGATCTAGAACCCTTATTTTCCTGATCACTACTTACATTAACCTTAAAACTAGGGTTTAGATTAAATTTAGTTCTCCCTTAGGGAAAGTGCATAATCAATGTGTATGGTAGATGCAAGAATGACTTTTGCCTAGGCCCTTCCTTTATCATGCATGCAAGTCTATGTGTGATGTAGAATGATGAGCTATACTATTGACTAATTTTTATTATGCAATGTGCCAAAGTAGTAAGTGATAGATATAAAATGCCGTGTGTAGTCATTTATATAGGAGACTTTTTATTTTGAATTTGGGAGATTTAATCACATTTGGTCAAAATTAGAAAACTTAAGGATGAATCTAAGAAAAGGGCTGAGACTTATTAAGTGAAGGAAACTAACCATTGGAGCTCAAAATGACCTTGGATAGGAGCATTGAAAATGGATACTAGTGGAACTGGCACTATAGTCTAAGTTGGGTGCTAATGTCTTTAACTAACAGGCCTTGAAGGGATGGAAAGATCATAGAAAACCTATCCTGGTTGAGGTAGAATGATTGTTTGAAAGTCATGAGATGATAGGGAATAGGCAAAAAGGTAACTCAAGTATAAAACAAGACCAAGATGAGTAAAACAAAATACATGGCTAAATGTGAATAAAATATCATATTCTCCAGTTAAAGTCTCCTATGAAAGGACTATGAAAAGACATGATATGTGTGGTTTCTTGACTAATTTAGGGTGTATACACATGCATGGAAAGATTTTTAAAAAAATGTTTTTGAAGGATGTTACAGATTTATAAATGATGAAGGTGAGATTAAGGGATTCTATGTGATTCAAAACATATATGAAATTCATAGCTAAGACAACATTTTTGAGGAATAGGTGGTCATAGAATTTGACTACTCACGTAAAAAGCCCTTAGATATTTTGTGACCAACTAGTATTACAATTTTTATATTATATCATCCAGAGCACATGATTAGTATATGTAGTATAAAATCATCTCTTATTCTAATTATTTATGACATGTCAAATGCATTTCAAGAAATAAAAAAATTAAAATCAACTTTAGTAATATGCATAGTTAAAAATATAAATCAAGATATGATGTTAAAAAATTACTACAAATATTTGATCATGAATCAATGTGAAAACAAAAAACAAAATGTGAAATACTTGTATAAAATAGTCCCACATATTTATGTTATTAATAGTATTATTTCCATTATAAAGTTATTTATTACAATTGATTAAGCCACTACAATCAAGGATGTCCATAAATGAATAAATAACCCAAGTAAACATGTCAAATTCAAACCCAACATATACAACAAGTTTATTTATTAAAAAAACATGATTACATAAGTAAAAACCTTGAGGATTATCAAAATGTTACACAATAGGTAGTGATGGAAATAAAAGGTACTTAAAGAAATCACCATTAACTAACACTTTTGACTCCCAATCAGGTACTAATTTAAAACCAAATACTTTTTATTTGGTTTAATTGTTATATTTTCAATTATTTTCAGCTCTTAATATGATTATTTTATGTAGTACCTCCAAAAAATAATTTATTTTTCTTGATTTAGATGGCTTGGTAATAGGAAAATTTAATTCAAAAAAAAAAAAAAAAAAAACTTCCAAATAAATAATGAGCACTTTAAACTAAGAATAATGGAAACCTATATTCTAGTAGTTGTATTTGTATAATTTCAACTTACATTTTAGACTTTGTCTGATATAGATAACGACACAAAAAATGCATCAAAATTACTAGAACACACTAAAGTAGAAGAGTTTCCTATGTTTTTTCATGGATCAGAGAATTTTTATAATAAATATGAAATGTATAATAATAATTTAAATAGAAGTTGGGTTGATGCTCAATTTTATTATAACACTAAAACCACTATTATAGTCAATTTAGTCAGGAAACATGTTTTTGAAGATAATTTCATTGTATCCATGAAGATCACTCATAATAAATAATTTAAAATGGATAAATGATTGATGACAAAATTATTTACACAACTAGCCTTAATTAGGACTAAAGATGATGTGAGAAAGTTTCTATTGCATTCTAGCCTATTTGTATATTTTTTTTCTTAGACAAGTAATGATAAAGGTTTAATGAAATGATAGATAAATTAAATTTGTAATATATAATTAATAATTGTATTTATTTTTTAATTACTTCACTATTATTACATGAAATATTAACTACCAATTAGATATTTCCATCCTAATAATACCTCTATGACTATAATTCTAATTTATACATTTATGACTATAGTGTTAGATGAAAATAAGATATTATTTTAAATTGCTTTACTTTGTTTGTCTATAATGTTAACTACCAATTGATATTTAAATTTATTATTTGTGAAAATATTATATATTTGATCTCCAACTATATAAAAAGAACATTTGATGAATTTGTTTTTATTTTCAATGGAACTTGCCTAATTATTATTTTTCTTTAATATATAAATTGTTGTCTTTAAGATCATAGCTTTGTTTTATTGTTTGAAAAATAATTATCCTTAGACATTGTAACTTACTATGCTGAAATTATAAATGTTTATTTCTCTCATGTTTTTAGATATCATTCTAGTTAGAATAAAGTTATTGGTGTTGGGAGTGGAAGGAATGTTATTTGGAGTTTTAGGGATTACTAAATTTATATCAGCAACCAAGAAATTAATTTTTTGAGTTCATGTTATAGATATTTAAGCCATGCATTTAGTCATAATTATTGAAAATTGAAAAAGAACTTTTTAATATTTGGTTATGGTTTAATTTTTTTTTATTGATATTAGCTTTTGATCAGAGCTATAATTGATTTTGGGGCATAAATTGGGGGCCCAGTCCCCATGAACTATTACACCAATATAAATGGATATCACTTGAAAACTTTTGAATCATTGAGTAAATGTAAATAGCCACATCTAACCTATAAACACCCTATTAGATTTGCACTCAAGAGTGTTGAATTCTTTCATTCATTAGTTCAACTCACTATAAAGTTTTCAATTTATTCTTAGTTTGGGTATATCACATTAAAATATAGGTGATACCTTTTTAGATCAAAGAAAGAAAATATTGTGATGGTATACATCAAAAATGTACACTTGATTTTAGACAAATACGTACATGTATAAGGAACATAAAATACATTGTTCATATATGATAAAACATGCTTCAATTGAAGAAAAAAAGATGCCATTTGCTTTAGATTACCTTCAATTTGGAAATTTTATGGCATATTGAAATTTGTTATCAGCATATTCACAAACTTATGTGTTTGGTTAAAGCATATGGGCCCACACACACAAAACATATGTTGATATTTGGAGATATGCAATCAAACTATTAGTTATTTTGATTAAGTTGATTTTTTGTGAGGCAACCTATAATAATTATAAAAAATCATTGAGTTATGTTATTTTTTATATTATTTTTAATACATAAAATTATAGCTTTGTTTAATTATGTGTTATAGTAACCTATATAATCAAGAGATTTAATTTAAATTTTACTGTCAAATAGTTCTAGACTTTTCTAAAATCATTATGAAATAAATATATGGAATCAACCTATTATTTTATGTATTTTAGTAAGACATATTTTGTTCTTTCTATAGTGGTAACATATACAAATCATCATTTGACTAGATTTTGTTAAAACTTTTATTTGAATGGCACTACTCTTGGATAATAAAAAAATTAATTGATGAGATTGTTTTCTAACATTCTTAAAGAGTAGATATCAATGGATCTAATATATATATATATATATATATATATATATATATATATATATATATATATATATATATATATTACAATGTGTAAATATCAAATTTAATTGTGTTTGAATTGAATGGTGGTTTAATTCTTATGTATCATAAAAAATTGGTCATTGCAAAGAATATAGACATAGTAAGGGCTATTAAATTGGAAAAAATACTACTTTATTTGACCAAACCTAAGGAATGTATTGTATAGATGTTTATGTATTAAAAAACTTCATATATGAACATTGAATTATTATAAAAATGTAGATAACTTAATGATCACATTGATTCAATGAATGTCATTAACAAGAAATAACTTTGAATTTATACATACCCAAGAAGAGTGTAAAATAATTCACTGAGATGATTATAAAGCTTTTAGAGACCTTTTAATACTTTGTAAACCACTTGAAATATTTTGGAAATATAGCATGGGTGTATACAATAAATTTAATATAGTGTTAATTGATTACTCTTATGATAAAAATAGTCTAACAATAAGGGTAATTATTTCATCAAAAATACATTTAGTTGTTATTTATATAAAGATAGATATAAAATGATCATGTTGTTATTGCATCAAAAATTCATAATTATAAACTTATGTTAATAATTATATTTTTATTAGTTATGTCATCCTCACTTTTCATAGATATCTTTCCCTATAACCCCATAGTCAATTTATTATTTATAATCTATACCTTTATTTTTTGTCACACTTTTTTACTCAATTTAATATATGATTTGGTTAGTCTTTAGTTTTACCACCCTGAACCCTAAATAAATAACAAAATAATTTGTTATGAGAAATAATGGCATATAAGATACTTATTTTAAACAATGCACAAAGAACAAAATAACTTATATTATGTGATTGGTCTTTACCACATAATTATTGTAAATAAATAAGAAATTGATTTATTTTGAGAAATAATGGCATGTCAGATTCTTCTTTTAAATAATGCACAAAACAAAACAAATTATATTTTGTAGTTTTGCTTTACCACGTACTTATTTAAAAAAAACAAGAAACTCATTTCCTCTAAGAAATAATGACATGAAAGATAATTTAAAAATAATAATAAATGTAACAAAGCCTCATGATCATTTCAACCATATTTCTGACTAAGCCAAAAATACCCACTTCATAGATTTTAAGTTTAAAGAAATGATTTACACATATACATCAAATTTATAAGAAAATGAACATGCACAGTATTATGAGAAAATATCTTTACAAAATATTTTTCAATGAACCTGTTATTATATTTATTCATTTCAAGACACATGACTTTGCATGTAAACAATATTTCTCATTCTTTAAAACTAAAAAAAACACAATTCCATGCATTTCAATCACAAGGAAACCATATTATAAATTGTTTACACCTTCATTTATAACTTCTCATCCCAATATTTAGACTACTAGAATTTTACTTCTAACTACCAAAGTTTTAAATCCACCAATAACTTGCATAAATGATATGAAAAATTGGGAAACTATCACATATGTATTTAACAATTTCATTAATACCATGACTGACTTGTTGGACAAACATTATATTTTTCCTTGGATCCCCTCAATATGCCTTTTCAAATTCACTAAAAAATGGGTCAAAATATAAAACTCGATCCCCATATCTTTAATTACATCTACACCACATTTAATGCTAGAAATAAAATAAACATTAAGTTTCAAAATTATTTATTATTAAGTTTTTTAGTTATTAAAAACCATATATAAGGAATAAAATGTGGTGCCAAAAAATATCCAAAAATTTTCATAGTGAAATATAATTATTACCTTAATCTTATTGTGTCGCAGTAGGATATTATCACACACACACACACACACACACACACACACACACACACACACACACACACACACACACACACACACACACACACACACACGTCAAATCTAGACTAACATATAAATCTCTTATACAATTCCTTGGAAAATCAAACCCATACATGTATAGTAAATCTGGAAAATCTCTATCTCAAAATAGGATTGAGTATAATCTATAAGGTGAATCTATGTCCCAAACTATGAAATTATATATAATTGAGGCTATTTGACCTATGTATATTTTCATAGAATTAGCCATTTTAAAAATTAAAATTACATACTTATATATTTTTGGATATAAATAACCTCTAAAATTTTTCCTCATGGCAAAGTTATCCTTAGAAAACATGTTGTTGACTAAGAGCTACCTACATAGTCAAAGTGTACCAAAGATCGATGTAGTTATCCCATTAGGGAATATAATATAAATTTGATTAAATTTTTTTATTAGAACTATTTTTAATAGGATGGCCTCGAACTAAAATAAAATAATATTATCTTTTCTAATGATTGTATTACTACAACAAAATTATAGTATGGATCTTTTCTAAATAGATAGATTTTGTTGAAATTTCTTTTACCATAGAGTGATAGATAGAGCAATTTGGGGTTTTAAGTGATACACTTGATGTGATTTTATAAGATAATCTTTGAATTTTTTCTAATAACCAAAATATTTTCATGTAGGAAGCATGCCATTTTTAAAAACTAGACAATAGAGCATTGTAGACAAGTAAACACTAGTGGATAGGTGCATAGTGAGTCTCTGTCTAGCTAGTACGCACTTATCCATAATGGATAGAGGATTTCATATAAACTAGGGAAGTTTGGAAAATGATCTTAGTAATTAAAAAACTTTTAAGGCTTTCAAATAAATAAATAGTTATAAAAATGGTGAGTTTTCCAAGTAATGAAAAAATGTCAAGGACAAGCATTGTTAACCATTCATAGATTAAATTTCATTGTCTATATCACCCCCCCCCCCCCCCCCCCCCTTATTAAAGTGATGCATAAATTAATACTATAAAGTTAATGTGATACCTAAGTGTGTATAAAAATGTTTTCTTTGTCACAAGGATATGCATACCCCCTTATTGAGGCATGTAGAGAAGTGAGAAATTAATAGTGGACAAGTCTCAATTTTATGAATCGGTGTATATGATTTAGCATCAATGATATATTCCCCAACCCTTGTAGAGTATTATGTAATTTTTGAAGATATAATAACTAGAAAAGTGGTTTGCTAAATTTCAATCAAAACACTATTGAGTGTCACTAAGCGCTCATGTGTCCCACTTGTTAAACTAAAAGAGAAGAGGTTGGAACAAATACATGGATCGATAAAGTGTAACCAAGATGTGTAGTGTCCCTAAACTCAATACTGGCTCAATTAAAAAAATATGAATCCAACTATTACAAACATATCTAGACTCAATCTATAAATACTTTAAACTTGATACATGATTTAAAAATTAAATAAAATATGAATTTTTTAAAAACTAGTAGCTTTCTGATGAATGTTTATAATTCCCCATGTACTAAATAAAGTGAAAAATGTGATCTTTTGAAAACTTATTGAAGCCTTGTAATCATCTTCACAAAAGTGTATCTATGCTCAAGTAGCTAGATAAGTGAAGTACATAAGCAAGTTAGATTCCCCCATAATCTTAAAATTATGTTTTTTTCACATTGTAAAATATCATATCTAAAAATTAATTGCTTGTAAAAATTAATTGCGATTCCCCAATTTTGAGATGAAGAGATTCCTTTCAATTCACTTGCCTCAAAATAAAAAGTGAGAGAATTTATGAAAGATAGATATGCATGTAATAACATTTTCATATATTGAATTTGTATTGAAATATTATACATGTATCATTGAATTACTTGAAAAAATTGTATATTTGTTGGCATCATGTAAGTTTGATATAACATTATAAAAATGAATGAATCATAAAATAACTAGTTATTATTGTATATGTATTGTAAACATCTATGTTGAAAATTTGAAATATTAAATCACATAGATATTATGTCCATGATGTGTATCGTGTAATCATAGATAAATAGTAGATACATAGTAGTGCATGATAACAATCATGACACCATAGTATCCAAATAGAAATCATGTAAGCAAAATCGCACAATTATAATTAAAGAAGGCTTAGAAGCCAAATACAAGGGACATGTAAGATGTCAAAAAGAGTTTTTTTTTTTTTTTTTTTTTTTTTTTTTTGCATAGATTTATTACATGAAGCTGAAAGTATAAATACAAGGGACATGAAAATGTTGAAAATGAAAATAATCCCAAAGGACATACATACAAGGCATGATTTTTCCATACAACTAAGGTGTATGTTGAATATACACAAGTCCAAGGATCACATATAATAAGAACACAAATTTGAATCATGTTACAAACTGATATAAGCATTTTAAAATAACATATATCAAATGAAGATAGAATAAGTTAAGCATGTGTATTTATGTTCCAATTTAGAAAGTAGTGTATTCATCAAGACATATGTGAAGATAAAATGAAAGATCAAAGCATTTTTTTAAATTTATAGATTAATAGGTAAAATATTTTATGGATAAATAAAACCTATAATGTGTTTATACAAATTAGTGTATGCCTCTAACTGGGAAAGCGGATTGGGTGTTTTATCAAAATTCAAGATAAACATTCTTATATGAAAAACTAATGTTTAAAATCAGAGGGAATAATATAGAGATATCAATCACTCACTAACTTAAAACTATGCAATTATGGAAACTTATTAAATTAGAAAATTAAAATAGGAAACAAATATTTAGATATAAAATAGTGCTACATGAGACATCAGAGGCTAATACTTGTTGAGTGTGATGGTGTATTTATTGAGATTAGGGATTTGGCACTTGATTAGGGTCTAAACAATAATAACCTAAGTTGTACATTATAGGGTTGTAATTTATATCCATTATGATAGTGTTCCTATCAACATCAATGATAAAATAAAGGTTTGTATGTTCTATGTATCTTCATTCATAAAACCTGTATCTAGTGTGGGAGCTTGTGATCATTTGTGAAGGTCATTGTATGATTCATTTTCCTTCAAAAACCCTAAATATTTAACATGTGAATAAAAATTAAAATAAATGGGGAAAAAAGGGCCATCATTTGAATTTGGGTGAGACATCAACTCCACATGTGATAAGTGTTGCCTATATACCAATACTCAAAAGAGGGTTTAAAATTCATGTAGTTCTCCCATGGTATGGTTGTGTGTGATTAACTTATTTAATTTATTAGATGATGGTGAAATATTTATGTGACTAAATTATTTAACCATGAAATTTAAACTGTAATATTTATTTAGACTTTATCTCTAGGCTACTAGGGTTGTATGTAATCAAAATTTGGAGAAATGTGTAATTTTACCTCAATGTGCAATTATGATTATGAGATTTTAAATGTGGAAGCCTCCTCCTTGAAAAAAGGTTTAGAATGTGTTTATATAGTTATATATTTGAAATTCCTTTAAATGGGGCTCAATATGGACATAGTCCAACATTTACATAACTTTTAAGTTTGAAAATTAGTCATTATTTAGTGAGTGGAAAATATAAGGGCCACAAATATTAGATTGGTGTGTTATAGTCCCATAGGGTGCTATAGTAAAAGTGGATAAATTGATCATGTTGAATGTTAAAAAAGGCTTAAATGATGTCTAAGGCTAATAATAATAGGTAGGATTACATTCATGGGTCATTTATCAACTTAGAAGAGTGATTATTCCACACATAATGTGCTTAAAAGTGATCAAAGAGGCCTTAAGATAGGTGTAGATATATGTGCATGAAAGAGTGGTCACAGTTACATAGTTTTAGCTTAAATTTTAATTTACATGTCTAAATTTTGCCCATTTTATTCTAGTAATGTATAAAATTGAAATTATTGGAGTAAAATAAAAAAGAGTGTGTAACTAAACTTTCCTATGAAGTGAAGTCTTGGATGTAGGCCACAATGTTGAACTATGATCCACACAAACATACATGAAACATATGTAAGATTAGTCTTTACTTAAGATTAATATCAAAAGTGGAAGACAAGAAACTAGAGAGTGATAAGGAAATCATACCCCTAATTTGGTATGTGAACCATTGTGCTTTCCTGCTGGAAAAACTAGTGACTATGGAGGTTTCTACCCTTGGAGTTTTCATTGATGTTGAATTGCTTTGACTAGACTATGCATGCCCCAATCCTCAATGGGTTACTATGATTAATAATTCAAGGTTTTATTGAATACATAATCTCAAATTCAAATTATTTAATTAATTTAAAATCCATGTTTGAATTTCAATAGATATTTTTAGTGTAAAAACTTAAGCAAATAGCAAACCAACCACTGAATAAGGTGAAAAATATGGTGAAAATGTTGAGTATAATCTATGTTTTATGTGTACATCATGGATAATGACATGAGTTTTTTATTCCATATACAACACTAGTGAAAAATTGATCAATGAGTAAATAATGTGCAACACACATACCCATCAACTGATATCTATGTATATAGATTTTGAGATAGAGTAAAAAAATGTGATTCTAAGAAAACCTATGTGATAACTTGGAACAACATTTTTCACATGATTTATCCTAAGCTAAGTGAATATGAGACAAATCTAAGTGATTCTATAAATTGAGAATGTAAAACTATAATATACTACTTTTTATAAATTGAGATTCAAAAAAATATAGAAATGCATATTTTTAGGCAATTAGACAATAGTGGTGAGAAGGACACTAGAGCAGTTCTCTCTTATCCAAAATGGTGCTCATATCTAAAATTTATTTTTGTGTAATTTATAAGATATAAATGATGTAAACTAAGAAATTACTACCTAAATATGTATGTGTACTAGTCTAAGAGGTCTAATCTCTAAGACAAACCTTTGTGAATGCCCCATACATTGAGGTGAGTTGTTGAGAATGCACAAGAACTTAACTCAAAAGAAAAAGTTATGTGATAGATTGTTATGACATAAATATTTAAATATGAGTAGTAGTGATAAAATTGATTATCAAGGTATAATCATATAGATAAATTGACTATAGTAATAATGTGATATGCATATAGGAAAAATCATTCATAGAAAGATTATATAGATATATGTTAGCATTTTAACACATAGATAAATGATCAAACTAAGTCTATAACATTAAATAGAACTAATTAGGGAGGAATGCATGAATCCATCATGAAATTAGATTGGTTTTGTGTATGCATGATCTCCATAATGGCATAAAAATATGAGAGAATAAGAAATTAAGGTGTCATGGCTATGACGTATATAATCAAAGAATAAGGTAAAACATACAAAATACCCAATAGAAGGCCAAAGGGTCATATACAATGGACATGTTCAAAATTTTACACAAACATAGAAGTAATAAATTATAGTTTAAAGCCACATATAATGACATGTTGAAATGTATGCACATATAACATACACACACAAATACATGTCCAAATTTCCTCACACTCATAAAATCAAAGACATGAAGGATTAGAGTCATTCAGAATTCACATATTAAAATGTATCCACACACAAATAGATAATGCACACAATAGATGAAACTAGGAAAGGAATATGAAAAACATGGATGATTATGTAATTTTATCATCAATAGCTAATTTGTAACTTGAGTATATTCAGTAACTATTATAAATTGGTATATGACAATATTAGTGAGTGATATTGAAAGATGAAATTTTAGATAAATAATTGTGTATAAGTGGTTAGAGAATGATAAAACCTATTTATAATAAGTGGCCAGTGAGATAATTGATGAATGTACATGTTGTGGGAAGCCTATGAGTGGTTTAGAATTGAGTGGTGAAAATTTAATCTCACTTGGACAATAATGGCATGAGAGGCACTAGAGAAGTGTGATTCTATCTATCACTATGCTCTAGTCTAAATATAGTTTTTGAGTATGTAATAATTAAAGTACATGTGACTTAATTTGGGACTATTTTTATGTGAAATATATAATCACTCATGTACATTTCTTAAATATAGATGATATAAAATTATCTATAATAAGTATTGAATAATTGTGAATAAATGAACTAATGCATGACAAAGTACATATAAGCATACATAAGACCTAATTTTGGTATTTTTTGGAATATTTTGATTTTTGGTATTTTTTCACATATATAAAGAATAGTATAAGTTAAAAGAGATATACTAAAAAATGGTTTTTCAATGGACATAATATATAGGACCTCTATCAAGAAAAAGAATTGTAACCTTTAATGAATGTAAATGTGTATGTTATGTTAATTTAACTGAGATGAATGAATAATATGAATATGGAGTACCCATTGTACTATATCTACTGATAATTTATATCATGTTGTCTCTAGGGTGCATCATGATGAATTTTAGGTGTTTTTTGAGCTTGTGTTAAAGTATGTGAATCCTATGTTAGTGGCTTATGTGAGGTACCTGTTGAATAATTTTACCATAAGTCAAATTAGGTCAAACCCATATACATTCAAATTTTTTATAGGGGTATACTAAGGTGTAACAAGTGTACCATGGTCTTAATAAGGTTAACACTATGTTTATATGTGTCATATTTCTCTATAGGTTGTCTTATGTCATTTAAGGTCACCTTTGTGTGTCATTTATTGAATTTTTATGGTTTAAATAAGATAAAAAGTATGTCCAAGAATATATAATATCCCACATTTTAGATACAAGTCATAGATGGTATTTTTGAGCTAACAATTTTAGGTGCAAGATCAAATAAGAAGATCAATGGGAAAATGGTAGTTTTCATTTATTGTATGACTTATACAACATATTTGGAAAGTGGGAAAACATCAGGAGTGTCTATTGGGATTATTGTAGTCTAATTACATGATTTTACATATTTTATAGATCTAAAACTTATCAAAACCATTTTATCTTTCCTATCGCTCTCCTTTGCAAGCTAAAATGGTCAACTAATTTCTGCTTAGTAAGGCCAGGAGGAGTTGAGTCAGAGAAAGTGCACTTGGTGGGTGGTAATAATATTTTTCTAATAAAAATTAATTTCAATAGTAATAATATTCATGTACTATGCTTCATGAACCATTTATAACAAGGTATGCTCATATTTTTTTCATACACATCCCCATGGCCTTCAAGTTTCTTCTTTGTTTGGATTGGTCTTTGAAAACTAATTTTTGTACATGATCTTAACGAGTATGAGCATCCTTATCATAAGGTTTATATTATATTTTTCATATGTGGAGGTCAAATAAATATCAATACTATATATATTTATAATGAGGGCCTCCATTGCAAGTCTATAGATTATGTTTCACAATTGGAAAATTTGTTCTCCTAGAGTGGTTTAAGATCAAGGGTAAGATGATATTTCTAACATATCATGACATGGTTTTATCCTTTTAAATATTAATATCAAGTATCCATGGTTGATGGAGTGAAAATACTAACACATTGTACACATTCAGGAAACCTTGTTACTATCACCTATAATCAAGTGTAAAGAAGCTTTAAATAGTCCTAATGATGAGATAAGAAGACTTCAAGGTGTTGAGGGCACTCAAAAAGTTTGAAAAATCAAATTGAGCAATTCAACGAGGTTTATTAATTGGTTGTGAGGAGAAATTATTAACATATTCATATATTTGATCATCGCCTACAGATAATCTTCAATAGTGACACCTATGGGTAGCTCCAACAGAGGTCTAAGGAATATTGAATGAAAGTTTTGGAAATCATTTGAGACCTTCTTTGAGCTCTAAGAGTATGGAAAGGGTCATTTTGAAAATGTTAAAGTTATAAGATGGAAAATAGAGTTAAGTATATAATCATAGACTTCAAAAGTTGTATTTGAGACACTATACCTTAATTTCTTTGAATCAAGGTTTTGTTCATATTCAATGCCATTTTATGATGAGAATTTAGAGGTATGTGCTAGTATTAACATCTTCTATCTTATAGCCCCAGTATAAGGAAAATGTCTTGATATATAAAATTATTTGCTTAGTCAAGATAAGGTGATGTAGGTAGGTTTCTAATTTATGCAAATTCCCACTATAGACATTTAGTGAGATCTATAGTATTTGAAACTAAAATGGTCATATAACATAATAGTGACCTATAATGGAATGGCTATATGGTTTCTAGGCATAAGAGAAGTCTAAAAACTATAGAATATTCTTAGTGACTTTAATATGGAAACAAGAGAGAAAATAAAAATACTTAACCACTATGAACACCTATAGGAACCCCATGGTTTCTCAAATAGAGCATCAATACTCTGACTATAGACCACAATGTTGATGGTGAAAAACAAGGAACAAACCCTAAAATAATAGATGTTCACTCATGTTAAATATAATATAATGATATACTAAGGATCATCAAGATGAATTAATGAAGTACTAAATCATAAATGATCACTTATAGGGATCTCATAACTTCATGATTATCACTTATAGGTGACACAGTCCACATAATTCTTGGACTGGCCTAGGAAAATGGAAGAGATGTGAGATAAAGAGATTATAAAAGATGTATAATGAATTTATCATTATAATACCACTCTCACATTGGTAGTTAAAACTTTATGAGACTCTTAGAGCAAGGACAAGTTCCAACTTGTCACGTACTCTGAAGTTTCTATCCCTTCACAGTCATCAACTCTATAAGTTTATCTTGAGGATTTGAAGCATTTAGGACCTTAAAAAAGTGATTAGGCATGGAAATTTGGTTTATAGGTTCCCAATTACCTAATATCCTTAGTTTTGTTGAAAACATATGGGGGATGATCTTTATTTTATCTTAGACAGAGGGCACTCCTAGTCAAGATGAAGACTATAGGTAGGGTATGTGAATGAAGAAGGGGATCAGATGAAAAGTATTGAAACAATATGGAGTATTGTGGAATGATTATTTTTACATGATAAAATTTATATAATACTCTATATTCAAAATTAATACTCATAGGTGGTCGTGGGTAACTAGAGCATAGTTAGGCTTATTAGGCCTATAACTAGGCATATACCCTAATGTCCTCTAACATGATTCAAATGATCATGGAAAATTTAAAATACAATTTATGGAATTTTTATATAGGTTAATTATGGATAAAAATCATAAGTTTTCATAGGAATAACATAAGTTGGTCATTTTTACCAAATTCCATCACAAGAGTGGCTAGAATGCAGAAGAAAGCCTGATAGGCCATTTTCAAATTCTCACACCTGTACAGATACATTACATGGTTCTACAAGGATCTATGGGTAGTTTATTAGGATAATATACTTTATATTTTTTGAATTTTTTTAAAATTTTTACATTTGGTTTTTATGAACCATCCCTAAGAAGCAAAACCCTCTAAAAACCTCCTAAAACCCTAGTTTTGACCAGATGGAGAAAATATTCTAGTAAATGTATTTAGGAAGGATAGTTTGGCCTATAAATTTTATTTATAATTATTTAATACTCTCTCAATATCTTGGAAACCTAATTGGTTTATACCTACTTGTATGGAAAATCTAAATCTAGGGTTTATTTTGTAGGTTTTGACTTGTTTTGTAGGTGTAGAATGGAATTAGTAGATGAGAATAATTTGATGAGGTCAAGAGGGAATTATTATAAATTCCTATATTTAAATATTTCCATACAAAACCATATAAACATATTTTCTACTCCATTCATCATAGACAATCTTAGATAGATAGTGAAAATGAGGAGTGACTACCTAGTGAGAAGATCATAATTTTGTTTTTGGATCTTATTAAGGACTAAATCATATAATATAATACATAGGTACATTTAAATTTTTTTATAACACCTCTTTCATGGACTTTTTTGAGCAACTAAAGGCCACTTGGATGATAAATATGAATAATAAGGCTTAAAAGACAAATGAATGACTACAGATATTGAGCACAATTGTCATGAAAAAGGCTAGTGGTTAGGGAATCATATGATAATTTTCATAGCTTATTTTTAACCCCATAATATAGTGCATATGTGTCAAATCTTCCTAATTTGGTTTGGGGTAGTCAAGAGATGTCTCATCATGAAGGTATTTTTAAGAAGGCAATTAATGGGTCTCTATGCCAATTTGAGGAGTTTTTCATGCTTCAGATGAGAAATTATCTAAGAAGACCTTCACGGTATATTATCCACCTAATTATTATTCAATTTAATTGGTACTCATAACTTGACACTTATTATTGTGTCCCTTGAGCTCCACTTCTCTCTCTTCCTACATACTCTATAAATGTAAGCCATTTTAGCTTTTATAATCTAATCCACACCTAGTATGGGAAAGCCCTACTAGTTTGATACTATATTTTCCATTGAATAAATTATGAAATATATTTTTGAGTTCAAAATCTATCTTTTATAAGTATGTGAAGTTGTGTATACTAAAAGGTTAAGTTATTAGTATCTATCCTTAATTTTTCTCAACTCTTCCATGTTTGATGCAAGTAGTTTACACCTTAATAGGTCACATGAAGTGTATTAAAGTGAATTTGTATATATTTAATTATAAGGAGTAACCTTAGTGTCTTCAATCTGACCTATGGTTCACTCACCTTGAGTAGTTCAATACATATCACCTCCATGTTTGAAATACTAATGTTAGAGCAATTTAGGATTTTGAGACTAGTGTTGTGAGTCATGTTTCTTAGTGTAATAGTATGGTAGTCTAGTGGAGATCACTATATTTTATAAAATAATTAGATTATTTTATTTTTAGGTTATTATATCCATTTTCATCCAATAAAACAACTATTGTAGGTGATAAAAAAGCAAAAGAGAAATATAGGGAGCTAGTCCTTAAACCTAGAGGTTTACCTCTTCTATAGGTAGCCCATAGGCCTAGAGATAATCCAATGTTTCCCAAATATTTGATTAGGATTGAAAAATAATCTCTAGGTTGAAATATTTTGTGAAAATAGTTTTGGCATGCCCGATGGGACCATTATCTCAAAGACATCTTGTCAAGGTGAATGCTGGTCTTGACAACATCATAGTTGCATATGGTGTTATACTTAGCATTTGGTGACTCCATTCAAGGTAATATTTGGTTTTAGACCAATTTTTATCAGCTATTTGTTCATAATTATTTTTCCTTACTAGTTTATATTATATTAGAGGTATCAACCCCATAAACCCACTCCTTCAACCTAAACTTCCTATTGAAGTTCAACATGCTGAACCTATCTTGACTTTTGAATAATAAGAAGACTTTGAAAGCCAATAAGATAAAGAGAGTGAAGAGGAAATTAAGGAAAACATGGCTAGGCAAAATTACTTCCCATCCTTTAACATTAAAAATCTTATCCATCTAAATGCATATGATCATATACCCCCTAATGCTACCAAAAGTGTTCTCACTTTCAATGGTGAAGGTCATGTCACCCATAGTGAGCATATTAGGGACATCTCAAAATTATGTAGCTTTCATAATGTCACTTAGGTCAATGTTGAAATTTGGTTAATTTCAATTTCTCTTAGAGGGAAAGCCCTTGACTGGTTTATGACATTGTTAGGAGGATGTATCACCACTTAGGATGATTTTGGAGAGTTGTTAACCTCAATATTTGAAGATAAAAGTGATCACACATTACTCATTCATTAAATAAATGTAATTCAAAGGGGTCCTAAGGAGACTATGCATGAATTTAATAAGATATTACAAAAAAAATTTCGTAGGTTTCCCCTTTCCATGAGACCACCTACAAGATTTTTGTTACCTATATATCTAAGGGATATTGGAACTGACATAGCCATCATGTTGTAGTCCATGATTGATTACACCTTACTTGAAGATTATGTCCTTTACATTAGAGCTAAGAATGGCTTAATATAAGATAGAAAACTACCTTTAAATTTTTTTATTACTCTACTACCAAACATGTTCTCTTTTACTCCAAGTGTTTCTCAAATTCCAAATGCAAATACCAAGCCTAGGGCTGCTCTTAAGAAGGTATAAGATTCTATTGATTTGGAGGCAAGGTCTAAGTTCTTAGGGGCCCAAGTTAGGTAAATAAATTTGTAGTATGGAGTTAATAAAAAATCATACCCCTATCCTAAATAAGGAAATAAGTTCCCACCTCAAAAATATGGTTAGGTTAGAGGGTAAGGACAACCTAACTTTAATATGCCATTTAATGCATATAACCCAACTTTCACCTCTAACACAAGAGATATGGTCCCAATTCATAGTAAATTGGTAAAAAGAGAAGAATATTAGAAAGGATAGGTCATGGATGTAAATTAAGATTGGAAATAATATTTAGTATCTCAAGGAGGAGTTACTCCTCATTTATTAGTAGAAAATGGAAACCTCGTGTAATCAAATGAAGGATGGTAGCCTCTAGGAGTGAACCTCAAATTTTTTTTAGTGGAATATACTTTTATCCTCAATAAGAATTATTTAGTTTCATATTATATTATATAAAATAATAAGGCTTTGGTAGATTACCATTGTGTTCATACAATTTCAAGTATCCCTCCTACAAGTTAGCAATGTGTGACTACAAGTGTGATAGTCCCTACAACTTTTGAACATATTTCAAATGAGAATGTTGGAAAGGTTACTTAAAGTTATCTAATGTCTCAAGCTAAAGGAACTTATTTTCCTTCAAATACATAATAAAATGTAAATTATCCTTCTTTAAACATTGTTGATTTATTGAAAAATGATAAGACATCTATCTCTCTTTGGGAAATGCTTCACATGCCCGGTCAAAAAGAGCTTCTTTAAGAGTAGCTATCCCAAATTCACCTCAATACTCAAACATAAATACATGGTAATTTTTACCTCAATATTTATACCACACAAATTGTTTAACCTTGTTCTACATCTGAAAGGCTTCCACCCTTATACCTCACTCTCATTATGGGAGATAAACATATTAACAACTACATTGTAGATAGTGAAGCTAGTACCTTAGTGATGACCGAGATTGTAGTGGATAAATTGGTTTTGAAATATTAACCATATATAAATTGAGTGATTCAAATTGATGGGACATAATCTAAGTTAGTGGGAATGGATAACAAGTTTAAATTTTTCTTGCATGATTGTCCTAGCTTCACTATCCTTCAAGATTTAGTAGTGCTTGACTTGCCTGCTCACTTTATTAGCTTCCGTTAAAGGGATTTCAAAACAAAGATATGAGGATGCATATTAGTTTATTGGTACTTCTTGGCCTTAAATAAAAGGTATGGAGAAAATGGAACCATTATAACTCAACCATTGGCTAAGTTTCATATTGATCCCTATGTAAAATCAAGATCTAATCTCAATTGCACAATCAATGATCAAGATGAGTATGTTATGGATGATGAATCATCTTATAATATTAAGGGAATATATGATATTTTCCTAGATTATTATGGTTATAAAACCTATGGACATGATCCATACACTTTCTTTGAGTAGACTCGTCTTGGCACTTACATCATACATGAGGTAAGTGATGGGTAATTTGAGGTAAGAATTAATATTTATTTTCTAAAAGATGTTGAGGGTAATTAATAGGTTAATATACATGATGATGATAGTCTTAAAAGTTTCATAGATGAATATGATGAGGAAAACAATGTCATTCTACTTGCCCAAGATGGAGAAGGCCTTGAAGATGGTAGTCATGAAGAGGAATATGACCTATGGAAATCATTCCATGCCATAGTTTAATAATTTGAGTAGTTGAATAAGCCTAATTCTCATCCTAAGAAAAATAAATCTAATAGTAATTTTTTTTATGAGCCTAACAATCATTAAGGATAATGTCTTATCAAGTATGAGAATACATGTTTAGCTATTGTCAAAGAGATTGACGTCATGAAATATTCAAATGAATATAAGGTAGATATGTATGTGTCTAAGGAATAGTTCGAACCTCAACCTGATGTTGAATCACTTATAGGCATGTTTGGGTAGAATGAAGACAAACTTGATGGTCTTATACATCAAGTAAATCATGTTAAAAAAAATGTAAAGTTGAGGCAACTATGATGAATCCCACATTTTAGTTTGAGAAGTGCCAATTATACATGATAGAAATCAATAAAATTATAGAGACAAAAAACATTCTTAGAGGCTAATATGTAAAATTCATGAAATCTCCGAATGGCACACTTTTATTTATAATAAAAGATAAAGATGGTAATTCATCTGATTACCTACATAGGCAAGTGTTCATTAACAAGCATACTTCATATGATGAATTTATTTCATGAAGAAAAAATGATGAAAGAGATACTATATTTGATCTTGGTTGAATCCATGATGATTTTTTCTTCACATCAAGTGTTTATGTTCTTGTACATAATAGGATAGGTATTATTTGTTTATCTTGTATGTGTTTTCCCTAAGTGTTCTTGAGAACACAAGTGTGTTTTCTTTAGTGTGTTGTTTTAAGTGTTTTTTTATATTTCTAGGTGTGTTTTCATGTTCTTGTAGATTAAATTTAGTGTTAATACAATTTATAGGTGACTACATATCCCAATGGATAGGAGTAGGCTACTGGTCTTTGGCATAGCTGGCTTGCCACACCTAGGAAATTTCCACAATGTTGACTAATTTGACCATAAGTTAAATTAGGTCAACCCTCCATATAGTAAAACTTTTTATATGGTATACTAAGGTGTAAGAGTTGTTCCATGATCTTAATAAGGTCAACATTATATTTATCTTTGTCATATTTATCTATAGTTTGTCCTAAGTCATATATGGTCCCCTTTGTGGGGTATTTATTGAGTTTGTATATTTTAATATGAGGGAAAGTGCTTCCAAGAATATATAAAATCCCACATGTAAAGTACATGTTATACATCATATTTTTGAATAAAAAATTATAGGTGCAATGTCAAAACAAAAAAATCAGTGGGAAAATGGTAGTTTTTAGTTATATGGACTATAAAACATATTTGGCATGTGGTATAATTTTAAGAGTATCTCTTGGTATTTATATAATATAAATCCATTATTTGGGAGATTTTATAGACCTAAAATGGATCAAACCCATTATATCTTTCCTTTCTCTCTCCTTTACAAGCTAAAATGGTCAACTAGTCTCTGCTTAGTATGGCTAGGATGAGTTAAGTTAGATGAAGTATAATTGGTGGGTGGTAATACTATTTATATACTAAAAATTCATGTAAATATTTATAATATTCATATATAATGATTCATGAACCATTTATAATAAGTTTTCTCCTCTTTTTTGCATATACATCACCATGGCCTTCAAGTTTCTTCTATGTTTGGATTTGTCTTTGAAAACTAGTTGTTGTACATGATCCTATGGAGTATGATAATCCTTATCACATTGTTTCTAGTATATTTTTCATGTTTTTAGGTCAAGGAATTAACAATACTATCTCATTTGTTATTGAGGGACTCCATTATAAGTCTATAGACTGTGTTTCATAATTGTAAAGCTTATTCTCTTGTAGTGGTTTCAGATAAAGGGTAGCATGATATTTTGAACCTATCATGACATGGTGTTATATCTTTAAATATTAATCTAATTTACCCATGTTTTATTGACTTAAAATCCTAACACATTTCACACCATCAGGAAACCTTATGATTGTCACCTACTATCAAATGTAAAGGAGCTTTAAACAGTCCTGATGATGAGATAAGAACACTTCAAGGTGTTGTGGACACTTTAAAATTGTGGAAAATAATATTGATCTATTTAAATAGGTTTAATTACTAGTTTTGAGGGCAAAATATTAACATAATTGTATATATGATCATCATCTACATGCAATCTTCAATAAAGATACCTACAGGTAGCTCCAACAGAGTTCTAAGGATTATTGATTGAAAGTGTTAAAACTCATTTGAGTCCTTATTTTAGATCTAAGATCATGTAAAGGGTCATTATGATAATGTTAAATTTATAATATAGAAAATATACTTGGGCCTATGATCATATTTTTGAAAAAAATTATTTGAAAAACTTTACCTTAATCTCTATGAATTAGGGTTTTGTCCATATTCAATGCCATATTATGATGAGAAATTGGAGTTCTATGCTAGTATAAATGTCTTCTATATTGTAGCCCCAATATAAAGGCAATGTATTGATATATAAAATTGGTTTTTTGGTCAATATAAGGTGATGTATGCAGGTTTCCAATTTAATAAAATTTCCACTATAGACATTCAGTGAGATCTATAATATTTGACACTAAAATGGTCTTACAACATAACATTGACCTATAGTGGAATGAATATATGGTCTATAGGTATAAAAGAAGTAAAAAAAACTATATAATAGTCTTATTGAATTCAATATATTATGATGAGAAATTGGAGTTCTATGCTAGTATAAATGTCTTCTATATTGTAGCCCCAATATAAAGGCAATGTATTGATATATAAAATTGGTTTTTTGGTCAATATAAGGTGATGTATGCAGGTTTCCAATTTAATAAAATTTCCACTATAGACATTCAGTGAGATCTATAATATTTGACACTAAAATGGTCTTACAACATAACATTAACCTATAGTGGAATGAATATATGGTCTATAGGTATAAAAGAAGTAAAAAAAACTATATAATAGTCTTATTGAATTCAATATATAACCAAGAGATAAAATATAAGTACTCATGCCTTATGAACACCTACAAGAACCCCATGGTTTCTCAAATAGAGAATTAATAGTCTAATTGTAGACCACAGTGTTGACACTGAGAAACAAGGATAAAAACCTAAAGGAATAGATTTTGACTCAAGTTTAAGGTAATGTAATTATATAAAATGGATAAATAAGAATTAATTAAGTACTCAAACATGAATTATCACCTATATGGGTCTCACAACTTCTCCCTGATTGTCACCTATAAGTGACATAATCCACACAGTTCTTGGACTAGCCTAAGCAAATGGAAGAGATGTGAACTAAAGAGGTTAGAAGAGATGTATGATTAATTTATAATGATAAGATAAGTATAATATTGGTAGGGCCAATTTCATGAGACTATAAGAGCAAGTAAATAGAGTAAGGACAAGTTCCAACTTATCACCTAGTCTAAAGTTTTGAACCCTGCATAATCATTAATCTCTAAGTCTATCTTAAGGATTTAAAGAATTGGGGACCTTAAAAAATGATTTGGAATCAAGATTTGGCATATAATTTAATAATTAACTAATGTAACATCTCATAGCCTCATTTTCCTTGAGAAAATAGGGGAGATGCCCTTTATTTTATCTCAGATAGAGGACACTCCCAGTCAAGATGAAGACTGTAGACAAGGTATGTGAATGAAAAATGGCATGAGATTAAAAGTATTGAAAAACTATGGAGTGGTTTTTAATGTTTATTGGTAAATTAATAAAGGTATACAATACTTTTATATCAACATGAATACTTAGATGTGGTCATGGGTAACTAGAACACAGTTAGGCTTATTAGGCCAAAGACTAAGCCTATACCCTAATGGCCACTAGCTTGATTCAAATGATCATGAAGCCTTTAAAATAAAATTTATGAAATTAAATATTATTTTAATTATGGATCACATCCATAATTTTTATAAGGAATAACACAAGTTGGTCATTTTTACCCAATTCCATCATAAGGGTGTCTATAATACAGAAGAAACCCTGATAAACCATTTTTAAATTCTCACACCTATATGGATAAATTACATGGTGACCCAAGTAGTTATGGGTAGTTTATTAGGGTACTAAAATTGGTCTTTGTCATATTTTTTTATGGGTTGGACTTTTTTTTATGAACCATCCCTAAGAAGTAAAACCCTCCTAAAACCCTAGTTTTGATATGATGGACAAAATATGCAAGGATATGTATTAAAAAAGGATATTTTGGGCTATAAATTTATTTTCAATTTATTAATACTCTATCATTCTCTTAAACACCTAATTGGTATGTACCTTACTTATATAAACAAGCTAAATTTAGGGCTTTTTTATAGGTTTTGGCTTGTTTTACAGGTGAAGAATGAAATTGGTAGATGAGAGACATTGGATGATTTAAATAAGGACTTATTACAACTCTAAATATTAATATATCTATATATAAAATTATGGAAACATACCTACCACTCCATTCATCATAGATAGTCTTGGATAAATAGTGAAAATGAGGAGTGACTACACAGTGAGAAGATGAAAAGTTTGTTCTGGATATTTTTAAGAACTAACTCATAGATTAGAATATAGAGGTACATTTAAAAGTTGTATTAAAACCTCTTCCATGTATATTGTAGAGAAAATGAAGTCGACTTGGATGACAAATGTGAATAATGAGGCATAGAAGAATAATGAATGACTGTAGACATTGACATAAGTGTCATGAGGAAGGCTAGAGGTTAGGGAAGCATATAATAACTATCACACATTTTTTTATAACCACCCTAAGCTAATTCATATCTTTCAATTATTCCTAATCTAGTTTTGAGCAATCAAGAGATGCTTCATCATGAAGGTAGTTTCAAGAAGGCAGTTAAAGGGTCTCTATGCTAGTTTGAGAAGCTTTTCATGCTTTATATGAACATTTATCCAAGATAACCTTCATGGTATATTATCCACTTAATTATTGTTAAATTTAATTTGTCCTCGTCACTTGACACTTTTTCCTGTGACCCTTGAGATCTACTTCTTCTCTATCTTATCGCATATTCTATAAATTTAAACCATTTTGGATTTTGTAATCTAATACACACTTGATATGGTAAAGCTCTACTGGTTTGATACTATATTTTGGATTTGAAATAAATGTTTCAATCTATTTTTGAGTTCTTGAAATGGTGTATAGTGAAATGTCAAGTGATTAGTATCTATCCTTATTTTCTCTCAACTCTTCCATGTTTAATGCAAGTAGCTTCCACTCTAATAGGTCACTTAAGGTGAATTAAAGTGAATTTTTGTATATTTAAGTGTAAGGAGTAGCCTTAGTGTCTTCAAAATTATCTTTTATTTACTCACCTTGAGTATTTAAATGCATATCACCTCCATGTTTGAAATACTAATGTTAGAGCAATATAGGATTTTGAGACTAGTGTTGTGAATCATGTTTCTTAGTGCCTTATTATGGTAGTTTATTGGATATTATTTTAGTGTATCACCTCACTAGAGTAGTTTATTTTCATTTTATTCTATCCCTTTTCATCCAATCAATCAAGTAGTGTAGGTGATAAGTAAGTGAAGAGAAATCTAAGGAGTTAGAACTTAAACCTAGAGGTTTACCTCTACTATAGAAAACTCATAGTCTTAGATGTAATCTAATTTTGCCCAAATATTAAAGTTATTTGGTGATAATAATACCCTTCGTAATTATGAAAATAAATAAAGGATGTGGGGGATTAGAGATAGGATCCTAAAAATCTATTATAAAGGGTCATCTCTAGGATAGGCCTTCATGGAAATGTAGATATCTTCGATGGGAATATATAAGTAGATTTCACCTTTTTAGGTGGCTCAAATAAAGGATATTATTTAGTTACCACATTTATTTGTGGTATATGGTAATCATAAGGGATAATTTAAGTTTTAACAAGCTCATTAACATATATGTATTTCAATCATATGTGGAGTGTAGAATAAAGTACATGAATCTTATGAATAAAAGGGTGTCTTGATAGTATATCAAATACCTATGTGCTAGGTACTATTATTAATCTTATGGAAAATTGTGTAGGAACAACTTATAATGGTAATGTAATATCCCCAATAGATATTTGAATTTGACCATTGAATCCTTTTATGACTACTATGGTGGGAATAATATCCCTATATATGTATCCAAAATGATAAAGAAGTGTGTTTGTACACATATTCACACTTGAATCATTATCACAAAAAATAATTTGAGTAGGCTATTGATTAATGTGAGCTCAAATAAATAAAAAGTGTTAATTCGAGTCATTATTGAATATCTCATGTTCTAAAAATGTGATGAATGACCTAGATGGCACTAAGGTATGGCAATAACCTATGATACCATTCAAAGGATGTTGTTCATATGCATGAGAATGGTAAGAATCCAATGGAGGGTGTGCATTATATGAATATTGTATACTTGATGTATCTATTATCTCATTATCCATGTGCTTAGTAAAATTATCACTAAATAATGTTAAGTCTTTTATTTTACTTGGTTTTAGTGTTGTAATTTATATTGGTGTGCCCAAATTAATTATGTTTACATCTATCAAATCCTGAGTCTTGTATCTCAAATCAATTAATCTATTAGTAGTATGTCTAGTGCCCTATGATAATCATAAAATATATTCAAGTCCAAACATTTTGGAAGATGCCTATTAACATCAAAAATTTTAATGGGATGGAGAGATATGACATTGCATTCCAATAGTGTTTTGAGAACATTATGTGGAGGTTCTGGGAGATTGGTAAACTATCTCCTTGGAGGAGCTAATAAAAAATGCATGGATTAGGCTATGAAATGACATGTAGTTTTTCTTTTAAATCAATCTTATTATTGGTTGGCCTTACCTTATTTGGTATATTTATTTAACTCTTTGTATTTGAATTTTAATTATTTATATAATTAATATTTTTCATCACTAATAACATAATTTCTCTTCCCTTTACTAGATGGAACAAATTTGTGAATAAGATAAACTTATTGAATGTAATGGATTCATGAAATGATGAAATAAATTTTTTCTTAAATATGTATTTTAATTATATATTTTCCATAAAATATGTCATTTTAGACAACATTTTATTGTATCTTAAGACATATTCTATGATAGGCTCATTATATTTTTGTTCTAGTAGAGAAATTTGAGATTAGGAAACCTTTCCATTGATATGGATTGAAAACTATGATACAAACATATCAACTAATGGATTGAATGCATGCACTAGTTGGTGTGGTAAATCATAAAACCATTGAAGTGCATAGTATTTGAGACTTTTTGTAAATAACTTAGTCAATAATATATGATTCAAAACATAACAAAAACATATTACATGAAATACTCTGAAATGTTGCTCAAAATCACCCTTTCCATCATATAGTGTGATATTGGCTATCAAAAAAACCACCTAGGTGGGGTATATAATAGTATATGTTATACCAATGTAGTGTAAAACAAATATGAGAATATAGTGTGTGATTAGGATTCAAAGCACCTTTTTCTAAATGTAACACCTTAGTTTGCATAGATTAAATATATTACCTAATGGATTGTACATCAAGATAAGAGGGATTTGTGCTAACCAAAACTAGTGGTCTAAATGACATAGTAATCTATTGAATCCCCTAAGTTTCCCCATTATGGAAGATGGTAAAAAATATGTATCTAGTAGGGTATAAATATAATAAGATTGTACAATGTTTGCATTTTTATATCCAAAATAGTTTATAATATTGTAGTATGATCAAGAGATCACTCATAATGTCTTTATATAAATATATATATATATATATATATATATATATTCATCTTTATTTAATTCAATTTATTCATAATTTATAAGGAGTACATCTCGGTGTTCATCTTGGCAACCAGTGTTATATCGATCATATTGATCATGGTTGGAAGTAGAATCATTGAAGTCTAAAATTGAAATATGTGTAGGAAGATTCAAAGGTGGGGTTACACCTTTTTTCTTATCCATATTATGAATTATGGTTTGAGTAATTATAGTATGCTCAATTGTATATTGCCTAATATAGTACTTCTTATTAAAGGATTAGAAATAAATTTTTAGTGTCCATATAATAGGAAATTGAAACTTAAAAAATTATTGTTATAACTAAATTTATTAAATATAAAGTAATAAAAGAAAATAAAAAAATAAAAAAATTAGGATACAAACTCTAGCAATATCAATGGTTAGGATTTTGGCAACATTTGAACAATAAAAGAGTTCATCAATATCAAAAAATTTAATAAAAATACCCTATATGACAAACTACAATGAAAAATTATAGGGAATAATATATTATTGTTAAGCACTTATTTATTTTAAACTATGTAATTTGGAAAACTTATTAGAAATAGAAAAGTAAAATAAGAAACAAAAATGTAGATGGAAAATAGTGTTATGGGTGGAATCAAAGGCTAATACTTGTTGAGTGTGATAGTGTGTTGACTGAGATCAAGGATTTGACATTAGATAAGTGAATTAAAAAAATACCCTAGGTTGGACACTATAGGGGTCTTATGTCCACTTTGATAGTGCTCTTGTCCACTTATAGTGATAAAATCAAGGTTTTTGGGTTCTTTGTATCTTCATTTATGCAACATGTGTTTGGTATAGGGGCTTGTGATTAAATGTAAAGGCCACTATGTGATTGATTTTCATTTAAAACCCCTATCTATTTGAAATGTGAAGGCTAGTTCTAATTAATGGGGAAAATGGGCTAAATATTAATGTTGGAAAATAACTCAACACTCTATGTCTTGAGTGTTGCATTCATACCAATACTCTAAAGAGGGATCAAACTTCATGTAGTTCTCCCATGCTACAATGGTGTGTGAATAAAGTATAATTTTCTATATGATGGTGAAATATTTACGTCATTAATTTATTTAACCATGATTTTTGACCTATAAGATGTATTTATACTTGATCTAGGCTATTAGGGCTATATGTAATCATAATTAGGATAAATAGGTATTTCCCCTTAATATGCAATTATGATCTAGTGTTTTTCAATGTGGAAGTCTCATCCTTGTAAAATGGCTTGGA
The DNA here is from genome assembly GCA_037957365.1 of Torreya grandis. Lineage (NCBI taxonomy): Eukaryota > Viridiplantae > Streptophyta > Pinopsida > Cupressales > Taxaceae > Torreya > Torreya grandis. The sequence goes on along the minus strand of JARHVA010001351.1, from coordinate 304,863 downwards.
ATTTGTTTATATATTCATATTTTCAATTCCTTTAAATGGGGATAAATATGGACATAGACAAACCTTTCTATAGCTTTTGATTTAGAAAGTAGTCATTATCTCATGGAAGACAAGAGAGGGGCCACAAACACTAGAGTAGTGCACTATAGCCCTCTATAACATTGCATTCCAAATGGGTAAATTGATCATGTTGAGTGTTAAGTAGGGTCCAAAGTATGCCTAAGGCTGATAATAATAGGTAGAAATACATTTTAAGTTCATTTATCACCTTAGAAGAGTGAGTATTTCACACATAAGGTGTTCAAAAGTTATTAAAGAAGCCCTAGGTCTAGAGCTAAGTGTGTAAAATAGTGGTCATGGGTGCATGATTTTAGCTAAAATTTTAAATTATGTGTCTACATTGGGTGAAAGGCTTGATAAACATTGAAAACCTATAGAAATATTCCTTAGTTTGAAACTTGATTGATATTTGAATGTGAATTATTTTTAGTGTGTATAAATAGTGTAGAACATTTGCATGATTCTCTTTTAGTTAAAAATAGATATAAAAAATTCATATTGATAGATGTATATTATTGGATAGGTTCCTATTGTGTTGTCTTATTTAATAAATTTTTTCCATATTGACTATGTAAAAAAATCAATCAAAAAATATTTTGTAGTGTATGAAGCCTATTTTTTAGTATAAATTTGTCATACTCAAAACTCTATCATAACCCCAAAACTAAGTCTAAAATTTTTTAGAATTTTCATGTTCATGATCCAAATTCCAATACCAAGTAATTCATGTCTTCTATCAATACCATCATTTAACATGGAAATATGTGTATAGTTTTATTAATCTCCTAGTGGTTATATGTAAGAAAGTTTATGCACATTGTCCTTCTACTTAAGTGGTAATCATGATCTTACCATTTATAATTCCATAAAAAGTTATGTAAAATAATATTATTTTCATTGAACTTAAATATTTTCCAAAAACAAATTAAATCATTTAGTACATCATAATAGTAATCACATGTCTACTATATGAATGAATTCAAGTTACTAAGAAATAGTACATTATTATACCAAAGTGTTAGACATAATTCTCCATATGTTATAATGATTACTCATAAAACCACTTCATTAAATAGGTGTCATACTACATACTGCATCAAATTAAATAATAATATTTAAGACTCATATTTTTCTATTAGTTTCTTCAACATTTTTCAATAATATAATCTCCGTTGATTATGTCAACCCTTAATATCCCTTTATCAACATAGTTAGTGATAAACCATTTGATAAGGACATAATCATATTTTTTTTAGTTTGGTAGTTCAAAATATCCTTTACTTTTAACTAATTATCAAACCTTATTTTAATAAATTAACCTTATTTTAATAAATTGACATACACATATTGTTCAATTTATCTTTATTTAAAACTTTGGACCAATTTGTATATCCATGAAATCTTTTAAATTAATAAGATATTTAATATATTTATTAACCCATAAAAATTTATATTCTTGAGATAATTTTCTACTTGATCCTATAGATTAAGAATATTTAAATTCATACTTAAATATAATTTACATAATTCATTAATTAAGTATTAAACATTTATTTTTTTGAATTCTCTCTTCATCTATTAGTACCTATTAGGAAACCAACAATTCGTTTAGAGTTTACATTAATCATAGACTTAATATGTAGTCAATTTTACTTAAGAATCCACTTATTATATTAAAATACTCATCATTACAATGGTCAATTAATTGAATGTGGTATCAATTCATAATTAATCACATTCCTCTTCTTCAAAAATAAATATAGTTTACAATGTATTAAAAAATTAAACATTTGTTACGTGTATTTTTTTTCCATTATTATAAAAATAAGCCAATAAGATGCACTTAATCAATAAACATCCAATCTTAATATGAAAAACATTTCCCATAATACCCATTCTACTAAACATGTCTGAAGAATAGGTTTAAAATAGATTAAACCTATATTTACACCTAATTATTATTTTATTAAATAACATACAAATTTATTTAGCACCCAAAATTTAACATTAAGATTATTGAACCACATTCCACAAACTTTATGAATAATTTTACATAATGTTCTTGTATTGCATTATCAACATTGCCACCAATATAAGGTAAATTACTCTTGATTTATGACAACAAACTAGAACATTATTCTACATTAATCCTAATATTTTATTAATGATACGAAGTAGTTTAGGACTCTAATATCATTTAAATATAAAAATTAATTTATTCATAATCCTAACATTCTATCAAAACATAAAAAATATTTCTATTATTTTCTATGAATACTTTCATATGCCTTAACAAATAAACTGAAATGAAATACATAATTCAAACATCAAACCATAAAACTTAAGTATGGTAACCACCAAAATTACCTCCTTTGTAGTTTCATAATTTATTTCCTTACAATCAATTTTACAACATTAAAATCCAATTAGAGACATTTTAATCAACACACAAATCATTAACAACAATATACATAGTTCAGAGAATTTAACCAACCATTTAACACTTGTTTCCTATGCAATAAATTTTTGAACAACAAAATTATGTAATACATACAATGAGTTATACGTTATTGAACTAAATAATGTATAACAATTAACATGAAATCACCTTGTCATTGATTCTTTTTGATTGCCTCATAATTGATATTTGTTAATTTATAATGTGTTCAAATGAATGCATAGTCCATTAAGACAATATGTGGTCCATAATATAATATAAATATTATCTCCCATAATGATATGAAAAAAGATTTGGATGATGTTTCTAAAAAAATAACATATGTCAAAAACTTGATTCTTTACAACTTAAGATACTCATATGCTACAATAGGTTTACACTAATTCCCTCACAAAAAAGGAGAATTCAAATAAAAAAATAGGCATTTATATATCCACATAAACAATATGTATAGATGATAGCTATATATAGTTTTAAATCCCTAGTTCATTTTGATTTATAAATAATTTTAGACATACAATTCCTATTAATATTGTGCTCCAACTGTCAATCTAAGCAATATCTTGTGACAAAGCATAATCTAGGATAAAATAACTAAAATGTGCTAAATCATTTAAACTTGTCATGTATAGGTACTAATTTAGGTTAATGTATCCATGAATGGGGAAATGCATTTTATGTGATTATTATCTTTTCTTAAATCACTTTGATTCAAATTTCAACTCTGAAAAATGACACTTTAGACCATTGAATTATTATAATTTGGTATCATATGTTATATACATGTGTTATCTCCCATCCATAATACCCTAACTGAGGTATTGTTTCATATGCAATTGACACCTTCTTCTAATTATAGTCCAGTCAAATTACAACTCAGTAAAATGACATTTTTGACTATGTTGATTAAGTGTGCAATATATTTCCAAAGAATTATATATAATTAACCAAATTCACATAAGTAAATTAAATAAAATAAAGAGCCTAAGCAAAAATTCCATGAAAATTATTGAAAATTTATTTATTAGAAATGCATTGCTAAAATCTGCATCATCCGATAACATCATCAATGGGGTGGCATCCATAAGTCATTAATGGAATAAATATTAGATTAGGCCATCTCATGACTCATCAATGCCCCATTATTGTAAATATTAATGGTCATATTTATGGCTTGTCCCTACAAAATTGAATTGATCCATGGCCACACATCTTGATCTCAAGATGGATGGTCATGGTTGATTTTGAACAATATTAAAAAGATATAAATAAGTGAGCCAAGGCCAAAATTTTAAAGCTTGAATTGTGTAATGTTATTATGAAAAATTATCTTCACAAAGCTTCACCTATTTGCACAAATTGACCAATCTTGTTATTCTAAGCCATTGGTACACTAAGAAATGATGGAGGAACATGCTACTCTCCATTAATGCTAACTTGGAGCACCAAATCTGGTGAAAAACACACTTTTTTCCACTCTTGGAATGAAAAATGTTATTTAGAAGGTCTAGAGTATTATTTTATGAAATAGTTCTTATAATTCACTAACAACACCCCATGAGGGAGTAATCTTGATGTTTTAGTGTCTATATACTTTTTTATAGATGTTTTCTTAACTAACACATGGAATAATGTATCTTGTAATACTAATCTAAATTTTTGCATGCCTAGTAGGACCTAGACCTCACACAAGTCTTTATACCTTTTAATTTTGAATTTAAACCCTTTTTGGAGGCTATTTTTCAATTCTTTGTCTTGCATTCTATGTTTCTACAACTTTCGAGAAAAATGGTAGGATCAACCTATAAAATGATGGGATCATTCTGGAAGTAGGTGGGATCAACATGAACATTGATGAGAACACCCTGTAGAATGGCATAAATATATCCATGAATGGTGGAATCACTTTATTTTCTCTCAGTTTGCTTGTGTATTTTACAAGATCGATGGGATCACATTGTGGATAGATGGGATCACACTGTGTATCAGTTGGATTGCACTATGGATCAATGGGATTATACTTTAGAATGTAGGTATCATACTATGAAATGGTGATATCATCTTAGACCAAAAATTGGTGGGTGACTATTATTTATTTTTATCAAATTTTATCATTTCAGTAGAAATGCTCTATACTTCAACAAGAATGGCTTGTTAATCAATGATATTACCCTATCGATTGGTGAAATCATAAAATTGTGTTTTATTTAATTTTATTTTTTAGTGAAATAAATTTATAGAATAATGAGAATGCACTATCGAATGGAGATATCACTCTATGGAATGATGAGATTGACATGCATAGGCAAACATAGACTGAAAAAAACAAGATAGAAGTTTTTCTAACAATTTTACACCTTGATTTTAGACTTTTAATACCTTTTTTGTAGGATTTAAGTCACTTAATCTCTATTTCATAACAAAATCAAAGGAAATATTAATTACATACTTCATTTTGGTGTCATATAATGAATTCTTACATTAGTTACTCTTAATAGTTCTATTTTTATTCTTGCTTATTGATGTGTTTATTTTTATCAAGATGAGTGTTGTGTGTATGCTCTCCCTCATCCCCTTTAGGGAAATTGGGTGACAAAAAACACTCATTCTTTACATTTATTTCCTTATCCAAAGGTGTGAAAATAAATTATCTAAGGACCTTCCCAAATCTATATGATTTAGGTGACCCTAAAATGACCATAAAGTCTTTTCACTTGTCTTTATTTTTATGCACTTTAGCTTATGAGAGGGAGTTCATCACCTCTTAATGGGTTATCTAGGGAATTATTGACCCAAGAATTAATCTCCTATCATCATTTAAACCCCACTCCATGATGGGGTATATAAATTTAGGGTGACCCACTAGGACAATTATTTTGAGTGGTTAAAACAAGCTTCATTAGTGATATTGGCCTTAGATCGTAGGGGCAAATTAGACATTAAAATAGACTAAAAATTGATAGATGTGGTGCTTATGAAAAGGACAATACCTTTTCACAATAATATATTTGACACATATCTAATTGATTTGAGTATCTCTACTATTATCCAAACTTAGGATGATCTAGACATGCAAAAATTTAGTTTTTGATAAACCCCACTTACTGCAGACATACTGTTAATGCAAGGTGAATAGCCTAAAGTTCCATATTACTATACAAACTCTTGAGAGAAAAGGGGGACTAAAAATCCTAATTTTATGCACTTTTACTTTCTATATTTATAATTAAAATCCTCTTAAGATCATGTATAAAAATGTAATTAAATAGTACCATGCAACCTTATCAATTTTAGGATTTAGGACAACACACTTAGGTGTGTTTTTTATTTTATCCTTTACTTGCTTAGTCTTTTTTAGTCTAAAAGTTTTTGTGTGTAAATTAAAAACATGTCAAGAAACCAAATACTCTATTATACGTCATTCTATTTGAACAAAGAGGTGCTACGCTAACCAAATTGAAATCAAATTTTGCCTTGTTAAAAATTGCATTCAAAATAGTGTGTTTGTATATTGTAAAAGACATTGTTGTGATGTCTATTTGAGTATAAACCATTTGTCCACTTTGAAAAATATCAAATTCCTTCATTTTTATATAAATTTGAAACTTTACCTTTCTAAGTTCTGATCCAAGGTGCTATCAGTTTACCTTTTACACTTTGGTTTGAGTAACTTGGGTATGATTTCCCATTTAAATTGAAGGTCATTACCTAGAATCATCATCATTTTATTCTCACTTTGGACTTATATTATCTTTTGTTTGCTCATGATCTAAGCTATTAGACCATTCTAAATCTTGTTTCCATATGGCATCATTGTGCTACCCATTTAGTTTTGGCTTTATGCTTAGGATTTCCTGTGTCAATTCATATTTTGAGCTTCTTAGTTTGCATTTTTATATTTATTATCAGAAAGACCTTATTCTAATTTTCTGGTCATAAACCCTCACAATTAAATCTAGATTTTTATGGTAGTGATGTATTTTTGACCTAAGTCTATTGTGTTAGCCTACACTTTAAGTTCAAAAATTGTCTTACCCTCTTCTATTTAAATAATTTCAACCCACCAAGGTTGAGTAAATTTGTAACCACTTTCCTTTAATTGTGTGATACTACATCACTTCCTTTAATTATAATCTTATTTTAACTTATATTTTGTTTGAATAAATTTAAATGCCCTTTTTAAATGTTTTAAAAACACATTTCACATCTTAGAAAATGTAGAAAAATCCATCTTCAAACATGACACAAAGGTATTATCTTAGTGGGATCTCTTATAGTCCTAGTTACAAGGAAGAGTGTTATTATGATGAAAAAGTTAACTCCATGTTCAAAGATATCCCAACATCCATAGGGTCTAAAGAATATTATTATGAAAATCAACCATTAGAATATAAATATGAATCACTCTTAAGGTGATATAATTAGGCACTAGGTTATCACCAAATTTACCCATGTAATAATTGCACACACTTGTTAGGGTAGAAGAGAAATAACAAGAGCAATCTCTCACTCATATCATATAATTGAACTTTAATTATTATATAAAAGGAAAACAAACACTTATAGAGTCTACTCCCAATGATTAGGATATTAGTACCAAGATCAAAAAAATCAGTCAATGATATGTAGAGTAACTTATCACAGACTTAACAGACTCTTTGGCTTCAAATTCAATTAACATTAATGCTTTCAAAGAGAAATAAAATGCGATAGATCAAGCATATAGTACCTTAATGGATTTTACATCTATGGTAGACCTGGGTCTTTCATCTAAATAAAATAGAACTAGAGATGTTTTGAAACATGTTTCACTAGACACAAAGCATACATTCTTCAATCACCACAATGATCTTGTCACTTCAGAAAACCAAGGAACAAAAAACTCGATGCTTATTAGGGTTATTGTGAAAAAAAATAGTCAATTCCTCCCAACCATCATGTCCTTTGGTAAACCAACCATAGAATCCTCAAAACAAACAATATAATTATAGTTCATAGAAATAAATTATAGTAAAAGTTCATCAACCACCTAATAATCAATGAGTAGCCTACTTGACTTAAAGAATGAACCAAAACAAAGTGACTGATCATATAGTTTATATCCATAATAAAATAATATAATAGGGGCATATACCGCTTGAAGAAAATTATATTCCACCTACAAATGCATTAAATATGGAAGAGTAAAATTTGATGAAAGAAATAATATCAAGAATGTAGATAAGAAACTGAGTTAATAAATATAAGTTTGACAAGATATGTCCATATCCATTCAGCTTAAGTATTCTCCAAATCAGTTTTCCACCTTATTGGGTGAATATTTTGTCATCAACTAATTGATGACAAAATGGGTATATCAACCATAGTACAAGGAGATTTATGACACAAAAAGTGTAGGTTTACCTCATCTTAATGAGATAAATCTCTCCTCTCATCAAGGGGAGGTTCCCTATGAATATTTATATGCTATATGTATATATAAGTAAGTAGAAAATAATACTCAGGGTATTATAACACCATCCATCTCTCTTTTTCAGAGAGGATGTCCAAAGAACAAAAGAGAGAAGTCCCAGTTGATGGCTAAAAACATTCCTCTTCTTTCAAGAATGGTATCTAGCATAGAGCAAAAAATCCCTTGAAGTTGTAACAAAGTCCACAAGGAAACCTACATAAGCAAAAAGTCTTCCATTGCCTCCTTCACTAATTTGAGAAATACGTAAAATAGTAGAGTGAAACAAAGAACAAAGTCTTCACCTAAAACTACAATGAATAAAAGGATCACCAAGATAAAATTAGCTCAAAGTCTTTCTTTTATCTTTAGGACCATCTTTAGATAATTTCAACACACATACTTTACTTATTGAATCAAACAGATGAGAGATTATCAGGAAAAGAACATAAGAACTATTTCCTAAGTAACACAAATTACTCCAACACAAAGTCTAGAATAAACCTATTTTTCATTAATTTGATAAAATATGATTTACAATTTGAGCCCAAAGTCTCAATAAGTGTCTCAATTTCAGCAGAGTTTTTGCTCTCAATTATCCAGAGATCCTTTTATAAAAGAGGTTCCCTCTATATATAGAGAGAAACCTTCAAAAATAAAAAAGATTAAAATATTAAAATATCTAGTCAAAGATGTGTCATCTTTGACTTTGAGATATTTTTGTAGATTTTTTACATGTAATTACATATTACAAAATTGCATGCAATTTTACATGACAACAGTGCATGAGAAGAGAAGAAGAGAGAAAAGGAGAAATGGTTCAACTCCTACCACCAAACTTCTTCAGATGAGCATCATACATGGTGATAGATGCCTAAATTCCTATACTATCTAGTGCAATGGTGTTCTTGAAGATCACTCTGGCCCTGATTGTGGCATCTTTGAATGCTATGATTACCTTGGCATGACTAGTCAACTTGGTTCTTAGGTTATCCAGAGTTAACTGAGTATCTAAGATGTTATCCATAGAAGTCATTGAAAATGCTTTCTCTTTGAAATCCCTCTGGACCATACCTTTGAATTCTCAAATCATCTCTTCGGCTGAGAGAAATTGATTATCTCTGGAGGTGAGGTCACAAGGCAATTCTTCTAGTCTATTCAATAGGCATGTGTCACTTTTCTCGCTAGCATATTTGGAAGACTTGAGATCTTCAATCATCTCCTTGAGTACTTGAATCTTTTATATCAATGATTCCTTGATTTCAATATAGGAATCTTTGCTGGCAATGACACTGATGGATATCAAGGTGTGTTTCTTTAGATCCTTCATCTCTATCCACTTGCCAAGATATTTATTTATACTATCAATATATTGAGAAATAAGAGAGATGAGGTCCTCTAAATCTATCCTCACCTTCTTCATCTTGTCTATCTTCTTAGCAACATCTGTAAGTAAGGAAATTCCCTGAGTGTACATCTTTTCAATATAATCTTCTAGCACTTTCCCTTTCATATAGGTTTTCTCTACTTTTTGGATAACAGGGTCGTCTATGGAAAAGGCTTCTGGGGTTGCTACTTCAGGGGCAAGAGTGAATTTCTTGACTACTGCGGTTAATTGCTCTACCTTTGCCTTATATTAATCTTTCATCTCCTTTTTCTTGTCAAAATTTTGGACCATGATATCCATTGCAGACTATAGATTGGTCTTTGCACCCTCATGAGTAACTTTCCGTAACTCAACATGAGAAATGGAATAGCTGCTCATGTCAAAACCCTCAAGGGTTGCATCTTGTGCAGGTTTGGCTATCTCCAAAAATTTGTGCCCATTTTCCTCAACCAATTTTGAAAGGATCCTTGGTCTTTGAGGGGCCTTAGCTTTCACTGGCACTATCTTGCAAAAATCAAGGTCATCTGTAGAGATGGCTAGCTTCTTCCTTTTGGGTGTGAAAGCTAACCACCAAGGGGGAGAGAAGAAGTACTTACTGTGGTAATGGTTCTTGTAGTTGGTGTCACTGGGGTAATGTTTGCACTGCTAGTGGGAACAACGGGTGCAGTGGGAGTAACTAGTGAAACTATATCAGCTGTTGACTGGTCAATGGTGGGGCTTTCTCCTATATTGAAAGAAGGAGAAGAGAGATAAGGGATGGAACCTAAGGAGTGAATTACATTTCCTAAAGTGCCTTAAAGATCACCAAACATGAATTTGGAAGGAGAGGTGGCTCTAGAAGAAGGAACACTCATGGGATAAAGAGGTGAAGGAGATGCTATAGGAGATTGAGGTGGTGAAGAAGAAATGCCTGTAAGTGGTTGTGCCCCTTCTTGGGAAGATAGAGGCTCATTTATCCACTACTATGAAGGCCTATCATCTATCTCCATCTATTGAGCTTCCTGTTCTTGGGTGCTTTTTTCTCTAACCTCCTTAGCTATTGATTCTGGCTCCTTAATAACCTTCAATTTCTTGGACACAAAGATGATTCTAGGCTTCTGAGGCCTAGATGGAGAAGGAACAATGCCTTTATTTTTAGTCCCATTCTCTCCCTTATTCCTTGTTTTTGCTTAGAATTCAGCCTCTGATCTTGTAATGAATTCCTTCAATGTGATCCCTTTGGCTGCTAACCAATCATTGGTGTTAGCCAATATTGGTTTAAATCTCTTCCTTAGAGAAGTCAATTTTTTTTGAGACCACTGAATTAGAGGAAGAGGAGAGTTAGTGACCTTCTCAACTAGGTATCTACTGTTGATTACATTTTTATCATTAACTAGACTAGGGGGAATATCTACAAGCCCTAGATACTCAACCTGCTCTAGAGTCAGCCTACTGTAGTCCATCCTTTTGATCTCTTCTGCTACTCTCAAGTCTACCTAGATGTCTTCAATCATAAGCTCATGAAACTAAGTCTTTCTTCTGATCATATCTTTGACACCCTTATAGTCAAAATTGTCCCATCTCTTAAACTACTTCATGGTAACCAGTTGCATTTCCATCTCTATTACCTTTGCTTTGGTTGCAGTTAAAATCAAGTATCTACCAATTTCAAATGGGAACCTGAAGCCTAGCTTCTTAAGTTCCATTTTCCAAGTGTGTATGACAAAAATTTGTTTACATAACTCCATTAGGACTAACTTGTTAGAAGGAAACCTAGGGAGCATATAGGGATAGCCTTGGAAAAAGCCAACCCATAGATAGCAAAAAGAGGGAAATTATAGAAACATGCAGCCAAAGTCATTGACAACCATCTAGGCTTCATCAGATACTCTTTTATATTCGAGCTAAGGGTCAAAAAGGCATAAAAATACTATGAAGAAGGCATCATTTACCCTCCTAAAATGATGGATTGATCCTTGTAGTGTTAACTAAGGGTAATATGAATAGACAGGTGGTTCTTCTGTCTCCTTTAGTTATCAAACCTAGAAAGGTTTGCATTGAAGCCATGATGTACACAAAGTACAAAGTCATATAGAACTTTGAAGTAGTAGATACCTTGGTCAACTTCTCATGAAGAGCGTTGATGATCTGCTCACCCCAGAAGATGACTTACTTCTCTTGTAAGACTATCTTGATGAAGGGATACATCCATTCATGGAATTATGAAGAAGATGGTAGACCTCACACTCTGCTAAGAAGATTAATCAAGTCATCAACTTCTTCTATGAAATCACTCCTCAAGAAATTATGTGGCCATCTAGATAAATTGGTCTTGAGAGTCTTTAGCCATCTATTATTCATCACCTTATTCACCCACTCAAGATACTTATTGTACTCTTTTTGTGCTTTTATGAAGTCGATTTTGAGTACTTCAATAATAGGAGGGCACATGAAGACTTTATTAATAAATTCAAGGTCCAACCAAATTATCATGTTTCCACTGGCATCAGAGACCGACTTGGTCTCTCTATTGTAGAACTGGGTGCACTGGAGGATGAAATCTGTGTGATGCACTGCTACAGGGAAAGAGGCAACTCAATCAATGTTGCTTTCAATTATTCTCTTTATTTTTGAGCTTGGGTTTATAGCCTTGGTTCTCTCCATGAACTCAGCCATATCCACATGGCTGATCTCTATGTCTCTAATGTCATTGACATTAGAAGTGACTGAGGTGATTGGGAAAACACCTTGGTACTGGTACTTCATGGCCTTTGACTTCTTCCAAGAAGCTTCAGTCATTGGGATGAGCCTTAATTGAGTGGGTGCCAGTGAATGAGAATCCTCAAGGGGTACTACAATGATAATCATGATTATGTAATTAGGGAACAATGGGCAAATTGGGGAATTTGCACATTGGATAATCATGACTAAGGATGGGCACTTGACAGGGCTGGGTTAGAAAATGGGTCAAAAAATGAGAGGAAAATGGGGAAGAGGAAAAAAAATGAAAGGGAGTAAAATCCTTCTAGAGTTAGAGAATTTAGAGGAAAAATTAAAGGGCGGCAAAATTTGTTGCCCTGGCATGTGGGATGGCTTGCATGTATGGGCGGCAAATTTTTCTGCCTATGCATGTAAGAGGAAAAAATGTATGGGCGACAAATTTCACTGCTCATGCATTTGAGAGGAAGAAGAAAAAGGGCAAGGGTGGAAAAAATTGCTACCTGTGCATGTCACATAGGAAAGTGTAAGGGCGGCAAAATTTTCCACCATTGCAATTGAGACCTGCATCAGCGACAAATTTTTTACTGAAGTAGCTAAGTGGTGCAAACCTATATCAGTGGAAAATTTCACCACTGATGCAGTAAGTGGGGAAGTACATGATTAGGGTGGTGAGTTTTCCACCCTTAATAGGTAAGACCCCAAGAAATTCATGGGAGAGAAGGGAGGGCAGTGAAAATTGCCACCCTAGTATGGAGGGAATGGTGGAAGGCCGACGGGGGAGGAAGAGAGCTCAGTGGAAAGAGGAAGGGAAGGGGGTCGATCGGTCTTAGGGGAAGGATGCCAAGGTTGGAGGAAGAAAAGAAAACCTAAAACAAAACTAAAAACAAAACTTAAAGAGAGGAAAGGAAAAGAAATAAATGCCAAAAATAAGACCTACTTGGAAAATAATGTGCACTGTGAGCTCAAATCTGCTAAAATGCACTTTTACCCATTTGCTGGATCATCTAAAGGTAGAAGGTAGGAGGAGGAGTGGAATGAATGAATCAAAATGGGGTGAAAATTAGATCGAATGGGGCAAAAATGACCCCAACCACTCGACACACATAGCCATAAATGTTGTGCATGAAAATCAAGGCAGTGTAGGGGTGACAAAATTTGCCGCCTTTAGATTGAAAATTGAAGGGTCATGCAGGGGCGGTGAATTTTTCCACTCCTGCATGTAAGGGAGAAAACTATAGGGGTGGAAAATTTTGACACTCCTACATTCCAGATGTAAGGGTGGAAAAATTTGTCGCTCCTGCATGGAATGAAGAAAAAATACACTGACGACAAAATTTGCCACCTGTGCATGAAAATAGAAGAAATAAGGCTAACTACTAGAAAATAGAAATGGGTCACCTGATCGCATCAAGACTGTACCAATATTCATGTTTTGGGAAAATGTAACAAAAAGACATTATGAACTTTGAATGGTGCTAGTTGAGCAAATACAAAAATGACAAAAACCCGTCTTGAAAAATAAACTTAGAGAGACAAAGGGCAAAATGGACAAGTTTCATAGGGGGTTGTTCTAAAAATGAGTTGAGCTAATTTTGGAAACAACAGCTGGCTCCTATTGGAAAACTTTTGTTGATTGAATTGATCAATGGGAGTAGAAACCAGTCTCTAAGTGCCTTCATCCAAGCCATTGGGCTATGGAGTCACGCTAAAAATGAAAGAAAAACAAACAAAACATAAAAACTATACAAATATACAAGTGGGTCCATCTAAACTTCAAGGATTGAAAAGCTTCAGATGTTGTCCACTATGGGGTAGTGAAAATGGTGTTCCATCCTGATACTCCAGAAAGAAGCTATTCTCACCACAAAGTTGTCGAATGGTAAATGGTCCTCTCCATAAAGAGTCAAATTTGCCGTGCATTCCCTTCAGTTCTCTCCTCTTGTCCCATACTAAGACTTGATCTTTGAATTAAAAATCATAGACCTTAGCCCTTTTGTCAAAAAGTTTCTTCACCTAATTCTAATGCACCGTAATCTAGTCCACCACCATGGTTCGCTACTCATTCAGTTCAGTTAGACACATGATCCTTTTGTCAATCAAATTTTCAAAGGTTAAATATTTGATTATTTTGGCTAACCTGAGCATTGGTAGTTCTAGAGTGATGGGTATCTTTGCATTCAAGCTGTATAGAAGTTGGAAAGGTGACATACCTATGGCCCTCTTGGGTGTAATCCTATCTACCCATAAAGCATCAAATAGTGTTTTGTGCCAAGTTCTTTGATTTTCATCTACCAATTTCCTAATAATAGTGACCAAGTTCTTATTGCTCAATTTTGCTTGGCCATTTCCCTGTGGGAAATAATCTAAAGTGTGGGATAGGGTAATCCCATAATAAAAGCATAATTGAATAATTTCATGTGAAGAGAAACATGCCACATTATTTGTTACAATTTTGAGTGGGACCCTAAATTGGGAAATGATATTTTCCTTAAGAAAATTACACACCACTTCAGATGTAGCATACTTGGTTGGGATGGCTTCCACCCATTTGGTAAAGTAATCAGTTGCCATGAGGACATAATCATGTCTGGTACTTGAAGATGGATTAACTATGCCAATGAAGTCAATACCCACTATTGAAAAGGATCTTCAATTATTACTGGCTCGAGGGGTAATGTGGCCAATTTAGGCTTTCCAATGAACTGTTGACAGAATTTGCATCTACACACCCATTTGTAGGCATCTTGAAACAGCATAGGCCAATAGTACCTCACTCGTAGAATCTTGTGCACTGTTACTAGTGCAGAAAAATGTCCTCTACAGGCTAAATTGTGAAAATACTCTAAGAGTTTATCTTATTGTACCTTATCGACATAATGAAGAAATGCCCCATCCAGGTTCCTTTTGTACAGACCATTATCCCACAAAACATAGCTAGTAGCCTTTAGTTTAACATTCCATTTTTTCTTATAGGAGAGATGGGCCAGACATTCACCATAGGTCAGAAAATGGGTGATGTCATAATACCACTCATTAGTAGTGGCAACAAAGAGGACCATAAGCATGCCTTCGATCTCTATTTCTTTGTTTTCTACTCCTTAGGGAATGTTGTTGGCAATCAACTGACAAAGACCCTTTCCCCACATGAGTTTGGTAGGTTTGATGTCAAGATCAAACTCCTGAATCTTGGAGATCCAATTACCCCTCTTCATACCAAACTCCTGTTGAGTCAAAATGGATATGACTATTGTATCAAGCACCAGAACCTCAGTGTGCGAGTTCAGGATATAAAACCTGAAATGTTTGACTCCTTTGACCACCATATACGTATGCTTCTCTGTGCTAGAATATTTCAGCTCATGAGTCTTGAGTGGACAACTCATGAAGGAAATAGGAGATTCTACACCTTCTTGGTTTTGTTGAACTAAAATAGCTTAGAGTGTATGTTCAGAAGCATAACTGTATATTGTGAAGTTTTTGGTGTAGTCTAGACAAATCAAGAGTGGTGCGTGAGTGACTACTTCTTTAATGTGTTTGAATGTTGATTTTCCCTCTGCAGTCCACCTGAAGGTAGCATTACCTTTCATCATATTGACTATGTGGCAAGTTTTCTCAGTGAACTTAGGGATGAACCTTTGAAGAAAATTCACCTTTATGAAGAAAAAGTGAACTGCAGTTTTACTAGTAGGAAAAATAAGTTCTTGGATGGACTTGACTCTTTTTAAGTCAATTTTAATACCTTCTTGGGACACAATGTGTCTGAGAAGTTTCCCTTTTATCACCCCAAAGATAGTTTTTTTGGGATTTAGAGAAATACTATTCTGATGACAACGTTCCAATATTCTTTGTAAATGGTGGACATGGTCAGAACAATGCTTTGAAAATACCATCAAATCATCCAGGTATACTACAATGAACTTACCCATTTCATCCTTGAAATCAAGGTCCATCGCTCTTTAAAATGTGGCACCTACATTTATCAGACCGAAAGGCATTATTCAATAGGTGAAGGTGCCCCAAAGTGTGGTGAAGGTAGTCTTATGCTGATTTACTTTTCCAACTTCAACTTGATTGTACCCTGAGAAACCATCCAACATTGATAACATCTCTAAACCTATTACCATCTGTAGAACTTGATCCATGATAGGGAGAGAGTAGATATCTTTTAAAGATAACTGATTCAAGTTTTTAAAATCCATGCAGATTCAAATTTCACTATTCTTATTTTTGATAGGCACTATGTTGGCAATCCATGTGGAGTGATGGATTGGGAAAATTATCCAGGCATCAAGCATTTTTGTATCTCAGAGAAAATGGTACCTGAGATTTTTGGATTATATTGCCTAGACTTCTGCTTGTAAAGCATGGAGTTAGCCTTAAGAGGAATGTCATGGCAAATGTCATCAGGCCTGAGTGATTTTAGGTCATCATAGGAATATGCTAAGACATCTGTATATTGGTAGAGTAGATTAGCAAGCTTGAATCTCTCCTCGGGAGTACAACATTTCTCAATGTTCACCATCTTAGGATCTCCCTTAGTTCCCAGGAATATTTGATCAAAATCTTGGGAGGAGTTTGAATCTGTTTGTTATTGTTTGATGAACTTGTCATGGTTATCAAACAATTTCTCTAGAGAAATGAGGCTTTTAGGAATCTTATTCCCTTTAAGATGTAGGAAATCCTCACCTATGTCTACATTCAATTCAGAAGTTGTCCCATATTCTCTAAGTTTACTGCCTTCAAAATGTAGTTGTTTGAAGCTGTCCTTTTGCTCTAAGAAGGCAATAATTTGATCATCGCTATTAAATACTTGCTAATGGCCAACATTATCAGGTACACTTGGTTGAAAGACTAGTTCAATAGTGTACTTATCTCCTTTAAAATCTAGGTGGGGAACCAAGAGAGTAGCAAAAATAGACAATGCATCCGCCCAGTCATTGAATTCTCTCAGAATGGCTGAGATGCTAAAAGCATCAAAATTTTCAATTTGGTCCCAGACAAAATTGTGGTAGTGGTGTAATCTTTCATTCTTGATTTGATAGAGGTTTCTTACCTGGCAAACCACCAATTCAGTGTCCCCTTTAACATGGAGTAGTTTAATGCCTTTTTCTCTAGCAGCCTGTAATCCAAGTAACAAGGATTCATACTCAGCTATGTTGTTGGTGTTGTTAAATTGCAACTTGTAGGATATATGGAAAATATCTCCTTGAGGAAATACCAACACAACTCTGGCTCCTAAACTGGTAGAAGAGCAGCTGCCATCAAATTCTAAGATCCATACCTCACTAGACATCACTTTTTCTTTGGAAACTTCTTCATTTAGGGGAAGAAGTTCTCCCATGCATTCATTTTGATTTTTCAATTCTTCCATAGTGTTATCTGAACACATTTCCAAGTTGTCACCTATAGGAGTTTCATTAGATGCCTCATGGACTTCATTCATAGATAGGAAGTAGTTGCCCATGCTCGAAGACTCAAATAAAATTTGAGCTTCTGGTGCTGATGATCGGGTGACTACATATCTTACCTCTTTTTTAGGAAGCAATTTCTTCATAACACCTTGAATTGGGATCCTCACCTCTGACAAGGTCATGCTTAGCTCACCTCCAACATCCTTGAAAAAATTCCACCCAAGCAGGATGCCGTAAGAGGCTAGAACATCAGTCACTAGAACCATCATTTTTATCCTCTTTTTTGGAAAAGCTGCAAACACAAATTGGGCATCTTTTATTTAACCAAGGAGTGGGACTTGCTTATTTTCCATAGAAAAATACCTCCCAAAATTTTTGGTCAAAGTTAGACCAAGGGAATCTGCCACCTTGGCAGGCATAACATTATTAGAAGCTCTAGAGTCTATTATGCAATTACTCAATTTATAACTATTTATTAGCAGGGAAACATAAAAAGGTTCTATTTTCTTAGGAGCAATAGGAGTCATGACAAGATTATTTTGGGTGGATTTATCCTTGAGGGGATCATGAGTGACATTTGAATAATTGTGTCCTATGGGGATGGCTTTATTTTTCACATATTCTATCAACCTATCAAACTGTTTAGGATTGGCTCTCAAATACTCAATCTATGTCATCCAAATCTTAGTCTTTTTGCCATGATCAATTATATCAAATAATTGAAAAGAATTTGAGACAGAGATAGAGGGTCCATCATCTGGGTCTTTAGTGGGTGTGGCACTGGTTTGAGAAACAAAGGTGGAAGATATGGGGCGGTTGGAGGTACTTACTTTTTTGTGAGTTACCTGATCTTTTGATTAGGGAGGTAATGGAGTCCCTCATTTAGCGATGGAGACTAACGACTGAGGTTCTTCTTCTACTTTTTCTTTGTTAGTGTGTGGAGCTGACTAGTTTTGAGATCTAGTAAAAACAACATAAGATCTATCTAACCCTTCCCCTTTACTTCTAGCTTCATCCTGGTAATCTAGGAAACTAATATTGGAGTCGCCAACTAATTCTTCTTCTTACTCTTTGAAGAGATTAGCATCATCTTTCTGGTCCAACTCAGGTTGGAGCAAAAAGTTGTGTTCAACCTCTAGGTAACTAATCACCGAATTAGTAAGCGCTGCTTCAATGGCCAGTTTTCTTTGAAGGGGAGGTAGGCGATTTGGTTGGCCTTGGTTCTAGGTAGCATTGCCCTGATATCGTTGATTCTAGAATGTTATTCTTAGCATATCTTGATAGGTGGGAATAGACACACCTTGGGCCATTTATCTCTTTGAAGTTATTAGTTTAATTGTCAATTTTTGCACCATAGGATTTGTAGTGCTTGTAGAAGAGCTTTCAGTAGATGAAGATAATCTATTTTTACTAGAGTCTTTTCTGATCTTACTTGCCAAGATAAGATCATCCTCAATCTCAGTAGCCAAATTTTGAGCCAATGCGAGATCCATAGGGCCAGCTCACCTCAATAGAAAACTTACTTTGAGAAGTTGTGAGTTGATAAAAAAACACTTAAGATTCTCTGGCATGGGCTGAGCGATGGTTAGAATCCAATTCCTTAACTTATTGAATTTGTCTATAAAATCTCTCATGGATTCATAGGGTTCCTTTTCCATCTGTGTAAGCTGTGCTAACAAGGCATGTGCATCTTTATCAAGTTTAAATATAGCTTCAAATTTGGAGTTTAACATATTCCAGTTAGTTATAGTTTGAGCTTGAAGGTGGTAAAACCAATCTGCAACAGTGCCTTGTAGAGTTTCTACAAAAAGTCTCACTGCTACGTCTTTGAATTCCACATTGATTACGCTACATGCTATAGAGAAGGTGGAAATATGGTCATCGAGATGAACCTTCCCATCACCAAAAAACTTGGGAATTTTTTTCTAAAACTACGAGGTAGTTCATGCAAGGGTGGGGTCAAATTAAGAGGACCAAAAGAATTGCCCCACAGACCTTGAGCCATTATGATAGGGTGATTAAATGGTGGGATAATAAATCTTGGTGGGGTCAATAAAGACAAAGCCTTATAAGTATTAAGGCTAGAAGCTTCACCAGGTATGGGATATTTAGCGTTGATAGGAGGGAAGCTCCTAGTTC
This sequence comes from Torreya grandis, assembly GCA_037957365.1. Lineage (NCBI taxonomy): Eukaryota > Viridiplantae > Streptophyta > Pinopsida > Cupressales > Taxaceae > Torreya > Torreya grandis. The sequence continues at coordinate 285,259 of JARHVA010001351.1, read as the reverse complement.
ACTGAAGATGAGATGATGAAGGAGAAATCTCAAAATTATTTTGCTACACCAGCTCGAATATAGGATCAAAAATACCCTGAGCTCTCTGGCCTCATGTGTACAATGGATCTGCTAGAGTGTCAAATGAAAAAGGGACTAAAACTACTTTAAGTTGAAGCTTGAGCCTTTAAAATGCATGTTCATATCCCCAGTAGAGTTGTCATGTACCCTTTTTAGGTGACATCTTTAGACTTGATGATTAGCCTATTATGCGACCTTCATAGGCTGATAGGATGGATAGAGGGTCATGATGGAGCTTGTCTTGGCTTTGATTAGTAAAATTACTACAGTTGGCTTTCATTCAGGCTCTTTTGGACACATTTTGCCTGAGCTCCTATTATTTAGGGACTTTTGACATGCAGTAGAGCACCCTTATTTTGGTACGGTCATGTGCAAAATCATTCCCTGATTCACCAACTTCAGACGGTTTGAGGATCAGACATATATTGAGGGAGATATTAATATTTGATTGATTTAATCAAATATTAATTATTTAGCCTATTTTTAATTAAGAAACCCTAATTCTAATTTAAGAAACCCTAATTAGGCCAAGCACATCTTTTTGAGGGTATAAGGGTTTCTCATGGAGGCCATTATGGATTATGCATTGATTATTGACTATTGATTTTAAAGAATTCTTTTGTGAAGACTGAGCCAAGGGTTTCAAGATTCCATTTGCATTAGAGAACATTCACTCTTCAGTGTATACGATTCAGAGGTTGTGAGATATCACCTGATCTATTACCAAATTGAGAGATAGCTTTATACAGAAGTTATCATAGAGATTTACAGGTTTGAGAGATAACTTCACACAAAAGTTATCATGGATATTCTAGGTATTTATTTCATTAGGTTTCATTTGAGTAATTGTTTAGAATCAAGATCTTCCATATTAGCCTATATTTCTTCAAATCTAGAGTACAGCATATAGGCCACGGCATATTTCTTGCTTCTGTATGGAATTCGTACCAATATGTACAATTTTGTACACATCTGCCACAGGCCAGACTACGCCACAGAGGACACAGGAACTGACACCAGCATCCCAGTGACTAACATCGGCCGCCTAAAGACCGATGTTAACAAATTAGTGATCGATAGAGACCGACATCGGCAGTATATCGACCAACAATGGTGACTGTGTGTTGAGACAACTTGAGCCACATAGATCTAGGGTATTTTTAAATTGTTAGAAGATAATCAGGGTTTTAAGACCGTATTTTAATATTTTTTATATGCATAAGAGAACACTGTAATTGTAATCATCTGAACAAGTGATAAGATCTTTGATTTTCCATTGAGAGATTATATTGTGGTTGATTTACTTGTTTGGAGATATTCTGCAAAAATAACAATTTATTCTTATTTCATACAAAAATTTAGAATAATCAGAAAATCAATTCAGAGCTTTTGTCTTTTTAAAGTCCCTATTAGTTGGGGATATTATAGTGGTATCAAAGCTTTTGATGGAAAAAGGAGACCCTAAGAAAGGGACATTACAGTGGTATTAGAGCTAAACTCCTACCATCCTGTTGGGTAGACCAGAGCCAAAATCTTGCCATCTTGTTAGGCAAATTAGAGCCAAACTTCTGCCATTCTGTTAGGTAGATTGGTCATTAAATCAACTAAGTAACCATGATTACTTCAAGTAATTAGAAATAGTGGGACAATGATATGAAGAAGCTGAAACAAAGTTTGAAGAGATTAAATGAATTTCTTTCATACCCTACATTTAAAGACAAATCCACACAGTATATGACAACGAATGATGAGTGGGAGTTATTATCACCTGAGGTTTGAATGAGGGTGTATTTTGATCACTTTGTTAAGCTGAGGAGAGAGCCCTATAGATTAGTTAGATGGGATAGCTGCATGTCCCATGATTCTTATGAGATAGGAGATGGTGATGATGAGATAGTTTCAACAGGAACTTCTTCAGAGTTAGATGAGGATGAGTCTGATGCTTGCACTCAGAGTGTAGAGGTGTGCTCAGATGTTAGTGCACTAAGGGTTGATGATCTCTCAGCTATGGCAGAGATTGTAGAAGAGTCCTAGGATTCGATTATTGTAGATGACACATAGGAGGATGCAGTGGACAGTTTTGAGGACTTAGTTTCCTCGGTAGTTTCTTTTGGTACAAAGGAGTTAGTCAGTGATGCTATAGCATTTGATACTCTGGATGTTGATATGAGATATGGAGTTGATTTATAGAGCTTGGATGGTTGTACTCCAGAGATTAGTGATTTTGAGTCTACTCTTTTGGACCATGCATTAGAGGAGGATTGTAGGAGACAATCTAGCCAGTGCCACCATGTGTCTAGTCAGCTGAGAGTTAGTGAGCGAGACATTACTACCGCTTGCAAGCATTTCGATGCTACTCGTCAGTTGTTGGTATTTTATGGATGGATTTCTCTTATTAGCATTGAGTAGGGAGGTAGTTATCTTTCTTTGATAGAGATCCACTCTTTATGGGAGGCTATCTAAATTTTGAGATAGGATTATATGCAGTTGGTAGCCGATAGAGATTATCTTATGGAGTGGGGCAGCACAGCATATGATGCATTATTAGTCAAGGAAGATAAGGTGAGTGAGCTTACTCAGTAGCACAAGGTGACTTTTGAGATTTTTGAGAGTACATAGTTGGCTTATTAGGAGTCACAGTTTCATTTGGCTGAGGTGACTACAGAGTTGGAGCATTTGCGGTCTTCACTAGCACTAGACCCAGTCCATTTATATATTGAGATGGTTGGTGGTGAGTACATTCCTGTAGTGGTTTTTGAGGAACATGTTGTTGGCACTGACACACATGTTCAAGATTTGGCAGTACTTGGTCTTGATGAGTATAGGATACCAGTGGAGTTGAGTCTCCAGATTGATTCTTCTCACACAAATAATAGTGTGGTATAGTTGGTCATGCCACCTTTACAGAGGGATTAGTTATGGGATGGATTGGCACCATCTTTTGTAGATGGCATATGTAGTGGCAAGTTACATAGTTTGTAGTATCGACACATCTAGGGGAGTGTGATTTTAGAGATTGGTTGAGTTGCATTCACCAGTTTGATTGTGGATTCCTCTTGGTCATACTTCAGAGGATATTGTAAGTGCTTGTGTTGATTGTCATCAGTATAGATCATGACTACATTTGGGATCCAGGTAGATTGATGGGTTTGTTGTTTTGAGATTGCTTGGGGACAAGCAATTTCAAGAGGGGCAGATTGTCATGTCCCCTTTTAGGGGACATCTTTAGACTTGATGATTAGCCTATTATGTGACCTTCGTAGGCTGATAGGATGGATAAAGGATCATGATGGAGCTTGCCTTGGCTTCGATTAGCAGAATTCCTACAGTTGGCTTTCATTCAAGCTCTTTTAGACATGTTTTGCCTGAGCTCCTATTATTTAGGGACTTTTGACATGCAGTGGAGCACCCTTATTTTGGTATGGTCATGTGTAGAATCATTCCCTGATTCACCAACTTCAGACGGTTTGTGGATCAGACATATATTGAGGGAGATATTAATATTTGATTGATTTAATCAAATATTAATTATTTAGCCTATTTTTAATTAAGAAACCCTAATTCTAATTTAAGAAACACTAATTAGGGAAAGCACATCTTTTTGAGGGTATAAGGGTTTCTCATGGAGGCCATTATGGATTATGCATTGATTATTGACTATTGATTTTGAAGAATTCTTCTGTGAAGACTGAACCAAGGGTTCTAGGATTCCATTTGCATTGGAGAACATTCACTCTTCACTGTGTGTGATTCAGAGGTTGTGAGATATCAGCCGATTTATTGCCAAATTGAGAGATAGCTTCATACAAAAGTTATCATAGAGATTTACAACTTTGAGAGATAACTTCACACAGAAGTTATCATAGATATTCGAGGTATTTATTTCATTAGGTTTCATTTGAGTAATTGTTCAAAATCAAGATCTTCCATATTAGCCTATAATTCTTTACATCTGGAGTACAACATATAGGCCACGGCATATTTCTTGCTTCTATACAGAATTTGTACTAATTCATACAATTTCATACACATCTACCACAAGCCAGACTACACTACAGAGGACATAGGAACCGACATTGGCATCCCAGTGATCGACATCGGCCACTTGAAGATCGATGTCGACAAAGTAGTGACTGACATCAGTAGTATATCAATCGATGATGGTGACTGTGTGTCGACACAGCAACCCGAGCTGCACAGATCTAGGGTATTTTTAAATTGCTAAAAGATAATCAAGGTTTTAAGACCATATTTTAATATTTTTTATATGCATAAGAGAACACTGTAATTGTAATCATCTGAACAAGTGATAAGATCTTTGATTTGCCATTGAGAGATTATATTGTGGTTGATTTACTTATTTCAAGATATTCTACAAAAATAGCAATTTATTCTTATTTCATACAAAAATTTAGAATAATCAGAAAAGCAATTCAGAGCTTTTGTCTTTTTAAAGTCCCTATTGGTTGGGGATATTACAAGAGTTGCCAAAAAGCTATTGGGTGAATATTTTGTCGTCAACTAACTGATGACAAAATGGGTATATCAACCATAGTATAATGAGATTTATGCCACCAAAAGTGTAGGTTTACCACATCTTACTGATATAAATCTCTCCTCTCATCAAGGGGAGGTTCCCTATGAATATTTATATGCTATATGTATATATAAGTAGAAAATAATACTCAGGGTAGTATAACACCATCCATCTCTCTTTTTTCAGAGAGGATGTCCAAAGAATAAAAGAGAGAAGTCTTGGTTGATGGATAAAATCATTCCTCTTCTTTTAGGAATGGTATCTAACACAGAGCAGAAAATCCTTGAAGTTGTAACAAAGTCCACAAATAAACCTACGTAAGCACAACGTCTTTCGTTGCCTCCACTAATTCAAGAAATACGTAAAATAGTAGAGTGAAACAAAGCACAAAATCTTCACCTAAAACTACAATGAATAAAAGGATCACCAAGATAAAATTAGCTCAAAGTCTTTCTTTTATCTTTAGGACCATCTTTAGACAATTTCAACACACACACTTTGCTTATTAAATCACACAGATGAGAGATTATTAGGAAAAGAACATAAGAACTATTTCTTAAGTAACACAAATTACTCTAACACAAACTCTAGAATAAACTTGTTTCTCATTCATTCAATAAAACATGATTTACAAGTTGAGCACAAAGTCTCAAGAAGTGTTTCAATTTCATCAGAGTTTTTGCTCTCAATTATCTAGAGATCCTTTTACAAAAGAGGTTCCCTCTATATATAGAGAGAAACCTTCAAAAATAAAAAAGATTAAGATATCAAAATATCTAGTCAAAGATGAGTCATCTTTGACTTTGAGATATTTTTCTAGATTTTTTACATGTAATTACATATTACAAAATTGCATGCACTTTTACATGACAAAAGTGCATGAGAAGAGAAGAAAAAGAGAGAAAGGGAGAAATGGTTCAACTCCTACCGCCAAACTTCTTTAGATGAGCATCATACATGGCAATAGATGCCTAAATTCATATATTATCTTGTGTAATGGTATTCTTGAAGATCACTCTGGCCCTGATTGTGGTGTCTTTCAATGTTGTGATTGCCTTGGCATGACTAGTTAACCTGGTTCTTAGGTTATCCAGAGTTAACTGAGTATCTAAGATGTTATCCAAAGAAGACATTGAAAATGATTTCTCTTCAAAATCCCTTTGGACCATAACTTTGAATTCTTGAATCATCTCTTCAGCTGAGAGAAATTTATTATCTCTGGAGGTGAGGTCGCAAGGCAATTCTTCTAGTTTGTTTGATAGGCCTTGTCACTTTTCTCGCTAGCATCTTTGGAAGACTTGAGATCTTCAATCAGCTCCTTGAGTACCTGAATCATGTATATTAGTGATTCCTTGATTTCAATATAATAATATTTGATGGTAATGACATCGATGGATATCAAGGTGTATTTCTTCAGACCCTTCATCTCTATCCACTTACCAAGATATTTATTTGTACTGTCAATATCTTGAGAAATAAGAGAGATGAGGTCCTCTAAATCTATCCTCACCTTCTTTATCTTGTTTATCTTCTCAGCAACCTCTATAAGCAAGGAAATTCCCTGAGTGTGTATCTCTTCAATATAATCTTCTAGCACTTTCCCTTTCATATAGGTTTTCTATACTTTCTTGATAACAAGGTCGTCTATGGAAAAGGCTTTTGGGGTTGCTGCTTCAGGGGCAAGAGTGAATTTCCTGACTACTGGGATCAATTGCTCTGCCTTTGCCTTATAGTAATATTTCATCTCATTTTCCCTATCAAATTTTTTGACCATGATATCCATTGTGGACTGTAGATCACTCTTTGCATTCTCATGAGTAACTTTCCCTAACTCAACATGAGAAATGGAACAGCTGCTCATGTCAAAACCCTCAAGGATTACATCCTATGGAGGTTTGGCTATCTCTATAAATTTGTGCCCCTTTTCCTGAACCAATTTTGAAAGGATCCTTAGTCTCTTAGGGGCCTTAGCTTTCACTGGCACTATCTTGCCAAAATCAAAGTCATCTACAGAGATCACTAGCTTCTTCCTTTTGGGCATGAAAGTTGACAACCAAGGGGAGAGAGAATAAGTACTTACTATGGAAATGGTTCCTATAGCTAGTGTCACTGGGGCAATGTTTGCATTACTAGTGGGAGTAGCGGGTGCAGTGGGAGTAACTAGTGAAACTATATTGACTACTGACTGGCCAATGGCAGAGTTTTCTCTTATATTGAAAGAAGGAGAAGAGAGACTAGGGATGGAACTTGAGGAGTGAAGGACATCTCCAAAAGCACCTTGAGGATTGCCAAACATGAATCTAAAAGGAAAGGCAACTCTAGAAGAAGGAACACTGATGGGAGAAAGAGGTGAAGGAGATGCTACAGGAGATTGAGGTGGTGAAGAAGAAATGCCTGTAAATGGTTGTGCCCCTTCTTGGGAAGATAGAGGCTCAATTTTCCACTGCTCTAAAGGCCTGTCATCTATCTCCATCTACTGAGATGCCTATTCCTAGTTGCTTTGTTCTCCAACCCCCTTAGCTGTTGATTATGGCTCCTTAATAACCTTCAATTTCTTGGACACAAAGATGATTCTAGGCTTGTGAGGTCTAGACAAAGAAACAACATTGCCTTTATTCTTAGTCCCATTCTCTACCTTCTTCTTTATTTCTGCTTGGAATTCAGCCTCTGATCCTGTAATGAATTCCTTCAACATGATCCCTTTAGCTGCTAACCAATCATTGGTGTTAGCCAATTTTGGTTCAAATCTCTTTCTTAGAGAAGTCAATTCTTTTTGGGACAACTGAATTGGTGGAAGAGGAGATTCAGCGCCCTTCTCAGCTAGGTATCTATTATTGATTACATTTTTATCATCAACCAGACTAGGGGGAATATCTGTAAGCCCTAGATATTTGACCTACTCTAGAGTCAGCTTGTTGTAGTCCATCCTTCTGATCTCTTCCATCATTTTCAAGTCTACCCAGATGTCTTCAATCATAGGCTCATAAAACTAAGTCTTTCTTCTGATCATATCTTTGACACCCCTGTAGTCAAAATTGTCCCTTCTCTTGAACTACTTCATGGTAACTAGTTGCATTTTTGTCTCCATTACCTTTGCTTTAGCTATAATTAAAATTGAGTATTCATCAATTTTAATTGGGAACTTGAAGCCTGGCTTCTTAAGTTCCATTTGCCTAGTGTGTAAGACAACAATTTGTCTACATAGCTCCATTAAGACTAACTTGTCAGAAGGAAACCTGGGGAGCATATAGGGATAGCCTTGGAAAAAGCCAACTCGTAAATAGAAAAAGGAGATAAATTGTAGAAACATGCAGCCAAAGTCATTGACAACCATTCAGGCTTCATCAAATACTCTTTTTTGTTCAAGCTGAGGGTCGAAAAGGCACAAAAATATTGTAAAGAAGGTGTCATTTACCCTCCTAAAATGACAGATTGATCCTTATAGTGTTAACTGAGGGTAATATGAATAGACTAGTGTGGTTCTTTTATCTCCTTCAATTGTCAAACCTAGAAAGGTTCACATTGAAGCTGCAATGTACACCAAGTACAAATTCATATAGAAATTCAAAGTAGTAGATACCTTGGTTAACTTCTCATGAAGAGCATTGATGATCTGCTCACCCCAGAAGATGACTTGTTTCCCTTGTAGGATTATCTTGATGAAGGGATAGGTCCATTAATGGAATTGTGAAGAAGATGGTAGACCTCGCACTCTGATGAGAAGAGTAATCAAGTCACTAACTTCTTTTATGAAATCACTCCTTAGGAAATCTGCAGCCATCTAGATAAATTGGTCTTGGGAGTCTTTAGCCACCTATTATTTATCACCTTCTTCACCCTCTCAGGATCCTTGTCATACTCTTTTTGTGCTTATATGAAGTCTTTTTTGAGTACTTCAGTAGTAGGAGGGAACATGAAGACTTTATCGATAAATTTTGGGTCTAGCCAAATTATCATATGTTATCGCTAGCATCAGAGACTGACCTAGTCTCTCTATTGTAGAACTAGGCACACTAGAGGATGAACTCTATGTGATGCATCGCTATAGTGAAAGAGGCAACCTAATGGATGTTGATTTCAATGATTCTCTTCATTTTTGAGCTTGGGTTCATCACCTTGGTTTTTTCCATGAACGTGACTATATCCACATGGCCAATCTATGTGTCTCTAATGTCATTAACATTATAAGTTACCAAGGTGATTGGGAAAACACCTTGGTACTGGTACTTCATGGCCTTCAACTTCTTTAGAGAAGCTTCAGTCATTGGGATGAGCCTTGATTGAGTGGGTGCTGGTGAACAAGAATCCTCAGGGGGTATTGTAATGATAATCATGATTGTGTAATTAGGGAACAATGGGCAAATTAGGGAATTTGCACGTTGGATGATCATGAATAAGGAAGGGCACTTGATAGGGCTAGGTTAGAAAATATGTCAAAAAATGAGAGAAAAATGGGGAAGAGGTAAAAAAATGAAAGGAAGGAAAATCCTTCAAGAGTTAGAGAATTTGGAGGAAAAATACAAGGGTGGAAAAAATTGCCGCCCTAGCATATGGGATGGCTTGCATATACAGACAACAAATTTTGTCGCCTGTGCATGTAAGAGGAAAAAATCTACGAGCAGCAAATTTTGCCACCCATGCATTCAAGAAGAAGAAGAAAAAGGGTGTAGGTGACAAAAATCACTGCTTATGCATGTCACATAGGAAAGTGTAAGGGCAAAAAATTTGCCACCCTTACACTTGAGACCTACATCGATGGCAAATTTTGTTGCTGAGGTAGCTAAGTGGTGTAAACCTATATTGGTGGTAAATTTTTCCATTGATGCAGCAGGTGGGGAAGTGCACAGTTAGGGTGGTGAGTTTGCCACCCTTAATAGGTAAGACCCTAAGAAATTTATGCGAGAGAAGGGAGGGCAGTGAAAATTGCTACCTTAGCATGGAGGGAATGGTGGAAGGCTGATAGGGGAAGAAGAGAGCTCGATGAAAAGAGGAAGGGAAGGGGGCCAATCGGTCTTAGGGTAATGACACCAAGGTTGGAGGAAGAAAATTAAAATTAAAAAAAAATTGAAAACAAAACCTAAAGAGAGGAAAGGAAAAGAAATAAATGCCAAAAATAAGACCTACCTAAAAAATAATGCATGTTGCGAGCTCAAATCTACCAAAACACACTTTTACCCATTCGTTGCATCATCCAGAGGTAGAAGGAAAGAGGAGGAGTGGAATGAATGAATCAAAATAGGGTGAAAATTGAATTAAATAGGAAAAAAATGACCCCAACCACTCGATGAGTGTGGCCATAAATGCCACACATGAAAATTGAGGCAGTGTAGGGGTAGTAAAATTTGCAGCCCTTACACTAAAAATTGAAGGGTCATGTAGGGGTGGCAAAATTTTCCACTCCTAAATGTAAGGGAGAAAACTATAGGGGTGACAAAATTTGCTGCTCCTACATTCCAGATGTAGTGACGGTAAAATTTGCCGCTCCTGCATGGAATGAAGGAAAAAAAATGCACTAACAGCAAAATTTGCTGCCCGTGCATGAAAATAGAAGAAATAAGGGTAACTACTGGAAAAGAGAAATGGGTTACCCAGTCACATCGAGACTATAACAATTTTCACATTTTGGGGAAAACATAATGAAAAGACATTATGAACTTCAAACGGTGCTAGTTGAGCAAATACAAAAATGAGAAAAACCTGTCTCAAAAAATGAACTTAGAGAGACAAAGGGCAAAATGGATAAGTTTCGTAGGGGGTTATTCCAAAAATGAGTCAAGCTGATTTTGGAAACAACACACCTCATTTTAAGTAACCCAAATTTTATAAATACAAATGTAAGGGTGATCCTCAATAACTATCCAATCCTTTTTTGTTCTATGCCAAGAGGTAGCTTATAGCAGTGTTTATTTGATTTTCTTGTTTCCATGTAGTTTGGATAGACAAGCTTTAGATTGGATACTCAAATTACTTAAGGGATAAGTGGTAGATTGGAATGATTTATATGATAAATTTGTCATCCATTTATCATATACCATAATTATGAATTAACAATGTTTGATTTGTGCAAAGGAAAACAACAAGATGGAGAAAGATTTATAGCATACTTATAGTGATGGAGAGCATTGGCTAGACTCTTTCAACATAATTTGATAGATAAATAGTTGGTTGATGCTTTTTCATAAAACCTACACCCTGAGGTGTCTCATAATTTATGAATCACTTTGTGAAAACACATTCGATGAGATTATAGATAAGGGTCTATAGATTGATAAGGTACTCATTACTAAGGAACTTACCAAGATTTATTCATAGGGATAAACATATAATAATACCCAATCACCTATTCAAGATGTGTCTACATAGTAATATAAAGGGTTTAACAAAAAACTAAAAATGGTGGAGAAATAGAGTGACAAATATAGACATATGCAAATGGCATAGGCTCTGCCATCTCTAAATGTGTAACTAAACCCACTTAATCCATTCACCAAATTGTAAGGGATCCTCCATGAAGAGCATTCAATAAATATAGGGTATTTAGAAAATTGGAAAATCTTGTTGAGGCTATGTTTTAAAAGCTAGTGATAGCCAATCTGATTATGTGGCCTATACCAAGGCCATTCCTTGAAGATCAACCCAAAATAAATTGCTATTGGGATGATTAGTTTTGTAATTTCCATCATGTTATTGGCCATGCTATTTATCGATGTGTTCAATTGAGACATCTTATATAGGACTTGATCAAAAGTGGTGAAATTGAAATAAAACACATGATGCACAACACTAATAAGGACATGGGGAATTTATAAAGACCTATTTCCTAAACACAATCAATATCCACCAAGAAATAATCAAAATCAAGGTAATAACACATGTCAATAATCATAAGGCTAGAATCATAATCAATATGATCATAATCAAGATTATAATACCCATGATAATAACCTAGGTTACAATAACATGCCATATGATTATAATATCACCATGGGATGTGTTTCTATAAATCACATTACTACCATCAAAATCAAAGCTCATGAACTATATAATACTTTTCAAAGTAATGGATCCCCCATTATATGGTTTACACCCTCTTCCTTAAGTAACATTGTATCACATTCAAGTAATTCCATTACATTTCTATTTCCATGGGTTACTATTTATATAACACCACACCCTTCTTCTAATTATAATGAATCATTGTTAACTCAAAATTTCAAAAATGGAACTAGATGCTCATGATTCACCATTCAAGGCCCTTTACCTTTTTATTCTAATTATAATGGCTCCTTGTTGAATCTATATTGTATAATCGTAACTAGGTGCTTGTGAGTCACCCTCCAGGACCCTTTTCCCTCTTCCAATCCTAGACCAAACCTAAACACTATTCTTTTAGATCCAAATATAAACACTATATCATCTAGGTCCAAACCCTCTCATGATTTTATTGAGAGTCCATTTAGTATCATATACCAACTAAGTAAAACCCCTATGTAAATTTATATACTAGACCTTTTACATATGTCATAAGTCCATTAAACTATTTTAAATGACTTCTTTCAATAGTCCACTATTCCTCAGGAAATTAACCTTGAATAATTCCAAACACTTTTAGGGTATTTATCTCCTTTCCAATAAATTAAATTTGATCAAAGATATATGTCTACTCTTGGTCCTTGCAATAACAAACCCTTATATATTGAGGTCATTATCAAAAACCATAAAATCAAATAGGTTCTTATAGATAATGGTTCAAGGCTAAAAATAGTATCTCTAAAGTTAATACAACTATTGGGTTATATTGCTAAGGACATCCAACTTGAAATAATCAAAATCAAGGTGTATGATAATGTTGAAAGGGAATATATAAGAACAATCTATTTACCAATCATTTTTAGGTTTGTATCCCATCATACTTAGTACCATGTCATGGAAATTAAATTTTTGTGTAATATAATTCTTGTTCATCCTTAGATCCATGAAGTATAGGCTATCCCATTCACTTTACACTAGTGACTCAAGTTCTCCCATGCTAGAAGTAAGGTTATATAGTCATATAAAATGTGAAAATTGGTAAAATGGGTATGGCTAATAACACCTAACCCATAGGTCCCTCCTGCTTGCTTTGATGACCCTCATAGGCATCTTTTCATTGATTCTTAGTCAACCATAACCTTCCATACTTGATCCCAACTCAACCAAACTACTCCTTTCATGACAAATCCATCCCCCTAGGTCCCACCAACTAAGGACAATAGAACCACACTTAGACTATAGCACTGGGGCCACTCCTATCTACTTTTGGTGCTCTTATCTAAGTGTATTTTTGGCCCCAATAGTTAGTTCCTTCTAGTTCCCCATTCTTCTCCTTATTAGCCTAATGTGATTACATTCAACCCATGACCAATATATCCTATGAAGTCCCATTCAAAGATCATTTGAAAATGGTTGGTAAATATAACTAAGTAAGAAAAAATACAAGCAAGACTACTCAAACAATCTTCCCTATTCTCTATGTACAACCAACTAATATGCTTACAAGATTATTCAAATCCTTACACCAATCCCTAGCCACCTCAAACACATCTAGTTTAGTATTTTTCATATTCATACACTTTATTTCATAAAGCACAATAAGTGAGAGAACTACATATGGCCTGATCCCTCTTTAGAGTATTGGTATATAGGCAACTTGCCCACACAAGGAGTGTAAATACACGTTCAATAAATCTGACACACAATAACCCCTCCTCTTTCTCAAAATTGGTCAAATCATAATAGAGTATAGGATTTGAAGAGAAAATCTACTCTACAAGGATATCTACATACTTTTGACTACCAAGAATTCATAGATAGGGTAATATATACATAACAAATAAAACCTAGAAAGCTTAGATCCTCAAGATAATAGTGATAGAGGTGGACTATAGCATTAGTGCCACTCTTGTCCTCTTTTAGTGCTCTTATCCAATCATAAAATGAAGGTCAGCTCTTATTTTGTGATAGTGTCCCAATACTACATAGTGAATATCTTACCCTGTCTCAGTTGTATCAATTAGTTTCCAACTAAGTCTTCTTTTCCATCTCTTATTACTATTTTTAGAAAGGACAAAATTATAATATATTTACACAAATCAGTAGCTTAATATATTTAATATTTATTTACTTATTTTACTACTCAGACCCTTTAAATAAATTTTAAATAATACATAAATATTCTAAAATAGGTTAAATCATTTGGTGAACTCAAGTTACTTTGTTTGCCCATAAAAACCCTAAAAACCCTAGGGTAAATTTGTTACTGATTTTTCCCATTTTTTTAATTTTTTACCTACATAATAAAATAAAAAATTAGCATTAAATTTTGAAATTTTGAAGTAATTTTAAAATAATTTTCTTTCAAACCCTAGTTACCCATACTAGGTCCCAATATTTTCTTAGTAATTTTTCAATAATTTATTGATTTTTTACTAGCATATTAAAATCAAAAATTAACTTCAAATTTCAAAATACAATAGTAACTTTTAAAAATATTTATTTTTAACAACCCTATTTGCATCTTCTAGGTCTTTTTAAATCACAAATTTTCCAATAATTTTTTTATTTTTAACTTACATATCTAACTTATAAATTAACTTTAAATTTCAAAATTTCATAGTAATTTTCAAAATAATCATCTTTCAAACCCTAGTTACATATACTAGGTCCCATTGCTTCTTTAGGTATCACCTTACATGTTTGTGAGATTTGTATCCTTTTTATGTAATTTTTAGTTCATTGTATATAGGACCTTACATTTTCTATATTCAGTACTTTCCTTCTCTAACACTTTGCCTATTATAAATTATTGTAAAAAATTCAATCAAATCTCAAATTGTTTTCCTACCTTAACAATGGCCCAATACACCAATTTTGATGAAACTAATAAAATGGAACTTCAATAACTCTTAACTAAACACCCTGACATGCAAGTTGACATGCTTAAAATACTACAAAAAGAATAACAAAGAGTGAACAATGGTTAATCTTCCCAAACCATAGAGAAACCAATTACAAATGACACTATGGGTGTAACTATCTCTCAACAACCCCTTATAGGAGCCCAACCTACCTCAATACCATTAGCTATATCTAGTACATCTTTGTCTCCTGATGTGGTAACCCTTCTGTAAGAAATAAGATCTCTTCGATCTAAGGTGCTACATCTTGAGCAAGGTGCCTCTAAACCTATATGGGATTTGGATTCTTTAGCTTTAATGCATACACCATTGGCATGTCACATTACTTATACACCCTTACCATAAGGTTTCATTCAACCTAAGCTTACTCTATATGATGGCAAGGGTGAACCAAAGACACACTTGAGAGCTTTTCACGTAACATGCTTAGACTATGTACAAAATAACTAGCTACTTACCAAGTTATTTCCATGGATCCTAAAGGATTATACTTTACAATTATTCTATAGTCTACCAAATCAATCAGTTAATGCATTCAATCCTTTAATTGACATGTTCCTAGCTCATTTAAACAATAACAATGGTGATAAGGTTTCATATTCCCAAGTTTCATAATATAAATAAAGGCTAAATGAGCATTTAATAGATTATGTTCTTCGATATAAGACTATTTTGGCTAAGATGACTAGCCCCATGGCTGATGAAGAGTTACAATATCTCTTTAAATAGAGTCTTCTACCATCTTTTCATGAATCAAATATGTTCAAAAGATTCTCTTCCTTCACTAAATTATGTTGCACACTAAAAGAAAGATAAGTCAAACTAATTTGAATGAGCAAAATCAAGTACATAAGTATCTTAAACACAACAAACAAGAGTAATAATAAAGTCTCATACAAAGTAAAGGTCAATGATTAAAAGAGTATGAATCAACCCATAGTCAATGTAGATTTTGATCCCCCTCAATGAGTGGTTTTATCAACACCTTCTAAATGTACCTTTACCAATCTACTAGTTTCTCCAATCATAGTTTTATAGTAACTATTATAATGTAACATCATATCTCTCCCTCTTATTTGAGAAGTTGACCCAAAAAATCCTCTTCCACAGGGATAAAGTTAGCATGCATTTTATTATTTTTATAGGACATCAAGCCATACAACAAATATATGCATCAATTTGAGACATAAGATACAATATTTGATAGATGGCAATCATATTGATCTTGACACTTTAATTGAGCCTTCCTAGGCAAAGCAAACACATAAAAAAGCTTTGAAAATATTTTTTGATCCTTTTCCACAACATTCTAAACAATTGGTAGGGGACACATTAGGGGTTCACCATGCATATCATGCACATCCACCACTATATACATACATGTCACCTTCAACTAAGACACATCCTTTGAGTAACATGGTTGGTGTATACAATTCTTGAGTTCCATCGAGACCTTCCATCTCCTTTTTAGAGTAGGAGATAGTTGAGGATGATTTGGATTATCATGCACTCTTTATCAAAGCTTACATTCATAATCATCCTATTTATATTGTTCTCATAGACAATAGATACAATGTGAACATGTGCACTATGACATTATTTTAGTATTTGGGATATTCAGAGTAGAATATTACCCTAACAAACATAGTTATCAGTGGATTTATTGGGCACATATAGAGTTAATTAGGTGATATTTTACTTCCTCTATAGGTTGGTCCAACACATGTGGGCTTAACATTTACTATAGTTCCCAATGCAAGAGTTTTTGATATGTTAGTTGACCATAGATTCAAAAACTTCTTGAAGTACCTTCTATAGTTCATAAATTCATGAAATTCATTCATGCTAATTAGGTTATTATAGTTGGTGGAGTTTTATATGAGTTACCACTCCCCATTTCAAATCCATCTACTATTTTGTAGTTACCTTAGTTTTGCCATTAGTTTTAGTTTTTTCACTAGTTATAGTTCCTCCTCCAGTTCTGATTCAAACATAGTTGAGGCATCCATCACCACACAAAGAGTTCATACACCTCCATAGCTTCAAGATTCTAGATAGCTTCTAGCTAAAATGTTCACACCTAGGGTAGTATCATTGAGATCTCATGCATCTACTTATAAAGCACATGTTTAAAGATATTCTCCTACTAATAGATGGGTCCCTAAGATCCCTATAGTTGCATCCACTTATTAGATTTACAATGGGACCCCACACTCAACTTTTACTTTAGAGATTTTAGATCCATAGTCTCAGCATTCCCATCATGCTTCATGATCGTGCACAATTCTTCTCTTTCATATAATATAGCAAGATAGGAAGTCTCCCATGAGACTCATTAGTTAGTATCATCTATTCTCAACCTTATTTATACATAGCTTCTCTTCAAAATTCTTGTACATAGTCTTCATATGATTTATTGTACATAGTTCATAACATTTCAAAAATACAAAAATAATTTAATATATAAAAATTCCAAAAACATGAAAATAATCCAAAAAAAACCAAAAACATTTTTATTGTGTGCTTTATCCATACTTTACATTTCTACTACAATCCTAGACTTACATTTTTTGTTTTATGCTATTATTTGTCAATTTATCTACATTACCATGCTTAACTTGATCTTCTTTGAGTGTGTGCAATGACATCTAAATCCTTGATTGCTTCACTCTAACCATTGAGGGGGCATCTTATGTCTACATTTGAGACACAAATTAATATACATACCCACTAAGGGCATCTTCTACATGACTACACCATCCAGGTTATGCCATTCCTATACCACACACTATAGTTATCATGTTGATGTACATTATTTACTAGATTACATAGATTACTATAATGACATCTCACTTGTATATAACACTTGTTTATTTATTATCATATTCCTAATCTTTTAATAACATGTCTTGCATATTTTCCCTCTTGCTTTAATTATTTAGATGCAATTGTATTTTTAGTTATTACATGTGTTTCCTTTCTTGCTTACTATAGCTAGATTGTTTGCATTTCTCAGTTCCTATTTTTTCTCATGTATGTGCTTTAGGAAAATTACCAATGTCATTTGATTCTATTCATGTGTGTGTCTTAGGAAATTTTCCAGTGTCCTTTGTCTATATTCTTTTATGTGATTGTGACCCTTGTGCCAACCCTTGCTTGTTTCAATTATATGTGTAAATGGCATTTAAGAATACCTTGTATGCTTGATTTCTAGTTTGAGTGACATGCGCTCATGTCCCTTATTTGTTTTTCCCCTTGGTCACTTTCATATGCTTCTTGCTTCTTGACGTGTATGCTTGATTACTTATTGTTTCTCCATTTTTTGCAATGCCATGATCCACATCATATATTATCTTGATTTCTTGGATACCATGATGGACATCATGTTCCATCCCTCTTTGAAAACTAATAACTAATAAATAAAACTTCCAATTATAGTTCAATACTTTACGTATGTTATTATATTGTTATATCTATTTAGGCATACCCCTATTGATTTAACAATCTCTCAATATAAAGCATGTTATATCTTGAGATATCTTGTCAATTATCATGACTATATCATGTATCTTTGTAGAATAAAACACTTGTAGGGATATTTATTTTGAGGTAAATCATTATAGGGTCTTCATTCCTATCCTCAGAAGAGGGGACAACAAATAGTGGTTTTATCACAAAGATCAGAGATCTTAACAGTAAAAAAACCATTCAACACACCCAAAATAATAACCAGACATCAAACTAGTCAGAACAAACTAGGTAGACAATGAAAATATTAGAATAATTACCAAATTTAGCCTAATACAATATCACCAAGATTAGATTATAGCACTGATGCCTCTATTATCCATTTTTGGCACTCTTATCCAAATAGCAAAAAAACTAGACTTTCTAGAAATAGGCAAAAAAGTAGGTTCAACTATAGTTTTGCATAGTTAGACTAGTTCAAAATTAGTAGTTTTTAGTACACCTTTGCTAAAAGAATATAGATATAAGGGCATTATGTAAATCATGATGGATATCACTTCCAATTTCAAATATGGTAGTTGGTAAACTTCCATATCATAATCCATGTTTTAAACACTAGTGATTGGGGCCAATGTGCACAACACATTTGTCTTATTTTCTTTCCAATTTTAGCACTACCTAGGCATTCTCAGTAGCTTCATGACTTATTCAATTTGTAGGTTGTTGGAATAATCTTAGAGTGGATTTCATGCAAGCCTAACCTCCACATGTTAGAGTGGCTTTCATATAATCATAGTACACTAGTTTTGGAGTGGATTTCATTCAAGCCTAATCTCCATCTTTTAGAGTGGCCAAGAGTGGCTTCCAACATACATTTGGATATATATGCCAACATTGTTAGATCATAGTACATTCATGGGATTTAGGATCCATTTCATATGACACACATTTCATACTTATATCAGTTCAAAGCTTCACTTCATAGGGCAATGATAGATCCAAAGGACTAGTTAGCCTTTGTATTCTTGAGCCACCTATTTAGAGGGATTGGACAAACTGTCCAAACATCAATTAGCACATAAATGATCACATAACTTAAATTAATGGGTGATAATGGATCTAAATGGCTATCCTTTGAATTATTGAGCCACTCTTATATAATTAAACACTCAACTCCATTCACAATATTACTCTTGGTACAACACATACCCAACATTACTCAACATCACTTAGCAACATAACAAGTTTTGTATTGGTTCACATACCTGATGAGGTGTATTCATTCCTTTATCTTCTTCTCTCTCTCTCTTATCTATATTTGTATGTTCTTGTTTTAGATATAGTGTTAGTAGTAATAATTGATCTATTTTTTGTTTTCTCTTGTAAATTTTCACTTCACAACATGCTCTCTCTATATGTACCCAAAATCACACAGCTTCATGGGATTCATCCTTATAGGTAAGTTTAGGCATGCTTTCTATTTTTATTTTATCCTATTATTTTTCTTTATTTCATCACTAGAATAAAGGGGGGCAAATGTAGTCATATAAAATGTGAAAATTGGTAACTTGAGTGTGGATAATGACACCTGACCCATACGTCCCTCCTGATTGCTTTCATGACCCTCATAGGCATCTTTTCATTGATTCCCAATAATTTATAGCCTTTTAGACCTGATCCTAGCTTAGTCAAACTATTATTTCCATGATAAATCCATCCCCTAGATCTTATTAGCTAAGGAAAATAGTGCCACACTTGGAATTTATCACTACTGCCACTCCTATCGACTTTTACCACTCCCATCCAAGTGTATTTTTGGACCCAATGGTTAGTTCCTTCTAGTTTCCCATCCTTCTCCTTATCAGCATAACACAAATACATTCAACCCATGACCAATAGATCCATATAAAATCCCATTCAAATATCATTTGGAAAGGGTTGGTAAATATCACTAAGCAAGAAAGAATACAAGCAAGACTACTCAGTCAATCTTCCCTATTTTCTACATACAACCAACCAATACACTTATAAGCTTGTTCAAATCCTTACACTAGTCCCTAACAACCTCAAGCACACCTAATTTAGTATTTTTCATATTCATACACTCTATTTAATAAATCACGTCAATTGGGATAACTACATATGGCTTTATCCCTCTTTAGAGTATTGGTATGTAGGCAATGTGCCTACACAAGGGGTGTGGATACATGTTTATTTAATCTTACACACACTAACCCCCTCCCCCACCTTTTTATCAAAATTGGTCAAATAACAATGGAGTATAGGGTTTGAAGATAAAATATACTCTACTAGGATCTCTATACACCTCCAACTACCAAAACTTCATGGATAGGGTCACACAGACATATCAAACAAAACCTAAGAAGCTTATATCCTTAAGACAACAATGATAATGGTAGACTACAACACTGGTACCACTCTTATCCACTTTTAATGCTCTTATCCAATCATAAAACAAAGGTTAGATCTCAATTTATGATAGTTTCCTAGTCCTGTTAATGACTATCATACCATATCTTAGCCATATTAGTTAGTTTCTAGCTAAGTCTTCTTTTCCATCTCTTATTACTATTTTTAAAAAGGACAAAATTGCACTATAATTTACAAAAATCAATAGATTAATTATTGCATATTTATTTACCAATTTTACTACTAAGAGACTTAAAATATATTAGAAATAATACACAAATATTCCCAAATAGGTTAAATCAAATTACTAGTCATGTTGATTTGGAGCCATATCAATATTGAAAACACCTAGAGGATAAATTTCGTAATTGTAAATATTGCTTTGGTTTTGAATTCATAGCAAAAGAGAATAAATAAATAGTTTTTCAGCCACCCAAGTTTAATTATATCAACCCAAGTGATCTTTCTTCCACTTCAACTAATCCATACTCAACAACACTTGTACAACATGTCACTATTGAGGATGTAGGCATTTCCATGTACCATCTAAAATATGCCTTACACATTACTAAGTTTCCAAAGTCTCCTAAGTATTTTAGAAAACACAAGAATTCATAAATCCCCTACAAGCCTAACATGATTTGGAAAAAACAAAGACATGCAGAAACCACCAATGGTATTTGTATTAAAAACTTCAATAAATCAGGATCGAGAAGCCTTTATTGAAGGAGACTATTTATATTTTCATAACCTTGTTGATTGTTTTCAAAATTCTAAGTACCATGTCCCTAATCAGTTATGGAAAACTTTGATTATATAGGTAAAATCCTTGGGACATGAGAGTAAGGAATACTATAACCATTATTAGATGGTAAGCTTAATATGAGTCAAGGTCTTAGATTTATACCACCTAGGGGTGACCTCATGATTTAGATAGTGATTCTTTTGAATGGAGTAGAAAAGATATTCTTGGTAGGGATGTGGCATCCCATTATATCATTTATGATGATTTTTTAGACACTAACTTATTTGATCCTAATTGTATTGTAACTATCATAGCCCATTGTCCCCTTTGCCTTTATCATCCTGACCTCATTAATAGTGACCAACAAAATTATATTATATCATTCAATGGATTTTAGAATGGGGAATCTATTTTTGAGAACATGGGCCTCAGAGATGGAATGGAAATTGGAAATAACAATCAAGGCTTTTACTTCTCTTTCAACTCTTTTTCCTAATTTGGAGATCAGATGAAATTTCTTGGTCTTGAAAAAGATAAAACATCAAGATATTTAGGTGAAAACATGTTCAAGGCACTTGTTGATAAGGGAAATATGAAAGAGAAAGACAAGCTCTTGAGTAAAAACATATTTTAGGAACTCTTGAAGATATAAGTTTACTCATCTCTAAAGGACACATAATTTCCACCAAGTCCTAGATCTATAGCTAGTACCAGTATCACATTTGATTAACATAAATTTTTTGAGTTTCTTGATCTCAAATTTCTATAGATATTTTCTATTTGGACACTACCTAAACCAAAATCTTCAAATTTATCTCATTATCTAGAGATTTGAGAGGAACAACTAAAATTTAAAACTAAAATAAAAGAGTGGGATCAAACACTACCCACTATTTTAAAATATTGTTTTACACTCCTCATAGAAAATATCACTAAAGTGAACTTCGGAACTTAGTATGATACAAAAATTGTTTATCTTGGATCCTCCCTCACTAATGAAGAGTTTGACTACATTTTCACCATTCTAAAGTATTTTATTGATATATTTTCATGGGATTATTTTGACATTCTACACCTAGACCCTAACTTGGTTATGCATTGACTTGTTATCCATCTATATGCTAACCTAGTCAAACAAAAATTGAGAAAAATGCATCCACGCATCATTATTTTAGTAAAAGAAAAATTGGAGAAACTATTAGGAGCTAGCTTATTCAAACCAGTAGACTATTTTGAATGAATATCAAATATGGTCCCAGTAAGAAAAAATCCATAGGGTATATGCATTTGTACTTATTTTAGAGATATCATTAAGACATGTCCCAAAGATTATTTTCCTCTACCCAACATCGAAATTATTGTTGATTGTAATGCTAGGTATGATATTTTTTCCCTCATGGATAGATTTTTTGAATATAATCAAATCAAGATAACTCAAGAGGACCAACATAAAACTACATTCACCACACCATGGGGAATTTTCTATTATCAAATCATGCCCTTTGGATTGAAGAATTCTAGAGCCACTTATCAACATGTTATGACTATCATATTTTATAACATTATGCATAATATTGTTTAAGACTATGTTGATAACATCCTAGAAAAATTAAGAACATGTGTCAGACATTGATGTTCTACAAATAATCTTTGAGAGACTTCACGAGAACAAGGTTTATCTAATCCTAAGAAGTGTGTCTTTAGAATTAATTTGGGAAATTTTATATGGTTCATTGTGTCATAAATGGGGATTGAAGTGGATCCTAATAAGGTCAAGTCCATTATTAAAATGCCTCCACCTTCTAATCTCAAACATCTTTATAGCCTACAGGGAAAGATTTAATCTATTTGTAGGTTCATTTCACAACTAGAAGATAAGTTCCATCCTTTTACTCACCTCTTAAATAAAGGGGTGAATTTTGAATGGAATGTTTAATTTAAATTGGAATTTTTGAATCTCACAACATACTTGGCCAACCTGTTAGTTTTGAGACCACCAACACTTGGACATCCATTAATTTCTTATATATATTGTCCAAATAAACTCTTACATGCCACATGGCTAAATGGGTCATTCTCTTATGTAAATTTGATGTTAAGTACCATAACTAAAATTATATCAAGGGGTAGGTCATTAAACCACTCACATTTGATTTTCTAGATGATTCTATTATGGCAATAGAAGAAGTGCTGCATGAACCTGAATAGTGTAAATTATATTTTGATGGATCTTTTACATCCCATGGATATAAAGTTGATAATTTGTTGATTAAAACATAATGTTATCTAATCCCAAAATAATTTCATATTAACTTTCATTTTACCAATAATATGGCCAAGTATGAGGCCCTTATTATAGGACTTCATCTTAGAGTACAGTGGGACATCTAGCTATTAATAATCTATGAGAATTCTTAATTAGACCACACATCAATATCAGACTCAAGATGACAAGATTATACCCTAAAATAAAAATTTTAATAATCTCAAGAGTCATTGTAAATTCCTACAATTTGAATAGGTACCATGAGCCAATAATATATCAATCAATGTAATGGCAATAATTGGGTTGATGATACAGATTACTAATTATGTTAAAGAGCATCAGTTCTTCATTGAAAATATTATAGAGCATACTAATTTATTTATAGATTAAGAGAGGTTATGAACCATTGATGGTCCTAATCCTCCACATGAACTACCTTGGTTTCAATAAATTTGTAATTATTTCCATGATCAAGTCTTTTTACTTGAACTTTCACATAATTTCCAAAAAAACTTCCTTCATCGCATATCCTATTATGCCCTCCTTGGAAACATGCTTTATGATAAAGGCTATGATGGAATGTTTCTTTTTTATTTATCTTTAGGAGAATCCAAGCTAGTGCTTAAGGAAGTTCATGAAGGAATGTGTAGGGCCCACTCCAATGGTGTAGTATTAGCTAGGAAATTCCTCAAAATAGGATAATATTGGCCCAAGATGGAAATAGATGATTTTATTCATGGTATCAAAAACATGGTAATTTGATACATGCACCTTCCTTATGACTCCAGTCAATCACTACACCATGGATGTTCTCTACATGGGGCCTCGATCTCATCAAAAAAATCAACCCAACCTCTTATAATGGCCATAAACACATTCTCACTGCTACTGGGTATTCTACTAAGTGGATTAAGGCCATTCCTCTCACTTACATCACTAAGAAGAAGATTTCCAAATTTATACATTACCATATCATCTATTGATATGGTATTCGAGCCCATATTATATCTTATAATGGTAGATCATTTACAAATAAAGATGTTAAAGCTTTTTGCACCAACTTCAAAATCAAGCATATGAGATCTAGACCATATAACCCACAAGGCAATGATTAAGATGAGGCATCTAACAAAACCATTGTTGTAATCCTAAATAATACTATCAATGACATTTGTTATAATGGGCACTTGTAAATTTTTCCTGCCCTTTGGGCCTATCACACTAGTCATCGAACCCCCTATAGGAGAAACTCCGTAATCCCTTGTTTATGGCACAAAGTGTATTATTTTTGTTGAGATAAAGCTACCTTTATTATAGGTATCTTTTGATAACATTGAATATGATGAGCATTATATATTTCTCAGGTTGAAAGAGCTTAAGCTCCTTGACGGCAAGGATTTGGTAGCCATAGATAACTTGAAATCATATCAGAATAGATTGAATATAAGATATAATAATCACATTATGCCTCAAAATTTTGAAATTGCCATCTTGGTCTTGAAAGAGAACCAAACGAACACTAATATTGAATGCAAGAAAAAGGGTAAGTTTTAACCCAATTAGCTGGCTTCGTATGTAGTCATAATAAATTATGAATTGGGGGGCATATCGATTGGCTAATCCAAATGGAAAAGAACTCCTAAAACCCATGAATATTGTACATCTCAAGTGGTTCTATGCTTGATATATTTTTAAACCATTATCTACAAGAGCCCTTACTTGGGTGTAACTTGTACCGAATTCATTTATTTCATTGTTATACTCTGGACCATCCTATTTTGGACCATTTTTATTTTTTCTTATTTTATCCTAGACCATTTTATCTTAAATAATATTCTTTTACTATCCTAGACTATTGTAACCCTTTATTATTTTAACTCTAGACCATTGTCACTTTTAATCATTTATATTCTACAAAACACATTTTCCTTCCTTTTTGGATGGTTGTAACCTAGACCATTATATCCCATAACCAATTATGATCCTAATTATGATTTATAGGCATTCTAGAAACACTTAGAACCTATTCCACAAATCAATTTAGCCTGAACAATATCTTGTAGCTTCTTTTTGTAGATAAGTTTACAAGGATGTGTCAACACATGGTTTTTACCTATTGAAAGGTTCTTCAGATTTATTTAGAATTGCATACTTTTATATTATTATTTCTCTATTTTTTGGTAGTAATTATCATCTTGATAGGATAACAAGTATCATTGTATCCAGTTTAGCTATTTTACTTACCTATGGATGTGTAACTCATTAGCTAAGTGATTTTATATGCCATTATTTTTATTCATGATCCTCATTGCAGTTAACTTAGTTATTATTTGAAATATTACATATGGAAGTGCATCTCCTCATTTATTTGATTCCCTGTGCCTTTTGTTATTATTCAATTTCTATTTCTTATCCTAAAAACACAAAGACATTAGAAACTAATAGATATAAACAAAAACATTACTTCTAAGTGATTTTATATGCCATTGTTTATATTCATGATCCTCCTTGTAGTCAATTTAGTTATTGTTTGAAATCTTACCTATGGAAGTCCATCTCCTCATTGATTTCATTCCCTATGCATTTTGTTAATATTTCATTTCTATTTCTCATACCAAAAACACAAAGACATTAGAAATTGATAAATAAAAAGAACAAAAACACATTGACCCTTTGTTTATTCTCATCTCATGCTCTCACCATTTTTTGAGTTGAACTTTTTAGTGTCTCATAATTATCAATTGAGTTGAGATGCTTAGAAATTCCAAAAAACATTTGACAAAGATATTACACTCTCACCATTTTACAATCAATCACTCAAATGCACTCACCATTTTATGATCTCATTTCCTTATTCCTCTACAATCATATTTTCTTATTATCACTTTTATTCTATCCAATATCTTAGGAGAACTACATTTTGCCTAAAGTTCAAGTTGGATCTTTCATCTATGGAACTATGTAGGTAGCATCCACTTGCCTTGTGCATCTAGAGTTAGCTCTGCCACCCCTTCTTTTTCTTTTATTTTCCCCCATTTTTTTTGTGTTGTTATTTCCCTATCACTTGGGGGTAACTTTTTATACATTGTTATTGTCTCTTCCTACCATTGTGATTATTACCTAACTTAGCGGTCACCCTATTGCAACATGTAACACCTATATTACATGTACATGAATAGTTTTTTATTTTTTTCCACTAACATCATGATTAACCATTATTTGTGTGTGTTTATTTTATTCTTATTTTTGTTTTATTGTGTTTTTTTATCTCATTTTTTTAGTGTTTTTTATTCATTTATTTGTTTGTATTTGCATTATGTTATGTCTTTATTTTGTTTGTTGGTGTTTTATTTTTTTTTTCATGAGTTATTATTTTTAATCTTTTGTTGTTTTATTATTCATTCATTTTTAATAGTGTTTTAGTATTTATTTCTTAGTGTTTTATTGTGCCTTTATTTTTGTCTTTTATTTTACTATTTTGTCTTGTTTATTATACTATTTTGTTCTTTTGTTTTTTATTTATATTTAGCTTGTTTTATTATTTATTTGTGTTCTAAGTACATTATTTATAATAAAAATGTATATTGATTATTCATATATTTAAGTTAGGTGGTTTAATAATTTGTTATTGTTTTGATTTTATACATTCTTGTTCCTACTTAAATATTGATTGTTCTTACCTTGATTTTAAGCTAAGTTACATTTTTGTATTGTTATTTTTATCTTCATTTTTTCTTAAATGTAAATAGTTGTAACTTTGGTTTTAGTAGTTTTTATCATTATCATTGGTTATAAATATTCACATTTGAACTAGCCAAAGTACAAAAAAAAATACAATGTTATTATAATTTACTCATTCTTATGATGCATCATTTCAATTTGGTATAGTAAACAACAAGTGATCCAGATCTAAAATTCAATGTGGAATCAAAGATATTTTTTTAACACACCATACCCAATGCCTAACATGAGCTATATCCTAAGACAATTTTGGAAAAAAACAAGACTCTATGTAAGACATGTATATCTTAACATACATTTTGAGTATAATTGATTATTTTTATGATTAGTTTAGGACATGCGCATCCTAAATTATCCTCTAGAATCTAGTTATACATGAAGCAAAATAAATACATTAGCATCTACATGCTTCTAGAGGATGTGTATCTCTTCAAACTAACATATCAAAACATATCATAAATGAGAGAAATATAAATGAAAACATCATGTGATAATGAAAGACTATTAAGATTCCATATAAAGTAGTAGTAAGCAAAAAATGAATGTCATTTATCGTATAATATCATATATATCGTATAATATCATATATCGTATAATATCGTATACATCATGAGAGTATCTATAAATATCATAAAATACAAAAAAAGGGGAGCTAACAAAATAAAATTTGATCATGCTCATCCTTGGGAGGACTCTAATGGAAACTCTAACTCATCCTATATGTAAGTGTTATTGGTGGACATGGTGGTAGAGGACCCATGACTACCTACTATGCAATTGGTTATGTTACTGATCACTCTGACTCTATCTCATTTTTGGACCTAGAGGTTCAGCTAGTCTATTGTGACCTTGTATAATCTCTATAGAAAGCCATTTTATGCTCTACAAGAACTGCCACCTTGTATGCTTGCCTCTAGTAGGATATCTCATCCTTCGTGCATAAGATATCATACTTCACATGTAATGTATCAACCTTGGTGATAGTCACATTGGCCAAGGCTCTATTTGATCATGACCCTATATCCATCCTAGCTTAACAAGCCTTATCTCACTCTTTTATCATCCTCTCCACCTGAGAGATTAGTCTCTCCCTATCAACATGAGATATATATCACTCCCAAATCATTGTCTAAAGCTCTATATCCAATGTGGATAATCAACCCTAAACCCCTACCAACAGTGCCACATACCCTCTAAGACCAATAATCTATGCATCCCTAGTTATAATGAGACCCTATAGCCTAGTGGTCTCCCCATGATATATTTCTAACTAAGTACATAACCCAACCATAATGATTTATAAGCCTTAAATATCTATGTGTTATGTATAAATTTCCCTATAGAGTGTATCAATCAAAGCTTGGTCCTCTGTAGACCTCCCTATGTCAAAGGGACCTACCCCTCCTAAACTTGTACCTATGGTTTCACCTATATTAAATGGCCTTACCTCTCCTAAACTAATCTCATGGCCTTCATCAACACCAAAGGAATCTCCCATATCCACATCTTGACTACCTAGTTTGGCCATCTATACATCCTTTACAAGATCCTACTGTGCTTGAGGTTGCACTATCTATAAAGGAATGACATAAGGTATCAATATGTGAATTAGTGAGGACCCTTTGGGATATCTTAATACATGTCAAATTACCAATGGAATTGATTTATCCTATATCTCTTCACCACATAGTCATGACACCCTATTATGTATCATGATGTGCTCATATACTTGATAAAAAATAAATAGTCTACTCAACCATTATGTCCCTAAGTAAGGGTGCCGAATAAAATCTTTATCTTCCATTTCATTAATCACTTGCCTATAGTAAGTCAAGTCCCCCAAGTGTCCCTACATTATTGGTCCTATAGGGTACCATCCCTAAGACACATGATCCTTTGGTCCCTTCTAATATATAGTCCCCACTAGCCTCGTAATGGCTATGTGCTCTTAGGCCCATACCTAAAATAATGTTTTATGGCCTATGCTTCACCTTCCCCAATATGCAATCATGTGTACGTCCCTATATAGATGATAAATAATCATAGTTCCCTAGGTAAATTATGTAAGCTGATATAACATCTCCTATATGATGCCAATCAACCCTAATGGAAAGAACCACTTACTCTTATCTAGTAGTAAAAGGTTAATGATAAGAGTTATAAACACTACCACCTCTAAGTGAACTATCCCCTATCCTGCTCCACCCTCTAGGGGCTAATCTAAATCCTCTAGGGCATCTAAATATATACAATCATCAATAATTTCTTAGTCCACTACCTTGAGTAGGTCATCTAACATGGCTTGTTATCCTGTAATCATCCAAGTAATCTTGAGTCATCATATAGGCACTCATATAATATGGTGTACCTCTTTCAGTGTCATCATGGCCTCCCTAGTTGGTAGATGAAAAATAGAGGTATTTTAGTGCAACCTTTATGCCAATGCTAACAAGTAATCTTTATCTACATGAATCACTAGCCATAGTGCCATGTGATATAAGTATATTGCTATTAAGATGCCCAAAAGCTCATCTATCATAATCCCTTATCATTGCAACACTCAAGAGTGTTACTCTTATGAGGTAATGACTCTAACTCACTCTTGAAAATAAAACACAAGGTATAAATTCAATTTTCTTTCTTATCATTCATTAAGTTATTCTAATTTTGAGGCCTAGACTAATCTTTCCTATGTTTTTATCCCTCTTCTTCTAATTTGGGCCTAGATTAATATCCTATGGGCCCTATTATATTTTAATTTAGAATTATCACCATTATTTTGATTTTCCTACCATTTATCAGGATGTTCCCACCATGTTTTAGGGTGATCCCACTAAAAATCATGAAATCACCATTTAATAAGTCATTCTTTCTAATTGGTAGGGCAATTTTTATAAGCTTTGTGAAACTACCATTTGACATGGCATTTTCCACCCAAAAATGTGACCTTGCCATTTTATTTTTGACCTCACCATTTTGATCCACCATCACACCAAAAGGTTAGTAATATTTTTGATCTCATGGTGAACCCACAATTTTCATGGGTGAGCTCACCATTTTCTAATCTGGGATACCAATAGGATCACCCAAATACCATTTTCCTACATGTAATAAATGTAATAAATGACTAAATTAAATATGCAAAGGAGTAGTTATAGATTCTCCACTCCCTGTTGGTCACTGGTACTCCCTCATATACTCTCTAAGGTGATGTTAGTTTAGGATGTTGGCCATTCTTCTCATCTCTCTCACACAAAAATATCAGAGCTTGGAAAATACTATAGCTAGGGGTGAAAATGAGCTATTTTTACCCCTAGGGCTCAAAATATAGTAAATTTTTCAAAAATTTCACTCTCTAGGCCTATATTTAAACTATTTTATCTCTCTTGGGCTAATTTCTTGTCCCCTCTTATCAATTTTTCCTCCCACTTGTTTCTAATTTCTTCTTTTTAACCTCTTTTGTTGAAATTAATGTGATTATCATTCTGTTTGATTGAGGGCCCAACCCATCAAATAGTTTTCAAAATTTTCATCTTCCCCTCGAGGGGACATCATGGGCCACCAAAATAATGTTTAGCACATTTTTAATCCTATTTTTCCATAACCCATGCAAAATTTAATGAAAAATGGGAATGGAATTTATTTCTTCTTATTATAGTGAACTTTTCATCCTTTGAAAAGACGTCACTTCAATTGGATGTCTTGCCACTCCTCAAATAAGGGTAAAATGTAAAAATCCAATTCTTATCAATATTTTTTTAAATTTTCAATCTAATAAATATCTTGAGACAATGCACAATTTGGGCAAAAATCACTAAAATGCACTAAATTATTCAAACTTATCACATATAGGTGCCGATTTAGGCTAATGTATCCTTGAATGTGGAAATGCATTTTATGTGATTATTATATTTTATTAATTCACTTTGAGTCAAATTATAACCACAAAAAATTAAATTTTGGACTATTTAATTCTTCTAATATGGTAGCACACATTATGTGCATGTGTGATATTACATCCATAATGCCCTAACTGAGGTATTTTTCCATATGCAATTGACACCTTATTCTGATTATACTCAAATCAAATTATGACTCAATAAAATGACATTTTTAATAGTTTGATTAACCATCCAACATATTTCTAAAGAATTAAAAACAATTAACCAAAGTCACTTAATCAAATTAAATCAAATCAAAAGGCTAAGTGAAAATTCCATAAAAGTTATTAAAAATCTATTTATTGGAAATTCATTGCTCAAATCTACGTCATCCCATGACATCATCAATGGGGTGGCATCCATAAGCCATTAATAGAATAAGTATCATGATTAAACCCTCCCATGTCTCATCAATTCCCTATTCTTCCAGATATTAATGGGCATATTTATGGCATGTCTCATCAAAACTTAATTGATCTATGGCCACACATATTATTCTCAAGATAGACAGTCATGATTGATTTTAAAAAATCTTGAAAATATATAAATAAGTGAGCCAAGTACACCATTTTAAAGCTTGAATTATGTAATGCTATTTTGCATAATTATCCTAATAAATATTCACCTATTTACACAAATTGACCAGTCTTGTGATCCTAAGAAATTGCTGCGCTATGAAATGATGGAAGATCATGCTACTCTTCATTGATGCATAATTGAAGAACCAAATCTAGGGAAAATCATGATTTTTGGCTGCTCTTAGAAGGAGGGGTGTTATTTGGAAGGTTTGGTATATTCCTTTCTTAAATATCTCTTAGAATTCAGTAGTAACACCCCATGAGGGAGAAAGCTTGATGTTTTAGTGTCTATATGACTTTTTTATAGTTGTTTTGTTGACTAACACATGGAATAATGAATCACTTAATCTTACTCTACAATATAAAAATATATTAAATCATAACTCTATATATAAATATTTACAAAATCAATTTGAATAACCTTTTCAAATTTAGTACATTCAATTAGAATTGATAATGAATACATTAAAACTATTAATAAATTATCAAATATAACTTTATACATGTAATAAATAATCCTTATCGCATTCATTGATTCCATAGTGCCTCCAAATGTCATTAGTACATGCACAATTTCCATAATCTAATGGATATTTCTAAAAAGTATTCCTTGACATGAAAAATAATGTGAAAACTAAGACCAACCATTCAAGGATATCCCTACCCACCCCAACCATTATTTTGAGGCTGGAGTAGGTCATTGAATAGGGTCTCAAATCCATAAAATTAAATGTCATAAAAATAAGGTTTAAAAGGATAAAGTTCACATTATAGGCTTAACACCCAAAAAAATGAATTTGACTAACACTCAAAAAGACAACAAACACACAATTGTGTTAGCACAAAGCCCAAAAATAATAAGCATTATAAATAAAATTAAATTGACACACTTGGGTAGAATTACCTTCAACAAACACCATTTTTCTAAAATAAAACAATGTCACTATTTTTCAATCAAAGGAACCATATAGTGAACAAATTAAACACTCAACAACATAATTATTAAATTCCTACTTCACATCAAATGTGCTTATCAATGATGTATATAAATATGTAATGGGAATCACTGATAGAGTGTTAGAATTGTTACAGGTAGTGTATGACACTTCTTAAAACTCACCCAACCTTCATAGATTTACATTTTCATAAAAATAACTTACATTGGTACAATACATAAAGATAATGAAACCCTAATGAAAAAATGAACTTACATGCAAATGAAACTCAATTTCTTAGTATTTCCTTCTCCTTGTTTTCTCCTCTTCTTTCAACTTTTCCTTGCTCTTTTCATTTGATCTATGTGTCTCCCACCAAATTTCATGGTGAATTCAACCCATTTCATCTAGTACACCCCTCATATATGATTTTGGAGTGATGGTAGTTGTATAAACATAATATTTTCAACTTTAATCAAATACTGATGCTTTCTATCTTATAAGAACCCATCAAGTCTCAATATCTATAAGTGTATGCCCTAAAGGGTACACCAGGAAAGGGATGAGTAGACAATTGGTTCTTTATAAGATTGTAGTCCCTTATTTCCACTTATTACCAATCCAATGAGCTCATAAAACATTCCCCTAAGTTATTACTCTTCTTTTGCACACTCCTCCAATATTTTACCACTTCCCATCCCTCTTTTCCTAATGTTAAACCCCTTTTAATATTATGTAGTACTATGTTTATTTTTTCAACCTTTTACTCTTATTGGTGAAACTCATTTAGGGTCTAGGTTAGTTCTTGGCTAACTTAGCCTATGACCTAGTGAAATTTTGTTAATAATGATACTAGGTCGACTGGGTTGACCCTATCATCAAAAATTTTAGGAAGGGTTTAGGTTTAAATCCACCTATATGAACATATCAATTTCACAATTATTAAAGAGACATCAAGAGTTATTACTTATTTGAACTTCTTTATAATTTGCCTTTCCACCATTTTACTTGATGAGTCTTAGCTTAGGGTTTCTACTTGTAGAGTCCAGTCTTGTGGAAAAGTCTTGGATGCATTGGCATTTCTTAGTGATCCTTAAAAATAAAAATAAACTCTTGTAAATACCCTTTGGCCAATGGAGAGATTGAGTCTTTATGGGTTCATATTTCATGTAAGTATTCTCTAAATTTGCTTTTCTATTTAGTAGATATAAGTTTTATAAGTATTAGATTTTAAATAATATTAATCTTATTCTCCATGCATTAAGGGTCTTACCTATACATATCTTAATTTGGATTCTCTTATGCATGTTTATTTGTTTGCTAACCCCCACTTTGCTCCATAGGATTTGGTGAGCACTAGATTATATTTTTATTTACTTGTTATTAGTTTAGTGAATATGAGAACATAGGGCTTAGTTAGGGTTATTACTTGATTGTGATTTACCAGAGGCTTTAGAATCCTCCCTATTATTATTGTTGTGATAAGAGATCCCCTAACTAGGTCTAGTAGATCCACATATTACTCGTGTTCCTAATTATGTAATGTATCCCCAATTAGAAGTGTAAGTAGGATCTATCTTCTCTAAGATAGGATTGATTTATAGATCTAATGAATTTTTTATTACATACATTCTGGTAAACCTGACATGAATATAACCCTTATAGGTTTTCTTTCACATTTTTCATTTTTTATCATTTTATTTATCATTTTTCTATATTTGAAATACTAGGTCAATAGGGTAGGTATATTACTCTTAAAAACTTACAAAAAACATACTAGGTCAAACAAGATGGTATAGTATTCTAGACAAATTATAGAAAACATACTAATTTGACCATGCTCATATAGTCATTTTCACAAGCTTTAACAAATAGGGAAGTGTAGAACTAGGTCAACCCAATCAACATAGTTGATAGAATTTGAAAGTAAAATTCAAGGCACTTTAACAAGAATCTCACATTCCTTTGCATATTCCAACCCACAAAGGTTCCTTTATCTCTTTGTCTTTCATTTTATTTATTCCTTACATTTTTGTTTTACATAATTTGTATTCTTTAAAACTGCCATCATATAATAAATTAGGTTGACCTAGTCGACCTAGTTATGTATTCTCTCTTCTATCTAAAAGACTAGGTTGACCTTATCGACGTAGTTCTTAAAGACTCTTGCTTCTATAGTATAGTATTGACACTGTCAACTTTGTTCTATAATTTTTGCATAAACTATCATCTAAATCAACATTATACTATGTTTCAAATTATAATTAACAATTATATGCTAGTAATTACTTCACACTTTCACTTTTCATTTTTTGCATGCTTAGAATAGATCACATAGTCTAATTAGGTGGTTTTTTAATATACCATTTAATTTCAATATTTTTATGTTTCTTGTAAACACTACCAAATCATATAATTTCAAAATTCATTTAAACATTTGTCTACCCAAGGCCTAACTACTTATATTTCATCACCAAGGGGGAAGCTGACTTAGTTTTATAACCATTTATAAACACATGGTTAACGGTATATATTGGCAAAGCACCCAACACCATTATCTTTATGGAATTGTGAAGTGAGGGGGTAGGCCCCAATACTAAGCCAATACCATTACCAACACATATCCCTTTCAAACTAAATGTCCTAAAACCATCCATAGATCAATTTCTAGTTCCCTAATTTTAACCAACTTCCCTTTCACACTTAAAATAACATTTTATAATCTAACAACATGCAATATGACCACTTAGTTAACATTTAATTTCCAAGTTGATTGCTTGATCTTTTCTCATTGTATGTTGTATTGCAAAAACTTGCATTGGCTCATGTTGGTGCAAGGATTTTTGTTATGTGCCTCAATTGGATCATCCCCATTGACCCAATTAATTATGTTTCCTTCCATTTATTTATTTTAATTACATTATAATATTTTCCTTGTTTTTAGTACATTATCAATCTATTTGACATAGTCTCTTACAAACTATTTTTCTCCCTACCTACATTATTATTTTTGACCCAGTTGACTCTATATCTCTTTTACTAATTAGATAATAGTACTAAGTTGATGTAGTCAGCTCTATACTCTTATCAGACTCTATTTTGCCTAGTTTGTAGTACTAGGTTGACCCAAATGTAATCTTATTGCCTATCCTATTTATTTGACTTCTCTATTAGTATTTTGTTCATTTTTTATAAAATCATCATGAATTCCCATATCAAAATATTCTTAGAAAATATAAATCCATTTATATGTTATATGGGGTTCTCTTTTCTTCTTATCTTATCTTTTCATTTCTTCCTATTTTTAGCTTGTGGGGCATCTTATGATGCCTATCCACATATTACTCTAACCTTTGTATTATCTTACAATGCCCACCCACATCTCATTTTAGAATCTATGGCATCTTGCAATTCCCATCCCTACATCCAATTACCCATTGGGGCATATTGTGATGACAACTCTTATTCTCTATTACATGCTACCAAAATAATTCAAATCTAAGAAACCTTATAAGACACAAGCTCATCTCTCATATTCTCATCCTTGATATAGATGTCAGAGTAGGATCCTTCACTTCATTTTATTATTTCTATATATGTTATCTATCTAACACTTTTTGTAGGATACTTACATGAGTCTCACCCTCTATATAAGTCCTCTCTTTTTCAAAAACATTAGTCTTTCCTTTTTGATCTTTTGGTTTCCATTTTCATCATGAGTTGCACTGTAAAATTGTGCATATGACCTGGTCTTCCTCATGATGTAATTTTATCCTCTTTATTTTCATACTTTTTATACACTTTTTACACCCTTGTAGGTCTCTCTTTAATGAGTTACATTATAATACCATGGATGAGACCTAGCATTCCTCATCACCATCTTGTCATTCCTTTTTTATAACATGTTTTGCAATGGTTACAAGTTCTTGATCTTTGTACTTAGATTTATCTTTTGCCAATTTTAATAGATGAAATTTCAAAATCTATGTTACCATTTTTTCCTCCATTTCCATATTTTTATGATAAGGAATCACACTTTTCTATCATTATATCCATTTTATACCCTTTATCACTTTTTTTGTGATTTGAAGTAATTCAAATTATTTCATATTTTATCCCTCTTGATTTCTATTCACTCCACATTGGATAAAACAAGGTTGAAATCAAGATATCACTTTTATTTCACCTAACTTTATGAAACTCTTAGACACCATTCTCTATGAAGTTATCTCTCTTATCAACCAAGTCACAAGTATTCAAATGAAATTCATGTTTAACACCCATGTTTGGTTTTCCAAATCCGTATGAAGGAGGAATAAAAAAATCCATAAAGGAAGTTAAAATCAAAATCATTTGAAATAAAAGGCAACATGCAAATCTCAAAATTCAAAATCACACCATAAGACATGATTACAAGCACATATGCTATCTATTATTGAATATAAAACTCCACAATTAGCCTCATAATAGAGCTAAGGTCTATTGGGGTGTGGTAGGATAGTAGATTGAAATAGGATAATTCAATAAACTCTATGGTTATACCTAATTTCTCATGTAAATACCCAATATTCACAATAGACTAATGGATCTATAAAGGGTCATAATGAATGGGAAACATGTAGTGGGAAGGTAGGTCCATTTAAATTTTCATGCATTTAGCCTTCATGGGATGATCCACATTCATTTTTTGACCTATAACCTATGTGGCTAAAAGAAGTTCTTCAGAGTCCTTAAGGTTGAAAGTCCTCTTCTTTTGACAAACCTACTTTGAGTGTCTTGACTTTGATAAAGACTTCCTCTATCTTGGTTTTTCCACCATTCTCTCTTCCACCCATTTCATTTTCCCCCTTGATAGGAAAATTATGATTCTAAATCTATTTTCCCTTCTTCTATACTTCATTCTTCTTCACATCTTCAAAACATGCCAGTACTACTTTATTTCAATTTTATCTAACATTAGAACAAAAAAATATGTTTGAAAAACTATGGATTACTTTCTTTACACCATGGATCTAAATTTCTAGATGTACCTTGCTTTCTTTTACTATTTTCCATTATTTTACCACCCTTTTTATGGTCACTTGAGTTTGTTTCTAATTTCATGTACTTTTTCCATTGTTGAGTGAATTTGGTTTGTTAGTTCTCACCCATCAATGTTGTTTTTTATTTTATACACATTTTCCATTGATGATTGAGTAAGGCTTGTTACTTCTCCTTCATCAATGTTGTTTTACCATTTTTTCTTGCCCATATTTGTTTATGTTAAGATTGCTACTACTTTTACATTGATATTTGATTACCATCATTTTTGACATGTATCCGTGGTTTGACTTGGTAAATTTGTCTTTCTTAATTAAGTTTTATTTGTTTGAGTTTTTGGGTCTTTAGTAGCCTTGGGTTTTGGTTACCCAATTTAATCTCAAAAAAATCTGAGTTGGTCATTCTGTCTAACATAACACTTGTCACCCTATCTTGATAAATTTTTAAGTACATACCATCCATATATCACCAGTTATTTGGGTTTTCTTATGTTTATTTATTTTACTCTTTAGTTTTATATTCTTATGTTTATCGAAACTAGTCTCTATATCCTACATAATCAAAACTATAAACATAACAAATAACCATCTAGTGATAAAGGTAAGTCAAGGTACACATCACATTTATTTTTTAATTATTTCCATTTCCATCATTTAATTTTAGTTATTTTATGCTTTAAAATATTGAAATTTTTTTTACCTCAATGTTGTGTGTTACTATGTTATATATTGAAGCACCTTCCCCTATTGTACTTGAGTGACACATGATGAGATTTGAGTGGGGCATATGTATACACATATTATTTTCAAATTTAATTAAATATTGATGTTTTATATATTTAAATAATCCATTAAGTCTCAATCTCTCTAAGTGCACACCCTATGGGGTACACCGAGAAAGAGGTGGGTAGACCATTGGTGCTGTGTAGGATTGTTGTCTCTTATTTCCACTTATTACCAATCCAACCAGCTCCTAAAACATTCCCCTAAGATATTACTCCTCTTTTACAAACTCTTTTGGTCTTTTACTACCTTCTATACCTCTTTTCTTAGCACAACACCCCTTTCAATAGTTTACAGTACTAGGTTGACTGGTTCAAACTTGTACTCTTATTGGTGAAACTCATGTAGGGTCTAGGTCAGTTCTTGGTTGACCTAGCTCATGAACTAATGAGTTTCTGTCAATAATGATACTAGCTCGACCTTGTCGGTCAAAAATTTTAGAAGGGTTTAGGTTTATATCCACCTATATAAACACATCTATTTCATCATTATTAAAGATACAACAAGAGTTATTATTCATTTGCACTTCTTTAAAATCTAGTCTTCCACTATTCTACTTGAGTATTAGCTTAGGGTTTCTACTTAGAGAATATAGTCTTGTGGAGAATTCTTTTATGATTTAGACTTTCTTAGTCATCCTTATAAACCACACCAACCTCTTGAAAATCCCCTTTGGCTAAGGGGGAGATTGAGATGCGATGGTTTTTCTTTTAGGTAAGTATTCTCTAACTTTGCTCCTCTCTTTAGTAGATAAAAGTAGCATAGGTATTGGATTTTGAATAATATTACTCTTCTTCTCCATACATTAAGGGTCTTACCTATACATAACATAATTAAGATTATATCATGCATGTTTAATTATCTACTAACCCCCACTTTGTGCCACAAGCTTTGGTGAGGACTAGATTAGACTTTGCTCTAATTGTTATTAGTATAGTGAAAATGAAAACATAAGACTTAGTTAGGGTTACTGCATAATTTTTATTGACTAAAGGCTTTAGAACCCTCTCTAGTATTATTTTTGTGATAATATATCCCCTAATTTGATCTAATGAATCCACATATTGGTCATGTTACTAGTTATATAAAGTATCCCCAATTAGAAGTATAAGTTGTGTCTATCTTCTCTGAGTTAGGATTGATTTATAGATATGATAAATTTCTAATTACATATAGTAATCACATTATCTCCACGTATACCATGGTTTCTATGATAAAAACCCACAATTTACAATGTTTTTCCCAACTACTAATGATATTTCCTCACAACCCATAACTCCCATAATGAGCTCCAAAAATATACCAACTCATTGAAAATATTAATCATTCATAAGGGCATTTAACATAGTCAAATGTCATGAAAAACTATAAATTACCAAGGTCACATGACCTCATAATTAATTTAATTAATTTAAACCATAATTCTCCTAATCAATGTCATACTACTAAAGCATATTGCTATCATAATTAAAATAAAACATTATAACCTTAAGGTTCCATTAAATACCACCAATTCAACCATGACATAAATATGATAAAAATAAAAATTTAAACACATTCAAATATAGATTGGTTCTAATAATTTAAAAAATTAAAATAATAAAAAATTGGTTGTCTAACCAATGACAATATTTGAAAAATAAAAAAAGACAAAAAAATCATTAAACACATTAATCAATATGATATAAAAGCTAGACCAACCAATATCCCTTTTACCTTTTCTTACCCATATACCTATATGGAAGTTTAGTAGTTATATGATGATGTATTCCAAGCCCTAGGCTAGTTTATATCACATGGATTTTACCTATAGTTATCAAATGATATCAACAATACCAATATAAAAAATGTAAAGCAATGTAAATACATAACTGGATATATCAAACTAGTAATCATAACTACATCATCTTAATATCTCATCAATTACTATCACATATTTGAAATAGTAATAACATCAGTAAAAAATATCTCAATAGTCACAGATTTATCATACGTAACATACATATAATAAATAGATATTGTATGTTAAGGAAACATTATAATTTTTTTATCCCAAAACACATGATTTTTTAACTTTATCTAATGATGCTTCCTTATCAACTGTAATTTGCTAATTATTTATTTTTTATTACTATAAAAATGGAACAAAGGAGGCCACATCCTTGAAAGCATCTAATTATATATATATAATGAAATTGTAGTGGAAAAGGTTAGCAATCAGGCTAACACACACATGAACATCTCTTGTCAAGAAATGGGTTTTAAAAACTATGAATCATCATTATGAAAAAGAGAGGTGGATTTATTTCCTAAAGAGGCAGGCTATGGGCTTTCCAATCATATTTTTATGCATTCACACCAAGATTTTCTAGAAACCCCTAACTATTTCTCTCAGGTCTACTAGCATAGATAAAATGAGGGGTGATAGGGAGCATTTAGAACTAGCCTTCTACTCTGAAGTAAGGGGATTAAAAAAAGTCTAGAATAAGTTTTGGTGGGAGGACTCACATAACTGATGTTGATAATTACCGAGCATGATATCAATGTTGTAAGGGATTCTGTTTCTATTTAGAATAAGCATGCATTGGAGATGAGAGGAATTAAAATCAAATATATGGAAGAGTTTATAGGTTAATCCATGGGTATGACATGTGATGAGGTGATGGTGTACAAGGATCAATATAAAAATCAAGGTCTCCTCTAATGACTTTTATGCATAATATTTTTTGTCAAAAGGGATAAGAAGGGGTTCCCCCATGTTGATTTCCTATGGAGATGTCCTGAGCTGTGCCTTTAAGTGATGAAATACCTAAAACTTGAAGGTAAACATACTTTGATTTTCTCCCACTATTTTTTATTGTTAAAACATTTATAGGGATATAAGTTTACTCTCCCATTATATCTCTTAAGGTCTCTCAAGAACACTGATCTTGCCCATGAGGTTAATGAATCTAACCCTATATTGCACCAAGGTATCATCTTGTTGTTGGTAAAGCATGGCAAAAAAATGAGGGTTAGGGAGGTTCCTTTTGGGGGACCCTCAACTAAGGAGGAATCCTCAGAGGAAGACCCTACCTTAGGATCTTACTGCCCTTATGCTAATACCCTTCAAGCTAGCCTATCCAAAACCTCTACTAATAACATCCCACTAAATCTATTTGTCCCCAATAAAAAACTAATTATTCTAAATTAGGGAACCTTCGTGGAGGTTGATGGGAAAGGTAATCTCCTCCTATTTAAAGAAATTGAAAACAACAAAGAGAATTTGGATATGTTCAAAAACAAGCTTCATGAGGCTGAGATTAACCTAATGGGACTCATTCAAGAATAGAATTCATTAAAAAAGTTAATGGACATGACTGTCTAATATTCCATCCATTATAACAAGGTGATTATGACTCCCATTAAACATCTATTAAAGGTGATGGAGACCTAGCCCCACCTAAGATCCCCAACATGACTCCCATCAATAAAACCCCCTTTAGAAATAGGGATAGAAAAGGCCATGGATGATCCTCCCTAAGATGACACTAAAGGAACCTATTATAGGATGAGGGCCAAAGTTTCCAATAACAAGTGGGGTATACCTAAGAAAATAACTAAAGAAGAGAAGGAACCACTGGAGGGTCCCCCCTCCTAATCTATTTATTTTTGTTGTTATTTTTTTTCCTCTTAAGGGTTTAATTAGCTTTTTTTTTTTTTTTTTTGATATTTGATCCTTTGGGGCTTGTTACTCTTTTGTATAACACTTTTCTGGTTCTTGGTCTTATAAAACTAGGTTGCTTACCTGATCAAATTAAAAAAATTGAAGTTTGACACACATAATTATTATGTAAGTTATTTAACTAATTTAATTTACATAACAAGGATTCACTATGAAGTGGAATGCAAACATATTACAACAAGGTTAAGATAAAATTATATTTTTAGTAATCATTTACTTAATATCATTATTAAGGAAGAGGGGTGAGTCACATTAATATAATGTCTAACTTTATTATAATTTATTAATTTAACATATCATGTAGATGTTCAAACATAAATATAAAGTCAACACACATAAGTGAAATAAGGTGAAAAATAATTTATAATAAGGTTACCATCCTTAGGCTCACAAAAGGAAAGTATCAATTAATACTGAAAATACCCTAATCTCAAGTCACACAAAACAAGGATAGTTAATAAATTAAATTCATCTCAAAGTAGCTAACATCTATACAAAACAAATTATTTGAATGGGTTGACAATGCCCACATGTAGATTAGTATAAAATTTTATTTAATTAATATTTTATTAATATAATCTAAAAATGGTATAATACAAATATGAAGTATGATGATCCAACACCCCAAACCTATCATATGACCTAGACCCGATGTCCCCACCACAACTTGGGCAACCTACATATTTCTCACTTGGAATCAAGTTATAATTTAGTTGTCTTTAAACTTGTGATGGCCTCCTCTATGATATATCATCACCAAAATAGGGTTGGCACTCTAAGCTAATAAGGGATCTAATACATCACTCCAGTGATATTATAAGGATCTATCCATATACTCAAGATGAAATGACACATCCAAGGGTCATTTTTCATTAAAAATCCTTAATATACCAAGGTTTAAATTGGGAAGAAGGAGATAAAGGGTTTTTTTCCCTTACAATTATCTCCTTAAATTGGTTGAAAATGATGATTCTTTATGGGAGTAAAAATTACCTAATAGAATTATTTTTGAGTCTTAGGTTTTTTAAAATTTCAAATTAAATCATTTATTTTTCTCCAATTTCATATGGGTTTTAGATAGTTTGGGAAGACATTAGAGTAATTTTAATGACTTTTTTAGAATTTATTTTGTCAGAATTGGTTTCTTTATTATTTACTATTATGGGAATAGTTTGTGGAAACACACCTAATAATTAAAATATAAAGTTAATTAATTCATAACTTAGTTTAATGGAAATATTTACAAAGTTTAATTATAAGGTGAATCAATAAAGGAAGGATAAGTATAAATTTAATTTAATAAATTAAACAAAAAATTCCATAAATTTCCTACTTGAATGAAGTTGTTGTGGCTCAAATCCCCACCATTATATTGGGTTGTTGTAGAAAGTTTTGTGTTTATCAGTTTAGGTGCTCATTCAGTTGTCCAAGTTAGTAATAAACTCATTAAAACTAGGTGAAAACATGGTATATTCCCATGAAAATAAACATTAAACACTCAATTGCAATGGCATCAATTCACATAAGGCATTGGCCTTATGCACTCACCTGAAGCATAATTGAGAGGGAACCAGGGCCGTGTTGGGGTAGTTGTGCCATAGCACAAGGCATCACATATAGGACTTGGTCAATTGAGAGAATCCTTTTGTTAGATTCATTGCCACAAGTATTTTATAGTATTAAGTTGATGGTCTATAGGTCCAAACCCATTTGTGGAACTAGTTCTAGTCATGAGTGTCGAAGCCTTTATTAAACTAAGTCTAGAATCATATAGGCACTAGATGGGTCAACGAGATAATTTTAATTTAATTACTCATACAAGGCTTGCACTTCTTATCAAAGGAAGGAACATGTAGTGTAGGATTTCTATATACTTAGGATATTATTACAAGATATGTTGACATCATCAATTAATATAGGGATGCCATTAACAACCTGGACCAAAAGCTTGCAAATAACATTATTAAAATACATGAATTAGAATTACAACATTATAACCCTTTCATGTTTCACTATAAATTTAATAGATATATAAATCTTATTAAACACCAATTGTAATAACCATCATTTCCATTAATCAAATTTTAATAGAATAAAGTATATACATATAAAAAATAGAGCATATACTTTGTTAAAGCTACTTAACTATGTAGAGGCTC
Organism: Torreya grandis; assembly: GCA_037957365.1. Classification (NCBI taxonomy): domain Eukaryota; kingdom Viridiplantae; phylum Streptophyta; class Pinopsida; order Cupressales; family Taxaceae; genus Torreya; species Torreya grandis. Next base: position 240,897 of record JARHVA010001351.1, on the reverse strand, counting down.
ATATGTGATATTGGGAGTATATAAATGGAGCCTTAATAGAATCCAATTATTCTTAACACTAATGGTATTCATAATATGTGTAACCATTTCTTTAGAGATTCACTGCATCCAATTCACATCCCTTTTGATCACTTGTTTGAGATCATTTTATAACACATAGGAGCATATCTTTTCCCAAGGTGGAGAGTTCATGTCAGGTGTGAGACTGAAGCCTTTATTGATCATTTCATCAAATCCATCACCTTTCACCCTTTATTCTATGGTCACTACATGTTTCCACTCTTAGAATATGCCCCTAAAGATCCAAACATGAGTTAACTACCTACTAGCTGGTGTAAATGTGCAATGATTCCTCCAACCAGTGCCAAGATGCCAAAATAACAATCATTCCAAAGGATTGAATTATTCTGATGTGTTCTATCATGATGGTGTGGATCCATACTTAATGAAATAGGGGGCCAACATTACCCCATACAAAATTTCTAGTCCACCTTTAGACTAGTATGTCAAATCCTTTGACGTGTAGAATTTAGGCATGCTCTCCTTGAGTTCAGTGCTAAAGTATTCAAAACCACTAATAGAAAGATTTATTTACTCATTGGTGTTATCTATTTACATAGAGGTGGTGCTAAATGAGAGCACAACATTCTTATCTATTTCTTTGAAAAAGGCCTCTAGGCTTGCCTTAACTTTTGCCACTCCCTCATCCAAAACTATTCCTTGATCATAGGCCTTAATATGCAAGGTGTATAAGAGTGCTTCCAAGATCTATTCCTAGTCCTTTATCTATGTGCTCAGTGTATTGATCTTCCCCATTATCTATGCATGCTCTAATCTACTCATAGAATACACATGCACCATCAAAGTCTTCTTCTTCTCCTTTGCCTACTTTAGATGTGCATTTATTACTAACACTTAATTGTAAAATCTCAATAAGATGGCATCGGTGGCATATGCACCCTCCTCTAAATTTTTGAAGAGGTCCTCCACCTCTTTGAGTTTAAAAACAATCTCCTTTTATATCATAATGTAGGGATTTTCTTTTTTCTCTTCTTACACCAGCTCTAGTTTCATCCTTGGGAGTATGTACTCCATTAACACAAGATATTATAAACTTCAGAGATATTAGATGTATCGACACTGACCAAGAGGGATGGTTTGGTCATATCTATACACTCACATAGATGTTATAGCTTGAACTTCATGGCATGTAGTTCATTTTTAGAATATTTGAATAGTTTCTTCCATTTCTTTGCTCTACCATCATTGATGATGTTTTTATACTTGACTTATGTGGCCATCTAGGTAAGCGCATTCCTAGACTAGACTAGGTTCATGGCATGGGGGTTTATGATGAGGGATTCATGCCCTTCCTCAGGTTCATCCATGTTTAATATGGCCTTCCAAGACACATCAAAGTGAGGTTTGTCTCTATAACTATCAAATGGAAATGCTAGTTATTTTCACATTCTAGTTGTGATGATTTTAGGGGGCATGATGTCAAACATATATAAATATTCATATGTCCACCCCTTCTAAATTTTTTATTTGATTCTCAACTCTGTGCCTTCTTCCTTGGTGATGACCATCTCCATTTGATATTCTTCCTCCTCACTAGCACCAACACTTATTTTGATTTTTTCGTTCAAGGATTCATCTTCTTGTTCTACAAGGGACTTTTCCTTAGACTTTTACCCTTTGTCCACTTCTTCTTCATGATGTTTCTTAGAGATCACCTCTAGGTGTATTCCCTTAGAACTAACATCTCCTTCTTTCTAATGGGGTTCTTCTTTAGTATCTTTTTGTTTTTTCAAGGCACGAATATCACCTTCCTTTAATTTAGGTTCCCCTTCAATACATAGGCACATCTATTATGCAAATTCATCTACTTTCTTAGTGTGGTCACTAGGTACCTTCTTGTATTTCTCAATGGCTAGTCTTGTACTTGTGATAACTTTCTTTATCTTCCTAACTCTCTTGGACTTATATTCCTCATCATTCTCCTCCTTGGCCTCATCCTTATCAATATCTACCTGAGTCATGCCCATTTCCTTCATAGCCTTCCTCTTTTTCTTGAGCACCAACACTATCTCAATTTCTTACTCATTGTGGGCCATTTTATTCTAAAACCTTCTCTTTTCCTCTTCTATTTATAGATGTTGTGTGGAGGGATCTTTGGATGAGTTAATAGATGAATTATCTAATTCTTTAAGCATGATGATTATGTCTCATTATAGGGCCTTATGAATATCCTTAGTGTTTTGATCTTCTCCCACTTCTTGCACAATCTAGTTTTTTTATTCTTATTCCTCCATGTCTTCTTCCCTTCCACATGCACAAGCCTCTTTTTCCTTCATTTATACTAGATTTATTTTAAAGATCACAAAGGGTCCCTTATAATTTTTTTTTCTTCTTACTGGAGGAAATAGTTTCTATCACAAAGTTAATGTGTTTTTTGGGTTCTAGAGATATTGCTTGTTTACTGAAGGTAATCCTTAGTCTGATGCACTCCTAGATTTCTTCATGTGTTTCTCCCCTCTTTTTTGGGTATACTTATATGGTTTTATTATATTCCCTTTGTTTCCAATCTAAAGGGGGTGATCATCATCTTTTTTAGGGTATACACCCTTTTTATGCAACTTCATCTCATAATAAAACATGAATATGTGCCCATTTATAACTTCCTACTAGAGGGGATGGAGGTTTATATGGTTGGAGTCATCCTCCTCATATTTTATGGATTTATCTCCTATGTGTACATATTGGTGTGTCAACCTAATTATTTATCATTCCATAACCTTCACTAGGATTTCCAACTATTATGTGTTGGGAATTATCCTTAGTTCCACCATGAAAAATTTCATAAAAAATGCATAAGGTAGCTTTAGCCAAGCATAGAGTTTTCTATCTTTGAGTGCTAGGTGCACTACATATAAGTGTTGCATGATGGTAAAGGTCACCATGCTAAACATGTACTTGTATATCCCATCCAAGATGTACCATTTGATCTTGAATGTCTCTATATATCGAGCACACCACCTTAGTACTCTAGTCTTATATTTTTGGGAGAAGGAGGGTGGGCAGGTGAATTCTTAGTACTTCAATGTTAGGGAGTTATTATGCACTAATAATACCCAAATATTCTCTTTATCTCCATAAATCATGTGGATATCCTCTATTTTTATAAATATTAGCATAGATCCCCACCTTAAGGTCTCTCATGCCTTGTGACACTCTAACACATTCTTCACCATCTCTTGAGTAATAAATTTTGGAATATTGAACTTGACCCCTTGCATTATATGATGGGTGATGTACAAGTAGGTCTCATTGATGTTTTTCTACCTTCCACCGAGGTAAAGCTTGTAAATCATGAGGCATGTCACTTCCCTTATATTAGGGTCCTAGATGTATTTGATTGAGAATATGAACCCTAACTTGTAATAACATAGGAGTTTCACAACCCTCTCTACCTATGCAACATTCTCCATCATCAGGTAGATGTCTATCCTTATGCTTAAAAGCTCAATTATTATATTGATGAGGTATGCTAAGATCTACATGTGCCTCTGTATAAAGTAGAAGTGATCCCTATAGACATGTGAGAGGACGAATTTCACTAAATCCTCTAGCTTGCCAAAACATATAACTGGGTTATGTCAGTGGTTTCAAGTCTGTCTTGGATGGATATGTAAAATAATGTCATCCCTACCTCCATATTTTTTCCCATGTCAACCATCCAGTCTTGGTTGATCTCTTATGCATTTCTCAGTGTTTGATGGTTATATTCCTTTAACTTGCATGTATGCATGAATGATACCCAAGTTTCCCCTATTATGAATTTAGGGGTAAATTGCATCTCTCTATATGAAAACTTTACACTTTTTTCTTGGTCAACCACTGTGATGGTAACTCCATCCACCATCTATGCCTTTATATTTGCAGTGGCTATTTATTCTACCATTTATGCCTTCTTGGAATCCTTTTTTGCCTATGGTAAGCTAGAAATTAGTCATTTCTTTCCCATTCTAAACTAGCTACTATTGAAGCATGGTTGGTTTATCTTCCTAAATCCATTAATATTTCTTGGTGATTCCTCACATTCATGGGGTTTTTGACTATGACTTTAGCTCTTGAACTTTGTTCACCATTAATGGTGGCCTTGGAATCACTCAAATTTTTTTTGCCTAGTTCTTTTGTAATTATATATTCACATGACTTCTTTCCAATATCACATTAAATGAATTTATTTCTCTTTGAAAACATTCTTATCTAGTGGTTGTGGATTCTTAGGTTTTCACCTAGTAGCATTTTATCACTTCAGCTTTGGTTCAACTCTAGTTCTACTCTACATTTTGGTTCAAATTCTCTTAAGGTTTGTAAACTAGTTTAACACACTTCTACCTCTTTATACCTTAAATTTAGATACCCCATTAATGGTTGGTGAGTAATGACATGGTGGTGAATGAATTTATTAAAATTTTATAAACCCATAAAGTCCACAAACACTTGTTTCCATATTTACATATATTACAAATATTTATGCCTCTATCATCACAATCATTAAATTCTCTTAACAACTTATTAAAGGAAGTGATAGGTGATTAAAATGGTCACTTCCTACCTACTATTTGGTGGGTTCCATATTTTCTTGATCTTCCTCTTATTCTTCACTCGCCTTGGCATGACCTTTTCCCTTTTTATGGTAACTTAGGTGCAATGCTTCACATGTGCATGATTTAGCCTCCTCAGTTCCATGTCCTCTTCTAGATTTACTTATTTTCATGTATGCTTCCATTAATTGGTTTATTTATTGTGTTTTCATCTCTTACCTTAGCTTACCCTACCCCATACAAATTCCTATGTTGGTCCTCCAATGCTTCATTCTCCAAGTTTATCTTGATCTCTTACATATGAACATCTTGTGTGCCTCATTTTCATATCTTGCATACTAGTATCCTATGTGTCTCTTTTTTTCAATTAATACTCCTAATTTTTTTAATGTGGTAACTTTTTTCACCCATAAACTTAGGTTTATAGCTTTAGGAACTTAAAAAGCAACCATACTTGACTCACCAGACTGAAGTTATGTATAGAGGCACCAGAAGATTTCTCATGTGGGCCTAAAGTGCCTCACTTATTCACTTAACATAAAAAACAACACAAAACATAAGGAAACGTTTGGCTTATGCCAAATTTTCTTGTAGTTAACATAATAAAACTAACTTAGGATTAAAAAGTCAATGTTTGATGGCACAAGTGCCATTTTATTATCTATGTGTGGTAGTTATATAATATTTTATTGGTGTTGCCTCATCTCACTTGGTGAAATAATTTATGGATACTAGAATGTATCTTATGCCTATGTGACTTGTAGTAGGAGTGATTGGCCCAAAAAAATCAATGGACCATTTTTATAATGGAACTTGCAAAATAACTAGAATTAGAGGCATCTCATCTTGGAAGTTAGGCTTTCCCATGCACTGGTAGATGTTACATGCTTTGGTATAATCTTTGGCATCCTAGAATAGACTTGGCCATCACAAGCTTGATTGTATCACCTTGTATATTGTAGCATATCCTATACAATTGCCTCTTGATATTCCCTCATGTGCCTATTATAGGATAGAGGACCTTTTTTTCTCTAGGTCATAATGGCTTATAACCTCATCTTGGCTTATTTTATATAGTTCCTCACTAATGATATGAAAGTGAGAGACATGAACTATGAGTTACTTTTTCTCTTTGGTTTTCATAGTCTAGGGTGTAGAACTAGAAGTTAGAAAAGTGATGATCTCTACCAAGTCCTTAGGGATGTTATAAACACTATAGAGTTACATGTCTAGCATATTATCATCAATAGGCAATACTACATCATTAGAGTCAATGTAGGATAAATGGTCTAGGCCCAAGTTTTATTTTCTAGGCTTCACTATAATTAAGAATTGGAATTCTTGATATAGAACTATCCATCTATAAATACACCCATGGAGAATAGACTTTTTCATCAGGTACTTAAGTACCTCATTATTGGTGAATAAGATGAATGGGGTTACCAACAAGTATTACCTAAAAATTTTCAAGGTGTAGACCATGACAAGTACCTTGTATTTAGTTGTTATATAGTTTTATTCTACTTGGGTTGATTTCCTACTAGTAAAGGAAATAGGATGATCCATTTTACCTTTACCTGATTGTGCTAGAATGGTACCAATTGCAAAACCAAATGCATCAAGATGGGCATGTAACCAAGTCATCCAATTAGTAAATTGTAATATTGATGCACTAGATAATTTGAGATTTAGAATTTGAAAGGTATCTTCTTGCATTGTGCCCTAGTAAAATGGGTCATCCTTGTGCAAGATATCCTTTAGTAGAATAAATATATTTTAATAGATCTTGATGAACTTTATATAGTATCCATAATGGCCAAGAAAGGTCAAACTATATTTTTGCATTGATGGGGTCTAGAGCTATATGATAATTGTAATCTTAGTGGGATCGATGAGCAGAACATATTTGTAGATGATTTGCTTGAGTAAGGTGTCAAATGGTATTGTAAAGATGCACTTATTAAGGTTTGAGGATATCTAGAACCATTTTCACCTCTCAAAGATGAGGTACAAGTTATCATAATGGTCTTTTACAATCCCATACATAGTCCAATCATCTAATTACACTTAGATGAACTTGGGAATGAAGTCCTTAAATGTGATTATCACCACTCTGGATAACATGGATGGTATATTATTAAGTCCAAAGGGAATCATGTTGTATGAAAAAAAAACCCCATTATATCGTAAAGGTAGTCTTGGGCTCATTATCCTCCTCGATATAGACTTAATGGTATCTTGAGAATCCATCAGTGAAAGTATATATCTCACAACCTGCAATGGGATCTAAGACTTCATCAGTAAATGGAGTTAGGAAGGGGTTAGTGATGCATTTGACATTCAAAAATCTATAATAAATTCAAATATGGATTTTACCATCCTTCTTGATGCTAATAACCATGGGGCTTACCCATTCATATTCTTTCATAGGGTAGATGACTTCTACAACTAGCATACCATCAACCTCTATTTTCATATTGGTGCAAAGATTGGGGTTTATTATATAAGGTTGATTCTTAAGAAGTTTTATTTCATTAATAATATTTATGATCATATTCCCAAGGGATGGGTGGGTGCCCTTAATATCATGGTAATTCTAAGGTAACAAGTCTTGTAACTCCTTCAAGAGATCAACAATTCATACCTACTTTGTGTGAGATTGATATGCACACAAAGTAGAAATCTTTGGTTCTCATTCTGAGCTAATGTCAACCTTGGTAGTTTTTAGTGGTGTGAATTAGGTATCATTAATATCACCTTCAATTATCTCTATGAAAATGTGAATAGGGTATTCTTCCTTTGGAGTTCTATCCTCAACTTGGTGCACTAGATTCCTTTTGCCTATCAAGATTATCCAGTTGTGTACCTTCTATGTTTCATCATCCTCATCACTAGAGTCAATATTGAGGGTTTGTTATTCAAATAATTTCATGAGTGCAAATACCTTTTTACCAAACATATATTTTAGGCACTCATCCAAGATTTCAATGTCCTTCAATACTACCCTTCGAATTTCTTTCAATGGTTTGATTAATGCTAGGTTTTATGAAGAAAAGGACAAGGTGTACACAAGCCTCTAATTAAAGGCATCCAAATTGTCTATCTCATGGTGAATTTCATTGACAATGTATCATGATGATGCCCATGTATTCAAGGTTCTATAAAAAGCATGCACCCATAGGTTCCTTGGGGCATTCTTGTCATAAATAGTCCATGTTTCCTCACATAAACACACATGCACTATAGGGTCAAAGTTTATAGATTATGATGATATGTCTATGTCCTCAGTAATAATCATAAATATAGTGTATATGGTTGCTTTCATATCTTTCCAATCTGGCAAGCTAGGCCTTTGTGCTTTCCACCAATGAGTGGTAGTGCTCCGTAATGTATACAATAGTGCACCTATTTTATCTACTTCTTTGGGGATACATGATTAAAGAACATGAACATAATATTATACTATATTTATCCAATAATATCTTTGGAGAACTAAAATTTTACCTTTACTTAGGTAAAATACTCTCTTTCCCTTCTTCTTGGTGCATAAGACCCACCACTTAAAAGCATGATCAATCTGGACCCAGCCTATCTTTAATAATGTTATCACCTTTGTGAACATCAAGTAACACATTTGAATAGTAGTCTCATATGATTATTTAATCCATTAGTCATAAGTAGCATTAGTGGTGTTCAAGGCTGACTATCTATTTTCCTAAGAAAACACTCCTTGGTCATTGGGGTTGAGAGTCTCAGTACCTTGCATTATGATGTTGTATATGTGGTTGATATCAGCCTTAAGGTCCATAATCTCAAAATAGGGGGTCCTTGGTCACTTCATATGGGGATAAATTCCCTCTCTTTGCCATTTTCAAAAGTCATATATCACCTTTAAATTCACATATTTGTGTTGTTTTTATAACACTAAGTCCTTTTAGGATGTGCTAGGTAGTTTTATTGTTTTAAAAATTGATTACTTCAAAGTCAGTACAAAATTAAAAACCTATGATGTCTAAAATTAAACTTTTCATAATTATGATGGGTTACATCTTGGTCTTGTTAGCCATGAAGAGTACATAATGGGAAGGCCTTAAGGCTAGCCTACCCATCTTATCCCATGCATTTTTGGTTAAAATATTAAACTTGATGCCTATGTCCATGAGGACCTCATATAAAAACCATCCATCAATGGTGGCATTCACAAGGATTTCTTGATAATACTCTACATTTTGTGTATGTCTGACTTCTCATGCCCTTTCCATATGTGATGTAGTCACTTTAACTAGCTTTTATCTTGCATGTACCAAAAGTAATTCATTTAATAGGGGAAGCATCCCTTCCATCTATAAGAGGCAAAATATCTCCATTAATTATTTTATATCCACCTCCTAGTTATCTCACTTCTTTCAAAAAATATTATCCTATGCTTCTAAGTCTCACACTAGTTGGATCTTCCCTTAGATGTTTTAAATTATGTTCATGTCCTATTGCAAAACATAGTTCTAGCATGAAGGGTCTACGTAAGGTGAAACTTTGGGTTTAGGTCATGTTATTAACCTAGTACATATCTTTTCAATATATTTTAGGTACAAATATGGTATGGGCACAACTGGTAGCTAAATTGTGAATCCATTGCTAGTAGTCTCCTACACCTTGACTATCTCTGCATAGGTTGGTTGAGTCTTTGGTGTCCGCTTATCTACTTTATATTTTGCTTGATTATACTTTTACCCTTGTTAAATTATTATATAAGTGGGGGGATTCTTCAACCTTATGGGCCCTTTGATAATACCCATATGTTGGATGTGTAGGGAAATCTCATTGATAGTGCTCTATCGAGACACACTTGGAACATGAGTAGGGTGGGAACCTTCCACCAACACATCCTCCACATTACCCTCTAATTACTTATTACATCCCAAAACCTATATTCTATTGGACATAGTCTTCATTTCCTTGGTTAGCTTGCCCTCTGACTACTGTAGTCCCCTACATTGCATCTCTTTCCATATTCTCACGTATCTCATCAATCATTCAGTAATTAGATATGTTATGATCTTAGGTGTCACAAAAATAATAATATATGGTTTCATTGACCTATATATTGCATTTCAATAATGGGTAGTTGAAAATATCATGCTCTTCTCAATAGACTTCATAACTTAGAAGTAATGTGTGCACATTCCTTTGAGGGTAGTTATTCTTATTATGGCCTTATGCTTCATATTCAATGCACCATAATCCTATTCAACCATGTTATTATGAGATAGAAATTATATTTTAGATTTGGGAGGCCATAAATGTAATCTTCACCTCCATTAATGGGCTGATCCTAATATCGATGCTTATGACTACCTCAGCGCTTAGTGTGGCTTCAAGTGTTTTGTGATGGTTTGTGAATGTCTTCATGGAAAGTACTCTTCTGAATGGCACTAGTAACCCTCCAATAAACCATTATACATGTTGGGATGGGTGTATATCATATGAAATATTTTATAGGAGAGTCTTGAACCTTTCATCATATAGGCACACACTCTTTAAGAGCCCTTGGGTATTCTCCTTGAGCGTGGTGATGCTCTATTTTTAAAATTTTAGTATGTTGAATTCCTTCAAGAATGCCTCCTTTAGAATGTCATAATCTACCATGGCCTAGTTAAGGTTAAACTTCCTATACTAGGTATGGGCATGATCCAATAAAGTGGTCACAAACTAGGTTGCCTTACACTCTGATTGGGTTATACCACTAGCAAACTATTTTAGTTCACACTTTAGAATATGATCTATTGAATTTTACACACTACGGTACTCTAGTAAGTGCATTTACATTTCATAGTAGATTTTCTATGGGGGGTAACTAAAATCTAGGGCTCTTACCCCCATAAAGTTCTATGTTGTTGGTGGTCCTCAAATGCCTCTAGCCATTGGGTTAGGAACTAAACTCATTGCTATTACTAGCACTAATGATGTTGATGGCATTTTGATAATTACTAGTGGTGCTAGACCACTTCCCATAGGTTGTTGCCCAATCTACATAACTAACATTAGATGAGCTGGTATGATTTTAATGACATTCTATTTTGGTAATCTAGTTCTTAATGGTCTAGGTCTAGCCTTATTCAACTCCTTGTAGGGAATAACTTGTTCAATCACAAAATTATTCTCTAAGTCTATAAAACTTCTAAAATATATATTGACAATAGGGTCAGTTATCACTCTTATTCTTTCTTCAAGTGGGGGATCCAATGCACAAGCTTGCACTATAGATTTAAAGGAGGTATGCACATATGACACATATTTAGTCACCAAATTCTATAGGGAGCCAATGCATTCTACACCCATCAACTATTGATCTCAATCTATTGCTTCATAATTTCTCTCTTCAAACTATTGTATTTTAAGAGATCCTTCCTCATGCCCTTTTCACTTGCTATGGTTTCTCTCATCACTTTTAGGTTCTATATCTTCCATCATTCTAAACCATCTCTTATTATAAGTTTGTCTCCTAAGATCTCTATTGTTAATCTTCTCATCCCCTTCTCCCCCCTTGCACTATTCATAGGAAAAAGAAATTTATCCTTCCATTCCCAAATTTTCAAATTTGTAATCCATTATTAGTTTCTTAAGCTTTGCATCAAAATCTCACAAATATGCCTCTGGGTTTAAGTAAAAAAATGATACTCTACTTCCTTAGGGCATGATTATATGGAAAATATGAACTCAAGCATGTAAATTTTTAATGCTCCTTGCCACCATTTGTCTACTACTCTAGTCCAAGTGCCATCTAGGGTCTTAATCCTCTCTAAGTGCTCTTTCATCCACTCATAGCACTACCCATAACTTTGTAGTCTAGGGGTTTCATATAAATCTAACCATTGATACACATGCTCTAGTATTTCATAGAAAAATACCTCATATAAAGCATCATACAGGTTATCTTAAACCCACTTTCTTGGCTTTTGTTCTCTATAATATAGATGATACATCACAAATCTATTTTCTACCTATTACAACTAGTGCTTGATGTTTTCTAGGGAGATTTGGAGCATTGATGTCTCACCATTATAATAATAAAATTTAACATGGGTCCCGACAATGGAACCAAAATGCTTTCTAAATGTTTATGTTTATCAATTCAGGTGCTCATTTAGTTGTCCAAATCATTTTTAGACTCATTAAAACTAGGCACAAACATAGTATATTCCCATGGAACTCAAAATTTAACAATTGATTATTTTGGCATCAATTACCATAATGTACATGCCTTCAACACTCACTAAAAGTGCAATTGAGAGGGAAATAGGAATTGCATTGGGCTAGTTGTTCCATGGCACAAGGCATCACACATAATATTTGGTCAATTGAGAAAAGGATTTTGGTAGATTCATTAGTGCAATTATTTTCTAGGTTAATCCTGATGGTCTATAGGCTCAAACCCATTTGGGGATATAGTTATATTCATGAGGATTCAAGCCTTTATTAAACTAAGTCTAGTATCATATAAGTGTTAGAGGGGTTAAGGGGTTGATTTTAGTTTAATTTCTCATACTAGGATCACTCTTCTTAGTAAAGGAAGGAACATGTGGGATAATATTTCTCTACACTTAGTCTATCACTAATGTCATCAATTAATATAGGGATGCAATTAACGACCTAGACAAAAATCTTGCAAACAAAATTCTTAACATGCATGAATTGGAATTAGAACATTATAACCCTTTCATGTTTCACTAACAATTAAAAAGATGTATAAATATAATAGAACACTTATTAAAATAACCACAATTACCATTAATTAAAGTTTAACATAACAAATTGTATACATATAAAATAGATAATATACTTTTCTAAAGATACTTAAGTATCTAGAGGCTCACAGGCAAGCTTGGGCATATACAAATAGAGCCTTAACGACATCTATGTTATTTATAGCACTAATGGTGGCCATTATATGTAAAACCATTTCTTCAAAGCTTCACTACATCTGATTCATGCTCTTTTACTCATTGGTTTGTGTTTCTATACGAGTTTTCACTTTTCACATTCAAAAGGAAATGGGAAACTAAGATAAGATGGTCAGGGGTTTGTATGTACCCAGATGAAGTCTTGCACACTAAATTTAGATGACTGAAGGAAATCCTCTTTGGTTGTGGAGGATGACACCTATAGAAGAAAGAGACTCAAACACAGAGGTTGTTAGCTAGAAAGTGGACTGCCAAGAGAAAGCTTGGTCCTAGAAGTGCAAAGACTTCTTGGAGGGTGACAGACCACTGATTGTTAAAAAGCAAAATATTGTAAGAAATAGAAATGATAAAGACTGAATAAAAGAAATGAAAGCAAATGTGTACCTATAAGCAGCAATCTATCTTCCACAGTCATTGACGTTGGTGGTTCTATTGGTGTCAATAGTAAAGGTTGCCGACGTTGGTGGTTTTACTGGTGTCGATAGTAAAGGTTACTGACGTCGATGGTTCTGCTGGTGTCAGTAGTAAAGGTTACCAACATCAGTTAGTCTACTGATGTTGGTATGGGTAATGGCTGATGTCAGTCAGGCCAATGGCTTTTGACAGGGTCTGAACGAGTTATAGGTCAGTTAGGTCGATCAAAATGGTCTTGGGAGGGTTTGTAGGACTCTGATAGCTTGTGCTGAGTTGATTAGACAGAGAGTATTGTTTGGAGAGGGACTAAATGGGTGACAGAGGCAAAAAAGGGGGATAAGGGTGAGAGAAGGCTTTTCAGCCTCTCTGGGAAGAACAGGGAAGGTTGTGTCAAGGATGTTTGGAATGGACAGTAGACAGAATGCTAATATATTTGAAATGACATTGAAATAAAAATAGTACAAATACTTAGCTATGGCACGAGTTGGTAGAGGTGCAGGAGCTGTGTTTCCATTATGGTTGGTGATGGAGATGTCATTCAATCTTCAAACCTATATGGAATGACTGGTGTTGGTCCTCCAAGCCTAGAAAATGTTGTCAAAACACTGATACCTATGAGAAAATGAGAAGCAAGAATGCTAAGAAGCAAGAGAAAGAGAATTATATTTTGCAAGGGGCATCAACGGATGCAAAAAATTGGTTTTAAAGGAAAATTGACGCTGGTAGAACCATTGACGTCAGTCGAATAATGATCGACATCGGTGGCTGAAGAATGGGGGCAAAGGCTGATTTTAGCTCTCTGCCCATTTTTATAAGCTGCCAGGGTCAAATGTCATGGGAAAATGGTTGAGAGGGGTTTAAATGAGCATGAGAGGAAGGGTTAAGATGGGATTTAGGTGATTAAGGCTTGGAATGGGGTGAGGGCATCCAAGGAAAGGAATTCGAGGTGGAGTGAGGTGGCATGGGTGAGGTGGCAAGGGGGTAATTAAATTAAAATATTTGATTATTTTAATTTAATAATTGAGTGGGTTAGGACTTGTGTTAGAATAGACCAAGGGGACCAAGGCGGGAGGATGACCAAGGGGTAGACACAATTTCAGTGTCTACATTTGCCCCTTTTTGTCTTGTTGGTTATTTTTGATGAACTATAAGACAAAAATAGGAGTAAGCTACCCCAAGTATGAGATGAGGTGTTCCCCCCTCAAAGCGAGAGTCGAGGGAAGGGAACCTGAGATCGAGTGTTGATTTGATAGAGAGATGGATAGAGAGGGTGAAGAGCGAGTGTGAACACTATAAAGGGTGGGATTGCACGTATACCACACCACGTAGTAGGTAGGTCAAATTGTCATGGTCAAGGGTCGAGGAGTGCCAAAATAAAAATAACTGGTCCCCAACATTTAGTCATAGCTATTTGGGTTATTCAATCCAAGCTATAGCTCCAATGGGTCATCATGTTCCAAGTATCTGGGGCTCAGGAAGTGTTCCTAGAAAACACGAAAAAAGTCACAAGTAGTAGGGATCAACTTGCTCGTGATCCAATACTTGTGAGGGTTGGTGACAACTTTCTAACTAGGCATGAGGTAGCAAAGGCAATCGAAACATCCAAGGCAGAGGTGTCTTGAAAGTGGTCAGAGGAGATAGGCGTGATCTCCAAAGTTGTGGTCGGGTCAGACGGAGGTAAAAGTGATCTCAAGTGTGCCCTAGGAGGCTAAGATGACTTCTACTATGAAGGCGAGTTGATTGGGGGCATGATTCTGGGCATTGTGAAGAAGGTTGAGGATTGAATTTTGCCAACGTCGATTATAAAACTGGAGTTGGTGGTAAAAAGAGATCAATGTCAGCACAATCAGCCGATGCCGATAGCCAAGGGCACGATTATGCCAACATCGGCAATGTGCCAAAGCCGACAAAATGGGATTGGCAGCCCACCAAAAGTCATTTGTGATTATTGTAATATCAAAAAAAGGAGCTCTAGATTTTAGTGGGTGAAAGTGACTTGGAGTGACCGGTTGAGCAGGGTGAGGTGGCAGAGGGAGATTGGTGGAGAGAGGAGTGAATTGGATGGAGATTAGAGGTTGCATAAGCGGTGGTAGGCCAGGAGGAGCTCATGGATAAATTGAAATGTAAGAGATGGTAGAGGGTAGTGGAGGACCTGTGGGAGGTCCACCACTAGTGGCACCCATTGTGCCACCATGGCAGTGATGACAGGTTGAGGTAGGAGGTGTTGTGAACTCTGTTTGGTTTGGTTTTGAATTTGTTTTTGTTTTTGAAATTTTGATGTTTTTAGCTAAAAATTGAGGAGGAGGGGTAGCTAGGAGGGTGGGAAGGGCAGGTAGGTCATGTTAGGGTGATTTAGGAGCATTTTGGGGGTAAATGGGGGTCTATTAGGGGAAGCCCTAATTTTAGGACTCACCCCATTCAGCCTTGGGGCTGAACCAGTCACCGATGTCAGCTAACTAGCAGTCAGTGTCAGTCATTTGCCTGTCGGCATTGGTCATTATATGACTAACATCAGTTGGGTAAATGCTGTAATCGACACATGAACTGATGTCAATGGCTACCTCAGCTGAGAGAGTTTAGAAAATTCCCAAGTCAAGGGGTTGAAGCTGTGCCAAGGGATTCTAGGGTGTCAGGATAGCCATAGATGGTCAGGTAGAAGGTCAAGTAGATAGATGAAAGGGCAAATGGGTGAGCTAGGTCTCCAAAGGGAAAAAGAGTCATGGGGATTGGTAGTCACATTGACATGAGCTTGATTATTGGATGCAGGTGAGGCAGATGCTAATGCTGTGGGATCGGTTGTTGCCATTGCTGATGCAGATGTGTTAGGACATCACTGGAGAGGAGTGGGCTCATATGAGCATAGTGGGACTCGATGGGCTGTGATGATACTATCGAGTGGCAAGGGAGGTGAGCTTGATGGTGGCTCTGATCGAGTGGTGGGATCACTCCACTAACACCTTCCACTTGCCGATAGGGGAGATGATAGTCATAGTCACAGATGTGTACCAAATTTTGTGATTACTAGTACACGAAGCAGACCTATATGCATGCTTGAGAGAGGTGCATGATATACATATGGTGACATTGTTTGGTGAGCATGCAGCTGAGGTGAGTTACCACTCAGCCAATTTTGCATATGAGCCACTCTATGCAATAGATGAAGATGCACATTGGTTGGCCATGCTAATGATGATAGGCATCACTGTCTATGCATTGCCAGATGTGGAGGGAGGCAGGTTTCTAATTGTTATGACTAGGGTTTTGATGGACATGTTGGAGCAGAAGATAGTGTTTGCCTGGGTGCTTGTCTTTTTGGCCTAGGTATACAAAGAGCTATGGGGCATCAGTCAGTGGTGATGATACAGCTTGTGTGTAGGCCACCTCCTGCACTACTAGGCATATGAGCATACTATGGTCACCCAACCTCTTGGCCTTCCAGTGGTGATTCAGGCTAGCTTTAGGGTTGGCTTTAGGCAATGGCATGAGGTGAAGGCACAAACATGGGTGGATGGAGTGGTTAGAGATATTGACCACTATAGAGGGGTACTGGAGGCCCTGATCCCTATAGACATTATCTGGAGACCATACTTGGTATATCTAGCTTTTAGAGACCAGGGAGAGCAGCTTGTTGGGCTGCAGAGCATTAGATGGGTCAGGGGTAGGCGAGCCAACGAGCTTAAGAGGGTACCGATAGAGAGAGTGCAACGTCAATTTGGGCTACTTCAGGATGTGTCACCCACCTTCCCACTGTATAGATGGGATGATATAGAGGTGCCACTCCCACTTCTAAAGGAGACAAAGGGGCCAGATTTTGAGGAGTTATCGACAGGGCCTAGGGTAGTAGATCTAGGATGCATAGAGGCCTACTTGACATGGTGGGCAGGGCAGTACATAGGTGTGCAGAGAGGAGAGCCCAATCTATAAATAGTGATCAGGGATAGGGACATTGCCAGATAGGAGAGAGATGCTGCCATCTAAGAGAGGGATGCAGCATGAAGACAGGTGACCATTTTGCAGGGTCAGTTGGCTGCAGCCCAGGCATAGGCATTGGCAAGATAGGTTTTTAGAGGGTAGGGTCTGATTCAATATCCACCTCAATAGCCAGTTTAGTAGCCAACACAGTCAACATCAGTGTAGCTAGCTCAGCCAGAGCCACAGGGGTCAGTTCAGGGTACGGCATCAGGATTGATGGGTCCACCGCAGATTGTGCCTATATCTAGATATAAGACTACTTTGGAGGAGATCACTTATTATGAGGGTGTTATTATGGAGTTTCTTTAGATACAATGATATTCAGAGATGAGAGCAGAGCAGATCCATCAGATATCAATGTCCCAAGTGACTACCTCAGGTTCCCACAGATGGCGACGAGCAGAGGGTGGGGATGATACAACATCTTCGTGGCCACTGCCACCACCACCACAGCCACAGCCTTGAGGGCAGATTTTGGTATGATGTATATAATGGCCTGCAAGCTGTTGATGCAAGATGTATTTAATTTTTTTTGAGAGAGAGGCACATATTATGCCATTGTAAAACATTGATATATATATATATATATATATATATATATATATATATATATATATGGTGTGATTTTGACCATTGATGTGTTATAAAAATGTTTTGGGTGTTATATGTTTGCAGCATTTTTCATATGTTTTAATGATATATGCCTAATGTGATGATGTTGATTATAATGATACGTAATGATTAGGATGTAAATGATTATGATGATGGTGCTTTGATTTTGTTAATGATTATGAAAATATGTGATTGTTTATGATGTGATTGGTAGGTGATGAAAGAATGTGATGGAAGAAATGTGATGAAGGAATGGCCGAGCTAACCCCAGAAGATCCCATGTCAACTGAGTGCTGCCTACATAGCCCTTGTTGTTGGGGCCTTAGGCCAATGTAGTTCTCCCTAAAAGGGAGGAAGAGGGGTAGTTGTGGATACGGGGTTAGACTAGGTTAAGTCATGGTTAAAGGTAAGATAGTTTGTCCATCAGGTAGATGAACAAATGGATGTGGTCAAGCTATCCCCAAAAGACGTCCTGTCATCTAAGTGTTGCCTACATAGCCCCTGTTGTTAGGGCCTCAGACCAATGTAGTTCAGACTAAGAGGCAAAATGGTTGATGATTGGTTTGGTTGAGGTTAAATGATGAGGGTAATATGATGTTACAGCCTTTTCCATATGAGGTGATGGTGTATTCTGTAACATTGGTCAAGGTTTTTCATCCCTAGAAATTGTCCATGTTAGGCGATGGATATACGCTAAAACTGAAATGATTCTATTTATGCTTCAACAAGTAATGGTTTATGCTTGACATAAATTGTGTAGTTGATAGTTTCCATGTGTATTGGTGTCCATAGAAACTTGTGTGAATAGGCTATGTGAGTGGTCTGAAAAGGGTTGGGTTGAGTTGGTTTGACAAATGATGTGGTTGAATGTGACCAAAGTGTGAAAAAAAAGTGAAAGGCAAATTTCTCTTTCATTGGCACAGACCAGAATGATAGCATAGATAGGGGTTGTTAGAATTGAGAGCCCCATTCATGCATTACGTCGTTGACCATGAGTTGTGTTAGAGAGGTAATTGAATCACTTTGACATTAAAATGAGCTCGAAGTCCCTTGAGTAGGTGATGTGATATGGGAGGATAGGGTAACCTTTTTAGTAGGGATAACCTTGTCCCTTTTTATAGGAGACCCTGAGATGACTATAAGCCAAGTCCATGACCCCCCTTTTTTTTTTGAGCAGACTAATCAATGCGGGAAGTCTACATAGAGATGTCATTTTGCTTTGGTGTTCATTTTTGAAGTTGATCGATGCGGGATGCTTCTAAGAAAGTGTTGTTTATAGCAAGATTTAGTCATAGCCATCCTTTGAGGGAGTGGTCTATATTTTTGCTTTATATATATTTTTGAGGTCTTTAAATAGCTGTCCTTCGAGGGAGCAGTCTATTAGCTACAAAAATGATACTATAGCTATCCTTTGAGGGAACAGTCTATCTTTTTGATTTTGTGACCTTGGTTATTTTGACATCTCGATTTATTTTTGACAGAATTTTGAGTCATGGACAAGACTATAGAAGTTGAAGGGCTCCCTTTTATTAAGACAAAGCATCCATACTTTATAAAGGGGGTATATAAGATTTTTTTAGGAGAATAGGGTTGAAAGGAATGAGGATTAAGAGGATGGGGTTGCTCAAGGGATGAACTCAAGTTAAATGTCAAGTGGACGAGTACTCGACTAACAAAAGAATGGTCTTAGATGCAACGCATTAAGAGGCTCAGGTTCTGGCCCTCCATCAAGAGAGGATAGATGATAAGTCCCTAACCCATACTTGTGCGTGATGATGAAAGGTCTGTTCCAATTAGGGGCAAACTTGCCTCATTTACTTCACTCCATATTGGTCACATGCTAATTTTCTTTGAGGATGAGGTCTCTGATGTTGAAATCTTGTTCTCTCAGATTTTTGTCATAGGCTCGCTTGATGTGATTTTGATAGACATGGAGATGGTTGAGGGCAGCAAGACGATGTTTGTCAAGTAACTCAAGTTGAGTTAAGCAATCTTGATGAAAGTAATCGTTAGAAAGAATGTCATGAAGAGAGATGCACAGAGATCGAATCTATACTTCAAGAGGTAGGACAGCCTCTATTTCATACACTAAAGAGAAAGGGGTAGCACCCATAGCGGTTCGGATGCTAATGCGGCAAGCCCACAAAGTGAAGGGAATATGAATGTGCCAGTCCCTTCCAGTGTCATTGACCACCTTCATGAGAATTTTAGTCAAGATTTTGTTAGAAGCCTCAGCCTGCCCATTTGCTTATGGGTAGTAAGGCAAAGAGAAGCTGAGCTTGATGCCAAATGAGTCACAGAGTTTCTGGATGGTTTTGTTTTTGAATGACTTGCCATTATCGGTAATGATTTTGTGAGGGACACTAAAATGACAAATGATGTGGGCACTGATGAAGTTGACAATTTTGTCAACTTTTATGGAGACAAAAGGAATGGCTTTCACCCATTTAGTGAAATACTTAGTGGCGGTGATAATGGATTGATGAGGAAGAGACGAGTGAGGGTTAATATCACTGATGAGATCTAAACCCCATTGTGAAAAAGGCCAAAAATCTTGAGTGACTTGTAAGGCGTGGCTAGGGAGATGAAGCAAGTTAGCATGCTGTTGATAATTGATGCAACACCAAACATAGTTGCTACAGTCTTGATGAAGAGTGGGCCAAAAGTAGCCCAGGCAAAGGATGTGCTTGGTAACCGAGTTACCACTGAAGTGTCTGCCACAAATCCCATTGTGGACCTATTTAATAGCATGAGATGCTTTTGTGGAGGTTAGACAGTGAAGAAGGAGGCCGTCAAAACCTCACTTATAGAGAAGACCCCCTAGGATGGTATAGCGAGCCGTGCATTTGATGAAAGCTCA
Source organism: Torreya grandis (assembly GCA_037957365.1). Classification (NCBI taxonomy): domain Eukaryota; kingdom Viridiplantae; phylum Streptophyta; class Pinopsida; order Cupressales; family Taxaceae; genus Torreya; species Torreya grandis. The sequence goes on along the minus strand of JARHVA010001351.1, from coordinate 220,465 downwards.
CTGTGCATTGCTAGAGAGATCGGGAGGGATGATGGAATGAGTCAAGTAGTCCACAAGTTATTTATACCAAACATCCTGTGGACTAGAGTCTATGGTGTTGACATGGTTGATGTTAGTAGAAATGTATGAAGGCAATGGCACATGATGGACCATGACATAAATCCTTGATGAAGATGACAAAGATGGAATATGCGAGGCAAGAGAAGCCATGGTGTCAGCAAACTTATTCATGGATCGAGGAACAGTCTGGAAGAGGTAATGGTTGAAAGAGGCTAGGAGAGTGTTAACACAGTGCTTGTACCTTTGAAAAATTTCATTTTTGCAAAGATATGAACCATTGACTTGATTGATGACAAGTTGCGAGTCACCGAAGATGTTGATAGTCTTGATGCTTAAAGAAAGGGCGGTTTGAAGTCCCAAAATTAAGGCTTCGTATTTAGCCATATTATTGGTACATTCAAAGTCAAGCTTGAAAGATAGGGGCATGGGCTCTCCTTTGAGTAGGATGAGAATGACTCCCGCACCCCCATCGAGTTGACATTTGGAGCCATCAAAGAACATGGTCATTTGATAGGTTGTGTCATCAGTGGAAAGCATGGTGATAAATTCATCAGGAAACTCACACTGAGAAGGTTGATTGTCAGGTAGAGGGGCATCTGCCAGTTAGTCAGTCATTGCTTGCCCCTTGATGGATTTTTGTTGGATGAATTCCAAGTTGAACTCAGCAAGAAGCATGAGTCAATGAGCCATACGCTAGTTTTGGTATGGCTTGGAATGCATGTATTTAAGAGGGTCAGTGTGAGTGATGAAAAAGGTCTTGTGATTAAGAAGATAATGATAGAGCTTAGTAGTGGTAAAGACTAATGCCAAATAAAGTTTCTTGATATGAGTATACCAAGTTTCATAGTATAAAAGTGTTTAGCTTATATAGTAAACCGCTTGCTCATGGTGTTGCTTGTCTCGGTGCGCGATCACGGCACCTAATGAATGGTTGGTTGCTGAGATATAAAGGTAGAAGCATTGGTCATCTTTAGGTGGAATGAGGACTGGTGGAGAGACCAGATAGCGTTTGAGGGCTTCAAAAGCCTCTTAGCAGTCCTTATCCCATTTAAAGGAGACATCCTTCTTGAGGAGATGATGAAAGGGTTGGCAGTGGTCAGAGAGCTATGAGATGAAGTGACAGATGGATTGGAGCTTCCCTTGTAGACTACGAAGCTGCTTGAGATTAGTCGGAGGTGGCATCTCTAGTATAGCCTAGATTTTAGTGAGATCTATCTCAATGCCACAGAGAGAGATGATGAAACCCAAGAGCTTGCATGAGAGGACCCTAAAGATGTATTTCTTAGGGTTAAGGCAGACATTGTATTGAATAAGGTGAGAGAAGATGATCTTGAGGATGGTTAAATGGTTGTGGTGAAATTTAGATTTGCCTAATAGGTCATCCACATAGTCCTCCATGATTTTGTGGAGTAGATCATGGAAAATGTAAGTCATGGCACACTGATATGTGGTGCCTACATTTTTCAAGCCAAAAGGCATGACTTGATAGTAGAAAGTCTCCCATGGGGTAATGAAGGTAGTCTTGTGCTGATCTTCTAGTGTAATTAGGATTTGGTTGTATCCTGAAAATCCATCCATGAGTGATAGCATCTCATGACCGGCCTTGAGATCAACAAGTTGGCCAATGTTGGGAAGAGGAAAGTCATCTTTGGGATAGGCCAAGTTGAGGTCACGATAGTCCATGTAAATCTGGATCCCCCCAGTTGCCTTGGTGATAGGGATGATGTTAGAGACCCACTGTGGATAATCGATGGGTTAGATGAAAGAGACAGAGAGAAGGCGTTGAAGCTCCTCTTTGACAAGGAGCGCAACGCAAGGATGCATCTTTCAAAGCTTTTGCCTGACAGGCTTAGCCTTTGGTTTGGTGATGATGTTATGAATGGCAATGTTGGGGTCGATGCCAGGCATGTCACTATAGGTCCAGGCAAAGGCCTTGCTATGGTCTGAGAGGAACTAGGTATAGTCGAGTTGCTCTTGGGTGTCTAAAGATTGGCCAATCTTTAAGATGTGAGGAACATCAGAAGATGGAAGGCTGATGTCAATGGTTGATTCATTTAACATAACCTAGGTTTCAGAAGGGAGGGAGTGCTAAATGAAAGAGTCATCGGTGCCCATGTAGGAGACAATGGTGTCGTTGTCTATGCAGCGGACAGTGTTGATGGTTACCGACTCATCATCTATCAAGTTGGGATAAATGAGAGGGAGAAACTTGGACACCCTATTTAGCTGATAGGTCAGGGGTTCCAGGTGGATGGTGTTTATGTAAGAAAAACTAAGAGGGATGGAAACCACTGACTCCATAGGTGAAGGGGGAAGAATAAGCGAGCTTGGAAGAGATTGGTCGATGGTGGGTTCAGAGTAAAGGTCTGTAGAAGCTTCAGTAGGTTCTTGGAAGCTTAGACCATATTTTTTCTTGGCATTGTCATCATTGAGAGGTTTTATGGGCTGATGGGAGCCTTGCTCATAGCGCTCGAATCCAAAACCCTTCCATGCACACCTGTAAAGGTAGGTGTGAGTAAAGTTGGGTTTGCCAAGAAAGGAGAAGTCAGATGTGAATGGTTGAGGTGAGGAGAGAGGATTTCCATTAGTGAGAGCTTGGTCTAGCCCCCCATAGTTGAGATTGGTTCGAAGGTGAGGAGGACCATAAGGAATGACCATTCTGATCTGATGGTCATAACTCAAGCTATGGTGAAGCTATCCATACTCTTACAGAGTTTGGAACATGTCTAAGGTAAGCAAGCGATATTCCCCAAGTGAAAGTCGTTGGAAGATATCTTCCATGGGGTCTTTGGTTGTCACTTGAAGAGGTGGTGTGAGGGTGACCTCCATTTGCAAACTGGTCAAAGCTTCCACGGATGGAGGCAGCATCTGGGTTGATGTCTTGAGAGGAATGAGAATGTCATTTGGTTGATAGGTCGTATTACAAGTTTTGAAAGGTGATGGGTCGGCGGGAATGATGTGGACTTGCCCATCATGTTTTAATTTTACACAACGGTGCAGTTTAGAGGGAACACAAGCCATGGCATGAATCTAGGGTTGGCCTAATAGCATGTTATATTGGAACTCTACTTTGATGATGTAGAAGAGCTCTGGGACAATCCGCAAGCCAACGCGAATATGGAAGATGACCGTGTCAATGGTTGTGGTAGTGGTGTCATTAAAGGATCAAAGGATTGTGTCAGTTTTTGATATGTAATTCTTGGGGAGGGATAACTGATCAAAGGCATGAGTGGAGATGATGTTAATGCTGGCACCTCTGTCAATCATGACTCACTTAATGCAGGTTCGATCAACATAGGCGGTGATGAAGAGAGCAATGTCCTGATCTTCTGAGGTAGAGGTAGGAATATTTGAATCACTGAAAGTGATAGAGGTAATGGGGGATAATGAGTGGACCAGGGCAGCGAGTGGTTGGGGGTCCTCGAGTTGGACCTCCACTACCTACAAGGCTTTGATTAGAGCTTGACGATGCTGGGGTGAACTTTGGATGAGGTCATACAAGGTCATCTTCATGGGCGTCTGGTGAAGCTGTTTTAACATAGAGTCATGGATTGCCCTTGAAGAAGAGGGTTGAGATGCACCCATAATAGAGATTTTAGGTTTTGGCAGATGAGGCAGCTTGAGAAAGGGATAGCAGCTTTTTCTTTTGCCTTATCCTTTTGTGACCTAGTGGTTATGTGGATGGCATTAATTTTGAAGAGAGGAGGTGAAGGAGATGGAGGGGCCATAGTTTGTTGATGACATGTTGATGTTGATGAAGAGGTTTGAGGGATATGGGAAGGTGTCAGAGGTTTGTCATTAGTGTCCTCAAGGAGAAGGGTGTCTTTCTCCATGTGGCAGTGAATGACAACCTTGAGGGCACATCAATTCTCGGTGTCATGTCCTGGTGTACGATGATATAGGTAAATCTTAGTATCATCAAACTAGAAAGGCTTTGACCTGAGGGGTTGGAATGGCTTGATAGGTGGAAGGGTTATGATAGAGGTCTGCAAAGGTCAGCTCAATATCAAAGCGTATGAGTCCACTAAAGCGTCTGTGCTTGTTGATGTGTGAGATGCTGGTGACTTTTGCTTGGGGGTGTTAAAGGAGGCTTTTGTACCACCTTTTGGGTTGGTGGTGCGGCCACATGTGAAGATGACACTTTCTTCGTGAGAGGTGTCAAGTTTTCCAGAGAGGGTAGGCTTGTGGTAGGCAAAGGAAGCAGTGGAGGCAACTTGTTTTGGTTAAGGGTTGGAGTAGGAAGTACTCCTACTAAGGTCAAAGGGTGAGGGCCCAAAATGGAGGGCAATGTTGATGGAAGAGGAAGAGTTCACCACTATGGTTTAGAAGTCTTATTTGGTTTGGTTTGAGGACTATTATTGGTTAGGGGCTAGTCTAAGTCTACCTTCACTTGCGGGTGAGTGAGGTTAGGGACAGGGAAAACACCGAGTGACTTGATTGGTTTTGATGCTATAGATGAGGGTTTTGGTCTTGGTGTGGATGGTTGAGATTTTGAAGGCTTAGAGGTAGAAGTCTGGTCTTTGTTGGAAGTCTTGGGAGATTTTGCTATAGGTGGGTCGACGGTATGAGATGAGATGGAACGGGCAAGCTGAAGAGCTGTGAGTTGCTCCCATAACACTTGATGCTCCACTTTCCTCAAATGGAGAAGTCCTATTTTCTCCACCAATTGAGAGAATGGTTGGGAGGATGTTGGATGAGGCTTCGGTCCTCCAAAAGATGTGGATGGTTGTGGGGCCAAAAATGAGGTAGGTGTAGTAATCTCGGACCCAAGGCATGATGAAGTCATAACAGGTTCATCTTTGGACAAAGAGGGTAGAGAGACAGGTTCTTCCCCTAGTGGAGAAGGAAACAGAGAATGTGGCTCCTCAAGAGGGTAAAGGGTAGGGATGATTGCACCTTCCACTTGTGGTTGAGGAGTAGGAAGGGTAGGGTCCTCCATAGGTAGTAAGAAGGAGGACGGTGGGACTGGTGGTACCGGTATGGTCGAGGCATCCTCCAATATAAGGGAAGTTGATGGAGAACTAACAAGAGAAGAAGGTTTATCCACTTGTGATGGACTGATGGGTTGACTAACCTCTTGAGTCTATGAGAGAGGTTGGCTAGGAATGAGAGGTGAGACTGTATTGACTGTGTGTATGTTATGTTCCTGAGTGTCATTAGTCATGGTCTGCACATTATTTTGGGTAGGCAGATGATTAGGAAAGGGTTGTTTGAAGATGTCTATGCCTTGATTGGGTGGTGCATTTAGATTGTCTAGGATGAGGTCACCCTTATCTAGCATGTCTTGGATGATGTTTTTGAGGGTCTTGTAATTACCTGTGTCATGGCCCATAACATGGTGATAATTATAGAAGTCGTTTTCCCTATACCACGTAGGGATGGCATGTGAGGGATCAAACTGAGGAGGAGGTCAGATTTGGGGGAGATTGAGAACCCCCTATTTGACAAGTTTGTCTAGCACAAATGCGTATGACTCTCTTAGTGGAGTATACTGTCGCTACACATATCTTTGCTAAAATTATCAAGTGATACTCTGGGATGTGGATGTCTCAGGCTAATTGGTTGTTGAAGAGGACGAAGGTCTAATGACTACAACATTTTTTGATGCCTTAGATTTGGGATTAGATGAAGGAGGTTTAGAGGAAGAGTCATTGGACTTGGTATTGGGGTTCTTACTCCACAACTTGACTTTGTTTTCCTCGATGGCACATAGTTTAAGCTTTCGGGACATCGTGAAAGCTTCATCAAAGGTGTAGAATGTCTAAACCCACAAGGTAGAGGAAATATGTTTGGCACACACCTGAGAGAAAAGTTTGATGAGCTCAGGTTGGGGTAGGGAAAAGGAGAGCTAATTGATTAGTCCTCTCCAACGAGCAACAAAATTGGCTATGGATTCATCCTCAAACTGTTGGATAGAATATAGATCTGTGATTGAGACCTTTTTGGTGATATTGATAGAAAAGTGGTCAAGGAAGAGTTGGGCTAGCAAAGTGAATTTGAAAAGAGAATGGCTGGTGAGAGAGTTGTACCAGTTAAGAGTAGCACCAGAAAGTGACATGGGGAATGTGCGTAGAAGTAACGCATCGTCATGGGCTATGAGATAACAAGCATGTCTAAATGCTCGTAGGTGATGTTGTGGGTCTTCTTTACTCTAAAAATGAGAAAATTTAGGAAGCTCCCACTAACTGGGATATGGCCTGATCGGGACTGAGGGATGAATGGGTTCATTGCAAATTTGCTCATATGAGAGGGCATTGCGTGAACCAAAAATAGAGGTCTCGAGACTAGACATTTTGTCCATCAGCATTTTGATTATATCAGCTGATGGATTGATAGGTGGAGCACCCCCTAGGTTATAAGGTGCTTGGAAGGTATTGAAAGGGGCATATGACGTGGTTGGTTGCGCTTGTGTAGGTGCAACATATGGGTAGCTAGTCATCGGGGTAGATGTTGAAGCCAAGGGCACTTGGTGGGCACAAATTGGATAGGGGCCATCAAAGGTGGTTGAGGGGTGGCCACACTTGTTGAAGGGTAGGCAGTTACTCTTGTGTTGATAGGTGCAAGAGTAGGGGGGATAGAGACCACTAGGTTTTGGAAGGGTGTAGAATTTGGTTGAGTAGTTTGAGGTTGAGGGGGTGTCGAAACCCCCATGGAGGTAGGTCTAGAAGGAGAGGCTAAGTTTTGAAGATAGGACATGGTTGGGTTATTAGTTGAGGTGTTGGTTTGATTATCTATAGGTTGAATTATGGACGTTGTTAATATGGCTGTTGTCTTGACTAAAGAGGTCGGCATCCCATAAATTGGGTTGCCTAAGGAGTCTCGCATTCAACTTCGCATGAGATAATGTTGAAGGGATTTGACATTGAGGTCCAAGAATCTTTCAAAGTCTTGGTCCCCTTCAGGGATAATGGGAGACTAAGTCGGGGTCGGTCGAGTAGGAGTTCGTTCGGCCTCTGAATGAAACTCCATTAGGGGACTGGTTATGGATGGTGAAGGTGGAAAAGGTTGATGCCTCACATGGTCAAGAAGAGTTCTAGTTTGACTACGTGTCAAAACCATTCAAAGCAAAAAGGTTCAGGTTCTAGAAACTGTGTTTTTCAGTTTCAAAAAACTAGGATGGATGTTGGACAGCAAGAAAGTTGGGTTTTAAGCTTGCTGTTTAAGGAAAAGAATTCTGGACAGGGACCGACGTTGGTATAAAAACTGATGTCGGTGAGATAGGCTGTCGATGTCAGTCAGATGACCGATGTCGGCGAAGAAAGTTATCGACGTCGGTGGAAAAACTGATGTCGGTTACTATGTTTTCCATAAACTCAAAAAATTTGAAAGTTCTTAGAAAGAAGAAAAACGTCCTCACTAATTCAAAAAACTAGATAGAAGTAGAAAAATAGATGGAGACAGGCAGACCCTAAGCGTTAAATCCTAAGAATAAACTTTTAGAATCATGTTGGCTTAGTCCTTAGAGTGTGTTTGGGAGGTTGGCTTGTAGAATGGGTCCTATAAGAGGTAGTCTAAAGTTGGTTTCGGGTTAGTTTCGGTGCTCAAGAGTTTGTGTTAGGTTCTATATGTGGCCTGGTGCTAAGGAGCAAGCTCCCCTCACTTCACGAGCCTAGTGATAAGCTGGTCTCGCTTAGCCAAAATATACTTCCCCTAGAGATTATCCTCTGCCAGAGAACAGAGTGGGCTTTCCCCTTGGTAGTGAAGTCTAAGTGGGATTGCCGGGATGGTTAAGGTATCTGCTAGGTGATGAAATCCTAGTCGGACCTTGTCTCAGGTAAGTTAAGATGTTTGATTTGTGCAAGTGGTTTGGATGTGTAACATAAGTGGCCTACACTTTATTCATGATGGATTTCTAATTACTAGATGCGTGGACTAAGTATGCATTCAGATAGAAATGAGATGCAATGTATTTTAAGCCCAAATCAAAATGTGAGTTTGGATGCAAACAATGTGAGCAAGGGTTGAAGAATATGACTTTGACTAGTCTACGATGCAAGAAAGGAAAGAAAAAGAATGATTATTTTTAACCTTTACTAATAGTGTCATTTGGAAGAGATAAAAGAAAGAGATGTAAGGAGAAACCTAATGCACCCTATATGAAAAGAAAGAAAAGAACCCAAGGAAGACCCTAGGGTCCCACCAAGCATGCCAGAATGTTTTTATACGAGTTTTCGCTTTTCACATTCAAAAGGAAATGAGAAACTAAGATAAGATGGTCAAGGGTTTGTACGTACCCAGATGAAGTCTTGCACACCAAATTCAAATGACTGAAGGAACTCCTCTTTGGTTGTGGAGGATGACACCTGTAGAAGAAAGAGACTCAAACACAGAGGTTGTTAGATAGCTAGAAAGTGGACTACCAAGCGAAAGCTTGGTCCTAGAAGTGCAAAGACTTCTTGGAGGATGATAGCCCACTGATTGTTAAAAAGCAAAATTTTGCTAGAAATAGAAATGATAAAGACTAAATAAAAGAAATGAAAGCAAATGCATACCTATAAGCAGTAATCTGTCTTCCATAGTCACCGATGTTGGTGGTTCTGTCGGCGTTAGTAGTAAAGGTTGCCGACGTCGGTTAGTCTGCCGACATCGGTATGGGCAATGGCCGATGTCGGTCGGGGCAATGGCTTTTGATAGGGTCTGAATGAGTTGTAGGTCAGTCAGGTCGATCAAAATGGTCTTGGGAGGGTTTGTGTGACTTTGATAGCTTGTGATGAGTTGATTGGATAGAGAGTATTGTTTGGAGAGGGACTAAATGGGTGATAGAGGCAAAAAAGGGGGATAAGGGTGAGAGAAGGCTTTTCAGCCTCTCTGTGAAGAACAGGCAAGGTTGTGTCAAGGATGCTTGGAATGGACAGTAGACAAAATGCTAATATATTTGAAATGACACTGAAATAAAAATTATACAAATACTTAGATGTGGCATGAGTTGGTAGAGGTGCAGGAGCTGTGTTTCTATTGTGGCTAGTGATGGAGATGTCATGCAATCTTCAAACCTGTATGGAATGACTGGTGCTGGTCCTCCAAGCCTAGAAAATGCTATCAAAATGTTGATACCTGTGAGAAAATGAGAAGCAAGAATGCTAGGAAGCAAGAGCAAGAGAATTCTATTTTGCAGGGGGCAGCAATGGATGTAGAAAACTAGTTTTAAAGGAAAACCAATGCCGGCAAAACTACAGATGTCAGCCGAATAATGACTGACGTCGGTAGTTGAAGAATGGGGACAGAGGCTAATTTTAGCTCTCTACCCATTCTTACAAGCTGCCAGGGTCAAATGTTGTGGGAAAATGGTCGAGAGGGGCTTAAATGAGTGTAAGAGGAAGGGTTAAGATGGGATTTAGGTGATTAAGGTTTAGAATGGGGTGAGGGCATCCAAGGAAAGGAATCTGAGGTGGAGTGAGGTGGCATGGGTGAGGTGGCAAGGGGGCAATTAAATTAAAATATTTGATTATTTTAATTTAATAATTAAGTGGGTTAGGACTTGTGTTAGAATGGAACAAGGGGACTAAGGGGGGAGGATGACCAAGGGGTAGACATGATTTCGGTGTCTACATTTTGAGCTCATTTTATAACACATAGGAGTATCTATTTTGTTAGGGTGGAGAACACATATCGGGTAATAAACTAGAGCCTTTGTTGATAGTTTCACTAGCTCCATCACCTTATTATCTTCATGCTAAATTCACCACATGTTACCACTCTTATAAGATTCCCTTGAAGATCTAAATGCTAGTTAACTACCTACCAACTGGCACAAGATGTGCATTGATTCCTCCATCTAGTGCCAAGGTGCCAAAATTAAAATCATTCCAAGCTTCATATCAATTTGTTCTATCATAATGGCATGGATCCATACTTAATTAAATAGGGTCCCAACATTGGTGGATTTTCACTACTAGATATAGGGTTTCAAATGTTACCATAATCTTCTTTATGGAATTATAAAAGTTTATTTTTATAATTTTGTCCTCATTTCTCTTTCCATTTTTCAGGTTTGGTAGAGACTTTGAAAAAAGAGGATCACAAGAGGAAAAACACAAAAAGTTTAAGGAATTCTAAAATCCTTACTTCTTGAGAGTCTATAGACATTAAATATAATAGATCTTTTAATATATTTAAAGGACATGTATTTATTTTATTTGATCTATTTTTAAAATATTCTAAAATAAAATATAAATTATATCTATAAATACATACATCCCTTTATGTATGTATTTTTGTATATATTATTTAAATATATATATATATATATATATATATATAATGTATATATGTATGTATGTATGTATCTATATATGTATACACACACACACACACATATAAAAAATATAAAGGAATATTTATAAAAATATCTATGTATTTTTTTTATTTTTATTTTTTGGGTAGGAAAAAAATGATACAAAGGGTTGACTAGCTATGTGGTCACTCAACTATAGCTACAGGATAGTGGCTGACTTTTAGCCTATTAAAACATGGGAGGCAAGGATTGACTATTTTACTGAACTCTTTCCCCATTATTCAATGGAATGGTTAGTTGGGGGTCATCTCAACTACCATCCCCCCTTATAACCCATTTGTTATCATCATCATCATCATCATCATCATCATCATCATCATCATCATCATCATCATCATCATCATCATCATCATCATCATCATCATCATCATTATTATTATTATTATTATTATTATTTTCATGAACAAATTTAAATTAACAAACATTTTTTTATCAAAACATGCGTCATGTTAATAAATAAAAACATAATTCAAGTACGACCAAAAAAGTGGGTGGTATAGAAGCACACCCCAAAGTCACAACACACCGAACAACCTAGAAACAAAAAAACCATTACATCAAGTTGACATCAACATAACATATTATGAAAAGAAATTAATATTAAGTAGTTGGATCCACCATGCTCATAGATAGAGGAGAAAATAGAGGATAAGTATTAGGATTATCTTCCCAAACTTTACCATAATGGGGAGAGGTTTCAGGTATGGTCCAATCATCCTCTTTCTTATGTTCTTAATCATTATAATCACTATGGGAAGATATAGTAAAATTAATCTAGGAAACTTGTCTTGCCTATCCCTTCCTGCTGGGTTAAACCCAACATGACTAGTATTGGGTGATAGACATCCTCTAAATATAATAGAGGGAGAGAAGCCTCACTTGGGAGGAGGAGGGGCAAAAGGTATAGTTACTCCAAGATCTATAGTGTTTGTGGCTCTTAACTTAACCATGTACTTTACACTCATGGTCTAAATTATGCCCATAATATTGGGGATCCTCCACTAGATGTTTTTTAGCAGTCTAAAGTGCATAGACCTAGATTTCAAGGAGAGAGTGGAGATGTCAAACCTTCATTTCCATTTTTTCATCTTGCACCTATATTTAAAGCATAACATTAGAAATCACAATTATTGGGCTAGAAATATAAAAATATCAAGTCAAAGTTTATTTATTAAAATGAATAACATTTATGTCTTTCCATAGTATAGTCAAAATTTTAATGAAGAAAATATGCCATTTTTTAAGTATGTATTGCTCTTCATTATTAATTTCATTTCCATATTTTAAATTTATATATATATATATATATATATATATATATATATATATATATATATAAACAAGTTTCCTTTAATATAAGTATGAAAATATATAAGATTAATCATTTCAAAAAAGGTAATATCCACATTTCCATTGCAACAAATACAACCTAAATTAAACTATTTCACTTTCATTCCTTTTTTTCTTCATTTCTTAGTGAGAGGGGAAGGAAAAAAGGAAGGGAGAACATATTTTACTCATAATAAAATGCAAACAAGTTAATTGACTAATTGAGTTTGAAATGAGGAGAGGACATTTTATTCAAAACAACATACAACTCCAAATGAGAAAATTCCTTTCATAACATTGATTTCATCTCAAATTCAAGGAATTTAAGAGAGAGATTAATATTGTAAAAAATGAAACTATATAACTGAAATGAACAATTTCCATTTCATAAAGAGAAGAAAGATATTCCTTTATTAACTAAATACCATAATATCAAAGGATTAACAACACAAAAATTTAATCATTATAAAAACAATCCAATTTCCATTTAACTTATTCATAAAACCACTTAAAAGGAAGTGGAAGTGATATAATGAGTTTATTAGTTTCCAAAATTAACCTATTATTAAAAAGATAAACCTTTCTACATATGTAAATGACAAATCTAGAGAGGAGAGAAAAATACATCATTTTCATATTTTAATAATATAGGACTATCTTCTAGTACTATTATTACATCTATTAACATTTTATGTGTGTGTGTGTGTGTGTGTGTGTGTGTGAGAGAGAGAGAGAGAGAGAGAGAGAGAGAGAGAGAGAGAGAGAGAGAGAGAGAGAGAGAGAGAGAGAGAGAGAGAGAGAGAGAGAGAGAGAGAGCACTAATCATTATTTCTAACTTCTCATCTTCTAGTACTATTATTACATCTATTAACATTTTATATGCGTGTGTGTGTGTGTGTGTGTGTGTGTGTGTGTGTGTGAGTGAGAGAGAGAGAGAGAGAGAGAGAGAGAGAGAGAGAGAGAGAGAGAGAGAGAGAGAGAGAGAGAGAGAGAGAGAGAGAGAGAGAGAGAGAGAGAGAGAGAGAGATTATGGGTATGGAGAGAAGAGATATTTCAAGAACACTAATCATTATTTCTAACTTCTCATTTTCATTATTTTATTAATTGAGTATTTATTATACACAAGATGTGGTAAAATAATACTTACCTCATATCCTCAATTTTCCATGCATGCAAAAATCTCCCAAAGATCCATGAATATCTCCTCTTCATTCCAAAAATATATTCCAAATCACTTCCACTCCATGCTCTCCCTCTCACCCCAAAATAATTAACAACAAAACATTGAACAATAATTTATAATAAAAAGTGAGTCAAATTCATTTTCCAAAAAATTATTATCAACTAATTAAATGAAGGGGGTACCATCCCTTATATGGGTCCTTTCATGTCATAAAATAACCCATACATTTTTTATAAACTTTAGAATTTCATTAAATCAACATGTCTTACATGATAATTAATTCATTAACACACCCACATGGGCTTCTTACACACCATTTAATCAATTTACATGACTTTAAACAAACTCAATATAGTGGGTCAATCTTGCCAACTAGCTTAGAACCCTAAGGATTGTAGGTTTCCTAGAAATCCTACTAGATAGGGCTCATTGCCTTCTAAGAGGCCTATCACCCTTTTAATTCAATAAAAAATATTATCAATTTTAAGAATATGTAAATATATATTTAGGTCATGTACTTTTAATTTAATTAATCCTTCTTAAATTATTATCAAGAATTAATCCATTCGAAACAAAGAGAGAAACCACAAATTCAAAATTATTAACCACCATGAGTTATCACATTTGGTGAACACTTTAAATCAGAATGGGAAAGAGGGTTCTTCATGAGGGGTATTATAAATTTTTTTTCCTATTGCACACTTAGATACCATGTGATAAGCATTGTGTATTGAAAATATGCTATGCATGACAAAATAAAGATAGATGACATAAGAAAAGACATATCCAACAACACTAACAAATGCCTACATGTCTATATTTTTATTTTTAGAAATATTATATTTTTTTTGGTATTTTTAGAATATATGAATGTTTTTTTTTTCATATTTCAAAATATAATCATGCATAATGACAAAGCTATGAATATTAATATAAAAAAGAAGGTTGGAAAAGTATAAGATGGGAGGGAAGATTTAAACAACCCTCAATAAGGTTTTGAATCAAAAAAATGTCACAAAGGAAATAATGTGACATGCCCCCAATGTAAAGGTAGTGTTGAAAATGTATCAAGCATGGAATTATAAAATCATGTAAAATTAGGTAAATATGAACATGAAATTAAATATGAGAGCTTAGAGCATCTAGAAATGTGTAATAACAAGAAACTGAGTTTCCATGAAAGATATGTATATTTAAAGCTTACTAAGATGGTTGTTATGAATTTTTCAAATGGGATTGAATAAAAAAGAAAGTGCCTAAAAAGGAAATGATAAATCCAAAGGATAGATTCAGTTGCATAAGGTTTAGAATAACAAGCAAAAAAAAAGTAACAAAGAAGTTATGTACAAGTACGTAAAATGTTAGTGTGTGTAACCAATTATTTAGGTATAATAAACCTTGTATGGAGTGCCTATAAAAGGAGTGTATTCACCTACCTTAGATTCCAATAAGCCAATTAATTAAATAGGATTTATTTGTGTGAAATATTTTTATTCATGTGTCATATTTTAGTAGATTACTTAAATTAAATATGCTTATGAATTTGTTGAGTAATTGTAACTATATTCTCTTTTGAAACTATAATAATTTCACTATCTTAATGAAATTTAAGGGGATAATAATTATTATTTAGTATTTCACCCATTATTTTTTTCCATGATCTGCCAAGGATTAAATTATGTTGTTGTAAAGTAGGATCAATATGAAATAATTTAGGCCATGATTTAGGATGCAATGTAACTGGTACATTATTAGATCTAATTCAATGTGTGGGACATGTTTCTTGATGGATATGTTATGTGTCACATCCAAGTGATTTAAAAATAACAATAATACATATGTTTACTTCTTGTAAGTGAGTAATTGTAACATTACAACATTATTTGTTATCTATGAATGATTTTACTAAAAGAGGATCAAAATAAGAATAAATCTATTTTGAATTGTCATTGGTGACCTCATTTTTAGGAATATTGTTTATGTCCTACATTGGATATATTTTATTAATTAATCCATGTTTGATTAGATTAAAATCTTGTTATAATTTTAGATTTCCCCTTATGTGATCTTGTACCCATTTGTCCTACATTTTTTCATTAGAATATGTAATCATTGTATGATTATAAGTAAATAAATAAATAGAATGGGAAATATATTTCAATATGGTATGGAAAGCATTTTATACAAATGGATTAATAGTAATTTTTTATTTACCATTGGATTATAGGGGAGGGATAACCCTATATTCACCAATTCTAATAAATGTAAATAATGAATGACAGAGACTATCATCTTCATCAACGATATTGAAATATAATTTGAACATTTTGTCATATGTCAAATCTTATTTATTCTCATCATTACTACTATAATAATCTTATATTTTACAATAAAAATCCTCTATGTTGATAAAGAATGGAAATCTTATAACTAATTTTATATAATCTATAAGAGGTAATTCTTGTTTGTGTTCTTTTTCAATAAGATCTTCAAATTGTGAAATAATGTACTCTTGTTGTGTAATTTATTGAAGAGGCTACATGATATGTTGAGGACTTGGATAACTTTGTTAAAAATACACACTTTACAAGATTTACCTACCTAATAAGTATGTATTAGTGTAATAGGAATTAGGTTTTTAGGTACATTTAATGAGACTTTATCTAATTATGTGATTTTAAAATATCAAAATGATGTATTATCTACATGAATTTTATACTCATGTGAATCATATAGAAACTTGATGCATCTATGAAATTTAGAATCTATATCCCCCATAACATAAATATAATGATATCCGAATAATATATTATACTTTAGTTGACCAACAACAAATTGGAATAAAATAGAGACCATTTAAGGACATACAAGTATATCCAATGTGATGATTCCCTATTAACATGAAAAAGATGTTAAACCATGAATTCAGAGTTTGATATTCCCAAATATGATAAAATATAAGAAAATTATCCATTTGTTTTGATTAAGTATTTATTATTTTAATCACAAATATATATATATATATATATATATATGTAACTAAACTCTATATGGTTAGGAGGTTGGTGGTGACAAAAAAACCTCTATACATTTTGGAGTGGTACCCCTCTCTATATAGATTAGATCCCATTAAAATCAATCCCCATATGTATATATAGAGGGGTTGTTGGTGGGTATATGAAATCAAAAATGCAACATGTCTATAAATCAATCCTAACTAAGAGAAGATAGAGCATACCTACACTTTTGATTGGGAGTACATTTGTTAAGAAGGAACATGACCATTATGGGGACCCACTAGACTCGATTATGAGATCATTTATCAAAATACACCATGATAATTAGGGTTTCAAAGCATCCATTATAAAATAATTATGTAATAAATCTAAGGGGTTCCTAGGTTTTGATATTTCACCTATGTTAATAATGATGAAATTAAATCTAATCTAGTGTTCACCAAAGCTTGTGGCATAAAGTGGGGGTTAGAAAAAATAAAACTAAACATGCATAGAAGATATATACTCACATCAATGTATATTAAATACTAATGCATGGAATAAAATCACAAATCCATATATATCTACTATTATAAAGGAGAAATAAATTTAGGAATACTTACCTTTGGAGATGAACCCATCGAGTCTCAATCTCTCCCTTGGCCAAGGTGCTTTGGAAGAGGTTTTTGTGGTATGTAAGGATGACAAAGACAAATCAGCTCTAGGAAACACAACATATCAATTCATCCAAAATAATTATCCATAATACAAGATCCATATCTATAATGAAAGTAGAATGGTCAATAAGTATATGTTCATTCTCTTGTATTCCTTCTTTCACTTCTATATGATAATGATGGAAATGAACTTGTATTTATAGGTAGATTTGACCCTAAACCCTTCTTAATATACTTACCAATAGGTTCAACCTAGTATACCTAACATAATTTTGGACAATAATTCACTAGGTCATGATCTAGGTCAGCCAAAGGTCAACTAGCTCCTAAGTGAAAATTACCCCAAAACTGTACAGGGTCAACCTGATCGACCCAATACAATCAACTAAAAAAAAGGGATTTAGGTGATGAATAAGAGGATGAAAGGTAGAAAATTCATAAAATGGTTACAATAAAGAAGAACAAGCTTAGATTTAATTTTTAAGGAGATAATTATGTAGATAACAAGTGGTAAAAAGGATAATAATCTTGTGAAGGACCAATGGTCTACCCACCTCTTTCCCAATGCACTCCTTAGAGCATGCACTTAGAGATATTGAGACTTAATGGGTTCTTGAAAGATACAAAGTGTTAGTAATCAATAAAAGTTTGAAAATATTATGTGTATACATATGCCCCACTCTAAGTTCATCTCATGTCATGTGAGTTCAAAATGGGATGATGCTTCAATAATAGAACATGATAACACATAACACTAATGATAAGTAAACTACATTAAGGAGAAAATATGATAAATTTAGAGAATAAATTGAAAAACACATACCTTTAGTTACCTTAGTGTTATAGATAAAGAAATAGACTATAAGAGAAGTGAAGGCATCTAACGTGAAGAGCATTAGGTGAACCTGTAGAGATTAGTGCAAAAAAAATCCACAAATTGAAATTTTTTTAATAGAGGCATAAAGTAGTGAAAATGAGTTAGTAGAGACATGAGGGCATTATAAAAAATTGGAAATTAGGATTGTTAAGATAAGGCTAGAATATTGAGATTGCTGGTAAAATTAATGACATAATGATGGCAAATGAATGACAAATGATGGAATACAAATGATAAATGATATATTGGAAAACATTTAAAACATAAATAGAAAAAAAGATTGTATAACATACTAAATCATGTTAGGAAGTATGTAAAACATAAATGATAAATGAAATATCAATGCAATAAAACCCTAACAAAGATATATAAGTAAATGACAAGTAACCCTATGTAAGATAAGCATGTTAAATCAAACGTAAATAAATCACAAATGGTTGAAAAAGAAATTTTAAAATAATATGTAATATAAGTATGTCAAATTAAGGTGAATAAATAACAAATAAGTGAAAATGAAATCTAGGTCAAGATGTGATACAAACATGAAGAAGTCATACATAAAGAGAAACATATAAGAATGACAAATGTCATATGTAGGATAAGTGAAGTCCACAAAAATAAAACAAGAGCATGATGGATAGAGGAAAATAAAAATCTCTAAAAGATGAAACCACAAACTTAGTGATTGTTCTAATATGCAATGCAAGAAAACACAACCACCTAATGACATGACTAGTATGAAAATGAGATGGTGTGGTAGGTAAATGGTGTAAGGGTGTCTATGAGGAAGTATTTGTCATATTCATGGTCTTACAATACAAATCAAAAATTATAAATCAAGAGGCATAATAAGTTAAATGTGATCAAGGATGTGATCATCTAAAATTAATATCCAACAAGGGGAAGATAAGGAAAATATGATCTAAATAATGAATTTGAGGTAGCACATGGGTGATGTGAGTATCCTTAGTGAGAATGAGAAATATTAGGCCAGTGAGAAAGGTTAAGAACTATAAAAACCAAGGACTTAGGACATTTAAACTAATGAACACAAAGCTTGGGCTAACAAAAAAAGTATATAGATTATTTCATGAAGGACATATGTATGAAAAGTAAAATAGACCTACCTTCCCACAATATTTTCCCCATTCCTTAGGATCCCTTACAAAGCCATCAGTCTAGTGAAAATATTGGGTACTTACATGAGAAAGTAGATAGCACTAAAATATTTTTTTATTCTTCTTTTCTAATCTACTAGCCTACATCACTCTAATAGACCTCAGCTCTATCATGAGGCTAACTATGGAGTTTGAGCATCGAATAGAAGAAGGAGATGTGCTTAAAATCATGTATTTTAGTGTGTCTTGACTTTTGAAATTTATATGTTGCCTTTTGGATTATTGCCTTTTGTTTGTATTTTATGATTTGGCTTTTAACTTTATTGATAGCTTTTTTTCTATTCCTCCTCCATATGAATTTGAAAAACCAAACATGGAAGTTAAAGATGACAAACACAAGAGAGATTACTATTGGTTACTAGAGAAAAGGACCTAAATACCAAGGTTTATAAAGACTCCTAGACTTACCCACAAGTAAGTGTGTAATCAAAAAATTAACCGATATGATCCTAAAATCAAAGGAAATATGGGAATCATTATAGATCCATTTATATAATGAGTGATACAATGATTAATATGCTCATAACTGATCACAAGGAGGTAAAATAGTATTATAAAAGGGATGGGGCTATGCTTATGATAGTCATGTCTCTAGAGAATCTATGATAAAATATAATGGATGTAGCACAAGCACCAATGAAAGTAATAGGCATCCCAAAAAGTGGTTTTAAAGATGTTTTAATGTGGTAATTTGTGAGGAAGAGTAGGTCCTATCCATGGTCTGAAACCTTAATTCACAAGGTGAACATGAATGAGGTGAATGGTAGATAAGGGGAAAATAATCATAAAGCTACTAAGGCAAACAATGGCATAAAAAGACAAAAAAGAAAGAGATATATAAGGCAAAAAAATGAAAATAGATTTCAAATGTAATGTGTAATAAAACCAAATAACTTAAAGGTGAAAATGATGCTAGTAAAGTATGACTAAAAGAGGTAAAGTGCACAAAAACAAAGAAATATGAGACAAAAAATAATATATATGCTAATGTTTGTATCAAAGATGATCATGTAAAATACAAGTCTATAAGTCTCAGAAGGTTTCTTAAAGCTTAATATGTTTATTATTATGCATTTTATAATGAGAGTGGGCATCATAAGATGTCCCTATGGGTAATTGGATGTAGGGATGGGCATCTCAAGATACCCAAAATTCTGAAGAGACTTGTGGATGGGCAACACAAGATTCCCAAACATGTGAGGTGAAGTGAGGTAACATTGAACCATGAAAATTATTTGTATTAGGTTGGTAGGTGCATTTGGAGATAGGTAAATGTGTTGGTTTGTTATATTTTAAGATTTTTGAATGTGACATAAAATGTGTAAGAGATGTACAAATAGGTACGAAGAGGGAAAGGAGGTAAAGGAGGACCATGCATGATATTAATTGGAGTAGGCATTTAAAGTAAGTACTCTTTTGGTTCATGTGACTTAAGAGGTTGAGGTTTAATGGATGCAAGGATATGCTTAAAGTTGTTCATATTAAATATATTTTTCTTATTGGTGTAGGAATAAGGATTAACTATGGTTTGAACAAAATTAGTAGATGACTTGTAGGTATGGGATAATTATTGTTATTAATTAGGTAGTTGATGTTAATGTGATTGTAGTTCTTGAGATTGAATTTGATAAGTTTGAAGATAATCTTGATAACATTGTTTTTTAAGAGTATCAAGATTGAAATGTGGACAAAGCAAGGAAGAAATAAGAAATTGGTGAAGATAATGACAAGACTCATGAGAATGACCTATAGTAGCATGCCACCAACAAAATTTATAAATATTGTACCATTTTGGATATGGTTTGGAAGGATCAAAGATCAGGGGTTTAGAAGGTGGCAATTTCTTCTTATATTGTTTTAAACTCAAGGGTGGGTGGGTTGGGTTAAAATTGGTTGAATTAGATGCTCCAATTTGAGGTTGGTGAGGCTTGGATGAATCAATGTTATGATAAAATGATTAAAATTGTTATTTAGTAGTTGTTTGAGGTGGTTCAAATTGAGTCATAAGAAATTCTTGCCTTTTTTCTTGGTCTAAGCTTTGTCTAAAGTTTTAGGTGAAAATATTAGAACTTTGTATTAAAGGGGAGGTTTAAGAGTAGTAACAAATAGTTTTAAAAGAGTATCATCATTCATGTTATGGCCCACTTTATGGGTAAGAGACTTCCATCATTTGATGAAAGTATGAGCATATTCATTAGTAAGTTGCTTGGAATTTATGAAATGGCTAAGGTAATTTTTAGGAAGGTTATCATGTTGTAATTCCTTCACTAGAGTACTGACTAGATCCTCTAGTTGTGAAATGGAATGTCTAGGAATTTTGTTGTACCATTCTATTGCATCACCAAAAAAAAATTTTGCTAAGAACTTAGTGGTAGCAAAGGTGTTAGTTTGGGCTCATTCCTTATAGAGATTACCAAAAGGCTTAATAAAGAGAGTAGGTTCCTTAGTCCCATTATATGTGAGAGTTAGAGAAATGTTTCCAATATAAATGGATGCAATTAATGGGGATAAAGATTAATTTTTAAGATGTTGAAGCATTTTATTATTCGAAGTAGATTGAGGAATGATAATCCCATTAGCATCTCTAAGAGGAGGAAGGAATTTTTTTTGATTTGGTTGAAACATGATGACTTGAGGTGGTTGAATAGTCATGTGTAATAAATTTTATTTCATGCTCATCATTTGAGAGGTGTTATAAGTTTGTATGATGTTCATTTGTTGTATGAATTATGTAAGTTAAGTTGTATCAATAGGTGGGTTGGTATTTATACAAGGGGTATTAGTGTTGTTAGGAGGGGGATTAATGTTTTTAGGAAGATTATTATTTGGTGGAGGATTCCAAACATTGGTATTGGGAAGAGTATTAGGATGAATTACCTCAAATACACTAAATTATATAGTGATTAGTGTTGGATTAGGAGAAGATGAAGGAAGAAAGTGAATAGTTTCATCTAAAGTAATGAAATAAGTGAGATTATATTCTAAATCCTTGATTATGTAATGTTATTTAATAAGGTAAGGATACAAATATGTCATCATTATGAGATAAGAATAGATAACTACACAAAAAAAGGGTGGAAAAAGACACAAAGAGATAGGAAGTGACATATAAGAGTATAGAGTCGACTGGGTCAACCTAACATAGAAAATAGGGCCTAAAAACTATATAGGGTCAAGTGGGTTGACTTATAACAATAAACATATGATAACAAAGTGTACAAGGTTGACTGGGTCAACCTAGCATAGTAGATAGAGAAAATTAGATAGCCTATAACAGACTGTGTCGATTGAAATGACTCTACACTAAGATAAAAAAAAAATTAATTATTTAGAAAATCATGAACTAAAGGGAAAAACATAATTAATTGGATCAATTATGTTGATCCAATTGAGTCACATAACACAAAACTTTGTACCAATGATGGCTAATGCAAATTTTTGCAATACAACACATAATTGAGCAAAGAGCAAGCAATCCACTTAGAAAGTAAAATCTAACTAGATGGTAAACCTAAATGTTATTAAATTATTAGAATATACTTTTTAATGTGATAGGATGTTGTTTGTAAGTAAGGAACTAAAAATAAATATAAAGATAGTTTTAATATGTTTGGCTTGAAAAAGATCTATATCGATAATAGTATAGGCTTGGTATTGGAGCTTACCCCCTCACTTCACATACCACAATGATAAGGGTGTTGGGTACTTAGCCATAATATACCATTAACCACATGTTTATACTTGGATATAAAACCAATTTATCTTCCCCCTTGGTGATGAAATCCAACTAAGTTGGCCTTAGGTAGACAATTGTTTAGATATTTGTTAAGATTTTGTGATTTTATCATGTGTGTATAAGATAGAAAATAGTGAAACTAAATGTTATATTTAAAACCACATAATTACACTATGTGAACTATTATAAGCATGTAAGATATAATAAATGAAATTGTGAGCTAAATACTAGCATATAAGTGTTAATTCCAACTTTAAGACATAGTGCAGTGTTAATGCAATCAATAGTGTATGCATATAATACATAATAGGGTCTATAGTGTCACATCTATACTATGTAAAAAAGTTTTAAAAATGAACAAGGTAGATAGAGTTGACCTAGTTATTTAGAAAACACATAAAATATATAACTAGGTTGATAGATTCCATCTAATTGATTGTATTGACTGCATAAGGGCAGTTTTAAAGACTATAAATGATGAAAATAAATACTATAAAGAAAGAGAGAAAAGATATAAAAGAGCATTGGTAGGTTTAAAGATGCAAATAATTGAGATTATTGTCAAAGAACCTTTCTAAATTCTTAAAAATCCTACTAACAGGGTCGACTGGGTTGACCAAGCTTTGTAGAAGCTTGTTGTTAATTGCCTAAAATGTATAGGGTTGACTAGGTTGACCTAGTAGTATGAACTAGATGCCTAAAAATGTATAGGATCAACTAGGTTAACCTAGTAGTTTGAATCTAATGTTTCAAAGTCTATAAAACTATACTAGGTTGATTGGGTTGATTCAATATACTCGACCTAAAAAAAACCTACATAGAAAGAATGGAGTCATTTGGATGTGACTGTGTGTTAAACCTGCACACAAAAGTTAGAATTATGTTGATGTAGTCAACTTAGCATTTCAAATATATGATAAAAATAATGAAAAATAAGTGAACAAAATCTTAAAAGGGTTAGTTCACGTTAGGTTCACTAGAATTTATGTAATCATAAATTCATCATGTCTATAAATCAATCCTAACTTGGAGAAGATAAAGCATACCTACACTTTTGATTGGGAATACATTTGTTAAGAAGGATCATGACCAATATGGGGATCTATTAGACCTAATTAGGGGATAATTTATCAAAATGCACAATGATAAGTAGGGTTCTAAAGCCTTTAGTCTAACATAATCATTCAATAACCAAATGGTCAATAAACAAATATTCATTCACTCTTATTCTTTATTTTGATTCTATATGATAAATGATATAAATTAACTTATATTTATAGGTGGAATTGACCCTAAACCTTTCAAATAATCTTAGCCGATAGGGTGGACACAGTCGACCTAGCACATTTTTAGATAATAATTCACTAGGTCATGAGTTAGGCCAGCCAAAGGTCAACTAGTTCCTAAGTGAAAAATACCTCACAACTATATAGGGTCGACCCAGTCAACCCAATATAGCTGACTAACAAAAATGGATTTAGGTGATGAATAAGATGATGCAAGGTAGTAAATTATTAGAATGGGTATAATAGAGAAGAACAAGCTTAGGGTTAATTGTTTTATGAGACAAGTATGTAGATAACAAGTGGAAAAAGGGACAACAATCCTATGAAACACTAATGGTCTACCTACCCCTTTCCCAGTGTACCCTTTAGGGCATGCATTCAGAGAGATTGAGACTCAATGAGTTCCTTCAAGATACAAAGTGTTAGTAATTGATAAAAGTTTGAAAATATTATGTGTATATAGTGTGCTTCCCTATATATCTTATCTTATCTTGAGTTTAGTGAATGTAATAGTATCTTGAGTGTAGTGAATATTATCTTTTCTTGAGCATATACCCCTATTCTATCTATATTATCTTATTTATTTGGGGTAACCTATTTAGTTATATAGTGATTTATTCTCCTTGATCTATCACCCCTAACTCTATATAGGGGTTCATACTAGATCTATCTAGTTGTAGCTTCCTTCTTCCTCTCCATAGGTATATATCCCACAACTAAACACACATGACACATATAAATATTCTAGATTCTAGATGTGGTACTCATTAATATGATAAACACATTTACATAATATCTCATAACATACTACTCATGTATATATTATTCATATTATAATATGTGATAAGATGAGTTACATCCAAGTTACTAAGTCTAAATATAATGTTATGATCTAATAATCATCTCATTTTTGTATGAATTATTTTTTCTATGTATTGTCTTATAATGCCATGAATTATGGTGTGGTATAGCTATGTGTTTGATGGATGTCATGGTATGACCAACTCCTCTCAAAGTTTTTGTTATGAACTGTATGAATAAAATTTCCAACATCATCCCTAAACTTAATCCTTTATCTCATCATTAAGACAATACAAATGAATAAACCTATAAAACTATTTAAGTACTTGCGATTGGTTTAATTTTTTTTTGGTTTTTAGTCAATATATTCATCTCAAATTTTTTCCACTCATTGAGATAATTGGTGGCTTGTTGGTATTTTCATTTTCATTTGATATTCTCTAAAACAAATTTTTTGATGTGATCAGGAGTGGGTTGATTGGAAATATATTTGAAAGATAAATTGATCTTATTTTTAAATTTTTCTATATTTCCCACAAAGTTATTAAGGAGGTCATCAAACTCCTCAAGATATATTATTATGTACTCACTATTGTTATTTTTCTAAAAACATCACCTAAGTCAAAGATTTATTGTCTTTTAGTGCCTATTGTGTCTTTGTAGATATAATTATTAATTGTGGCTTGGTTTAAATCTTCCTTAGGTTTTTTAATGATTTATTTCATCCAAAGTTGTTTCAAACTACCCAAGTGTGAAATAAAAGTATGTGGTGCCATATAATATTGATTTATGTAGATAAACAATGTGAATTTATACCATTTATGGTGTTGAATTTTATCCATGAAGGGCTTGGTATTATATTGTGTTTTTATCTCATGTATTACATGCTCATCAATGTTTTATTTTTCTTCCTTAGGTACCTTTTAGTTCTTGATAAAATTATTCAATGTTTATTTGAATTGTTGGTCTATAGGTAGTTTTGGATCTACTTCAAAATGAGGTTTGATCTTAATTCTCTATTGGATGACATATTTTAGTGTTTATTTCATGATAGTACATAGCTTAATGTAATCATAATAAGTTATTTCTTGAAAAATATTCAATAGTATCTAATTGTAACTAGGATTTGAATAATTCAAATATATATTTGTTCCCTATGGTGTTACATCAAGTAACAAGTGCAAGATGGATGATATTTATTTCCTTGTGTTGAACCAAAATGGATTTGATTTGGGTGATGTAATCTTTGGGTGGAAGGTTTAGTGTAGATGAAATGATGGTAATTTTTAGAGTAAATGGATTTTGGAGGAGAAATTGGGTGTTGGTGAGTGGGTGATGGTGGGGTTTGAATGATTGTGTTTCTATTTGATTATTCCACTACTTTTATCATTGTTATTTCTACCTATTTAATGGCATATTCATTTACCCTCTTATTTTTATCCTCCTCAACATTATGGGTAGCTTCTTATGTCACTTTTTTTAATATCTTCGACTTTGAGGGTGGTATCATTTACCTTTTGTTCTTTTCCAATTATTCTTGTTAATGTAGGTTTTTATTCCATTTAATGGTTTTTCCCTAAACATATTTAGTTATCTTGATTAGGTGTCATTTTATGTCATTGTGAAAGATAGTTCCACATTCATGAGGAAGTGAGGACATGTTTATATATATTCATAGAATGCTATGAAATATGGCCAATGCCATGGTGAACCTTTGATTTTTATGGATGTCATGGTATGAAAAAATCTTCCTGCAGTTGTTGGTTATGAACTTCATGATGAAACCCACCAACATTAAAAATATTGAAGTTGAATTACTATCAAAATTGTGGATATGTCTCTAAATATTTTGAGTATTGATATTATTATAAAAAATTATGAAGACATAAATACATAGATTTATTATAGAACCATTATCAGTTAAAACTCTCTTAATCAAATTCCCATCAATTTGAATCTAGATGAATAACAAAAAGTTCTACTCAATAATGTGTTTTGAGGGTAAATCCTAATTTTCAAAATAAATAGTGCTATCAATCTTTGAATTTACTCATACTATAAATAAATTAATATGGATATGTTTCTAAAAAAAGTAGTAGCATTTCATAGCATAACATTGATAATATCTTTAAAAAAAACATCCCCTTTTTAAAACACTAGAATATAAATCCTAGATGGTGTATAAGGCAATTGTTCAATGAGATCATACCCTTTGAATTGGGAATGTTGTCATGGATTTTTAATTTAAGGGGGAACAGGGTGGATAAATATTTACAATAGGTGTTTAAGGTTGAGAAGCTAAGGGAGGTTTTCCACATATAATTTGAAAAACATGGACTTGAGAGTTTAAAATAGGTTATGGATGAGTACAAGGTCTAGGGAGGATGTAATAGGGTTAGACTAAGGGAAAGTATAAGGAGTTAAAAAAGGTAGAGCACAAGATCTTTGACATCTAATGTTTATATGAAGCAACTTAGATTTTATGGCACAACAAGTGGTGAAAATAAAGGGTGTGATCTCATGAGATGGCATATTATGACCTTTTTCATAAGAGGTGTATTTTTTTATATAACCAAGCACTTATTTGCCTTTAATTTAAAAATGTGAAATAAGATCAAAGGTACCTTGAACATGCTTACCTATTCCTTGTCCCATAGTATAGTTTTTTTTTAATAAATACTTAATCCCATATCCATGTTATTGACAAGTTATTGAGGATTTGATAAAAATAATAGGTGAAACTAGATGGAAAGATGAAGTAAAGTAAACATTTAGACTAAGATGAAGGTATGAATTATGAGAAGGATATTCTATAATTAATTTGTATGGAATCCATGAAAATACATGATGAATAACATTTTAAAAAGGAACATTATATGCTATAATAAATTGCATGAGTCTATGTAATAAATGGAAGAATATATACATGATAAACCCATGATGAATAGAATAATTAATAAATAATTTTTTATTTTAAGAATATGGTGCATGAAAAAATAAAGGATAATGGATTGATATAGAAAATGTTTCAAATGATTTTTAGGCTCTTAAATATACCTAATAATCCTTTCAAAAGTCTCAACCCAATATTTACGAGTGACAAATATGAAGGTAGAACCATTGAGGGTAAGTTAAGAGTAACTTCTCAAGACTAACCACTTATAGTTTTAGTACATAATTAGATGGATGATATAGCTTCCTATTGGTGTAAACAAGGAGATCCTGTGCAATTTTGATAAACCATGATATAATTAAAAGCCAAAGTCTATGTTTAGTTCTATATTATGGTTATGAGTATCAGGGTAAACCCCTCAAACCATAATGTTTATAACAAAAAAACCACATATCCATTCATGATAGTAGATAATTAGTCTTAAAACTATTACAATACAATTTTTTAAATAATAAAAAACAATTTTAAAAATAAAATGTAAATAGAAAGTGAAATATTTTATGAATATGAGATAACAAAATTCACCCCATAGTTGAAAGAAAGATTATTTGTGTTAATATTTATCTAAGGTGAAAATTAAAAAACAATTATCATCAAATTACTACAAGATCAAAAAAATTGAATCATTATGATATGAATAATATCAAAGTTTGATGATTGTGTTATTTTAGTGTTAAGAATTTACATTTAAACTGAAACCCTAGGACAAAATTAAAAAATAGTATAAGTAATGTTTTATTCTAGGACTAGGGTCACCAAAATATTTACACTTATAATTAATTAGAAATTAAATTAATTCTAAAGTAGTTTAAACATGAAATATGAAATAGGAAGATAAATTAAAAAAACCTACTATAAAAATATAATTGCTGAAAATAAAAATTAGGGTTAATGTTAGAGAGGTGTCCTTGAAAACATATTTATTAAAATTTGTGCTATTAATTCACTTAATATGACTATTTAAAACTAATAATAAAAACCTAGTGTTAATTTAAAACAATTTATCACTATATGATACAAGTGTATAGTTAGCGACAAGGTGAAAGTGCTTTGTTGTCTTCTAGTGTGATTTTTTTGTGTTGATAGTGCCTTTCATATAAAAATTATGGATAAGTTCACCTCTATCTAAATATTATATTATTATATGTGGATCCTATTTGGATGGTAAAATTTACTAAAAATAATTTTTTTTATCTTGGACAAAGACATAAATAAGATCAAATTCCTAGGGAAAATATTAGGTAACTTGGGAATGCCTGAGTTATCCTAAGGAAACCCCTTGTTAATTGAGTGTTACCTACATACTC
Organism: Torreya grandis; assembly: GCA_037957365.1. Taxonomy (NCBI): domain Eukaryota; kingdom Viridiplantae; phylum Streptophyta; class Pinopsida; order Cupressales; family Taxaceae; genus Torreya; species Torreya grandis. Next base: position 191,788 of record JARHVA010001351.1, on the reverse strand, counting down.
CAAATGGACATCAAATTGATGTATTTATCCATTCAGCGAAGATAATATACATATAATTAGAAATTTTAATTAGAATAATTTGATAAAAGTATGGCCTAAACTTATAAGAAATTAATGTTAACTTGGTCAATGGTTAAATTACTACAACAAAATATGGTGATGATAATGGTGATGGTGAAGACAAAGGCTATGACAGTAGGGAGTGATAGTTTCACAAGGTAGGAAAATGTCAATGATAATGGGTAGGAAAATTATATTTAAAATATTGACTCAAAGAGGGATAGAGGGAGCTCACATGGGATATCAAGTTTGATGCCTTGTTAGTGGAAACTTTAACACAAGTAATATCATTGGAGAAAGGTAACAAATCTGACCCTGTTATCTCATATCTAATGCTAGTAATATGTCTTAGTGTGATAGATTGATTGGTTCAATATATAATAAGGAGATAAAACCATTCAAATATATTAAAACTATCAAAGATGGAAAAAAATATACATGTTGAAATCACTCCATCTCTCATAAATTGTGCCTCATCAAGGATGGAAAAAGTGTTAGTGGGAAATTTAATGGGATTGATACCTAACATAGATACTTTATAAACCTAGGTAAAGTACAAATGGTATACAAAATGTCATATGTAAATAATAGCAATGATGAATGGTTTCTTCATGATCAAATTTAACAATCCATAGGATAGTGCTAATATTCTGGTTGGAGGCCCATGCTTCTTCATAAAATTGGGGATTTTTCTCAAGAAATAAGAACTAGGTTTTGAACCTGAAAATGAAAACATAAACTAAATTCCTATTTTGGTTAGATTTATAAGTCCCCTAATCAAGTTTTTGGAGGAGAAACTATTTACTAGCATAGCCAAATCATTTGTTCATCTTACAGTTTTAGATTTAGCAACCAAGGTATGAACTAGACTTGTTCATGCTAGATTTTGTGTGAACTCCATAGTGTTACATACACCTTTTAGAGTCAGAACATAAAATATATAGTTTTAAATATCCACTTTGATGTGTGAAAAATTCCAAAAAATGGTTCATTCAACAAAAGTATGTTACTCGGGTCTAAACATAACAACATGGAAAAGAAAGGGAGGAGTTTCATTTAAAAAGATGGATCCTGAGATCACTCTTCCAAATTTAAATGTCGCTGGTCCTAGTACTCATTATATTGAAGTAAATAATTCAAGTTTAGAAGGGAATAAAAATGATTAAATAGAAATAAAACACACTTCAAAAAACTTGAATAATGTTCAACTAGGTAAAGGAGAAAATCAAAACCCTTCCAAACATATAGATATAATAGAAAAATAGAATCAAGCAAACAAGAAATAGGGAGATATGGAAAAATATGAAGTCATTCAAAAAATTAACAATGTGAAAAATTAGGATAATAAGGCTATTAACATAGAGACTCAAAATAAATTTCAAATCTTGGAGTAAGACATATATGTGAAAGATTGGAATGAACAAGAATTAGATCTAGAGGAAACCACACAAAATAAAGTTGTTACTTTGGTAACAAGGAGTAAGGAAAACAGTGACTAAAAGATTATAAATATCACCCAAAAAATTAGCACAACGATAAATGTAACATCTTCAATAGTCACTAGAAGGAGTGCAAAAGGTCTAGATATAAAGACCCTACCTAAATTACGTAAACCATCCAAAAAGGACCTCTTTTGTAGATTAACACAAGAAGAGATAATAGATGGAAATCAAATTACTATCCATTTTAAAGGGGCTACTTCATCTCAATAATTTTAATAATTGATCCTGACCGGAAACATATGAGGGATGCATAGTATATGTAAGCAAAAGGTCTTTAGAGATTTTAGAAAAAATAATAAGGTAGCAGTTTTGGATATTCAAGAATCTAAGATAAAGGAAAGTTATTTTTTGCATCATAAAAAGGTTTATCGGAATGAAGAAAAAATTATTTGCATTAGTACTTTACAAGCCTTTAGAAGACTAATTACTTTTTAGGATCCCAAGTATCTCATAGGGGAACACATTCTCAAGTCAAAACACCATGTAACTATCCTATTTATAGATATTATAGATAACAAACAATGGATTTTTTCAAATGTGTATGCTCCAAAAATAAAGGCAACACATAAAAATTTGTGGGAGGATATTAGATCTTTTATAATAAATTACACTCATATTCTATGGATTCTGGTGGGATATTTCAAATCACCCTATATTTAAGAGATAAAAAATGTGGTAATACAATGTATATGGATAGTATGTATGATTTCTATTTTTTGATAGCTGACATTGGTCTAATGGATTTATAAATTAGTGGGTCAAAGTTTACTTAGACTAATCATAGACTTAGAGAAAATATTATATAGTGTAGACTTGATATAGTTTTCATTTATTTATATTGGCTTCAATACAAAGATATTGAACTCAAATCATTGCCAAAAATTGGCTCAAATCATTCCCCTTTGGAATTAAGCATCTATGATCAACAAGCCAAGGAGTCCATATACCCATTCTACATGGATCACATGTGGTTCACTTAGCCAAAAATCTAGGACAAAATGAAAAAATGGTAGACAAAGAGTTATAGAGGTTCAACCATGTTTAATTTGGTATAAAATTTCAAGGTCAAACTTAAGTTTAGAATTTGGAACAAACAGGTGTTTGGCAACATTCACATGCAAAAAATGTCATCAAAGTAAATATTATTAAGATAAAGGAAGAAATTGAGGAAAATGGGTACAAATTAGGGACTCGTAATAGAGAAAAACAATTATTATGTGAGTATCATACTATAGCATCTAGAGAAGAATCTCTATGGAGGTTGAAATCCAAGAATATATGGTTGAAATAAGGAGATATGAACACTAGTTTTTCCCATTTATCTACACTTAAACATAGGAAACATGATGCCATAAGGGAGATAATTAATAGTGAAGGGTATTTGTCCTCCAATGAGGAGGATTTTTAAAAAATAAGTGTTCTTTTCTATAAGAATATGTATAAAAATGACTTAAAAAAACATTTGGTTTAAATAAGAATTCCTTCATGTAATCCTAGAATTGATCAACCAGGAAGACAATGATATGCTTACTATTAGAACCACTAATGAGGACTTTAATTTGTCATTTCTAGGATGAATCTAGATAAGGCCCCTAGTTCCGATGGAATTCCAATTTCCATATTCAAGACGCTTTTGGATAATATTAGAGAAGATGTTACTGTAGTTGTAAATGAATTTTTAGACTCTGAATAGTTGCTCAAGGAATTTAATCATACCTTTATTATTCTCATTCCTAAGAAATAAGGGGTTATTAATTTTGTATACTATCATCCCATTAGCCTATGTAACTCATTCTACAAAATCATTACCAAGTTAATTAACCTAAGGATGTAATTGAGCATAGAAACTTTATTCAATCCCAACAAGGAGGTTTCATTCTAGGAAAATAAATCTAATATGGAGTTATTGTGGTTCATGAAGCCATACATTCTATGGAAAAAATAAAAAAGGAAGCTATGATTCTTAAATTATATATGGCCAAGGTGTATGATAGACTAGACTAGAGCTATCTATATAAACTGATGAATTAATTTTGTTTCAATGATAAGTTCAAAAAAATCATTAGAGAATGCATAACCACTTGCATGTTCTTTGTGTTTTTTAATGGAGTAGCACAAGGATTTTTCAAAAGTGCTAAAGGAGTTCAACAAGGAGATCATTTGTCACTTTTCCCTTTCATCATGGTAGAATCATTAAAAAGATATATTTCCAAGGCTTTGGTAGATGATCAGTTAATAAGCTTAAAATCATCTAGACATATTGATCTTGTGACACATCATAAATTCATTAATGGCACTATTTTTATGGGTAAAGATTCTAAGTAGGAATATATAAACATAAAAAAAATTATGGTTATGTACAAAAATTTTTATAAATAAAATAATAATCTTAAAAAGAGCTCAGTTTATTTTTTCAATAATCAAATGACTAGACAAGCCAGCATAGATGTGTTTTTTGGTTGCCAAATTAAAGAACTTCCTTCAACTTACCTAGGAATTTTACTCATTAGTAATCAACTCCAGGTTTCATCTTGGAATCCGTTGATAGAAATATTCCAAAAGAGGCTCACATGATGGAAAGGCAAACTCTTATTTCAGGCTAGGAAGGTATTGTGGATTAAGAGTGTCTTACATTTTCCCCTAGTTTACATTCTATCCTTGTTTAATCTACCCAAGGGAGTGGAGAATTAACTTATCAAAATTCAAAGAAGGGATAGAGGAAAAAACAAATTTCACTTGGTATCATAGAGTAAAGTTTGTAACAAAAATTATTATGTTGGTCTAGGCATTAGAAATCTAAAACTAATTAACAAATATTTAATTTCCAAATTTAATTGGAGATTTATAACTAAGAATTTATTTTGGGGTAAGATTCTCTCCTTTAAATATTTTGAAGTAAGACACCCAATTGTAATTCTGACTGAGGATCAGTTTGTGAGAGGATTTCATATTTGGAATTTTTTAACTACTAATAAAGATTTAATAAATTAAGGGTCTGAATGGTAATTATGAGATGGTAGGAGAATATATTTTTGGAAGGATAAATGGAACACATAGTTGGCACCTATTTAGAATGACATTGGTTTACATCCTCAGTAAAATTCGAGGTATAAATATGGGGATAATGTTACTGAATATTGGAAAATAATGGAGGGAAATAGACATTAGAAATAGTTGAGTATGGACATCATAAATGAAAATGTTAATTTCAAGTTAGTTGAGATAAATAATGTACTATATATTATCCATATCCCAAGGGTAGATAGTGAAGATAAGCTAGTCTAGAAGGATTATTTTGATGGCCAATATAAAATCAAATCAAGATAAAATCTTATCCCTCAGGATCAAGAGGATGAGGTTAACTAGAAAGGGGTGTGGGAAAAATTTATTACTCTAAAAATTAGCTCCATCTTATGGGTTGTTATTCAAAACAAAGTCTTGGTAGTAGATAATCTCAAGAAATGAGGATGCAATATTACTAAAAAATGTGTGTTGTGTGAATAGGAAAATGAAACTATGTTTCATTTATTATTCAATTGTTCTTTCACACAAAAATATTGGAGTTTTTTCAAGAAAAAATTCAATATTTCATGGGTGAAGCCTGGTTCACTTATGGAAGTATGGATGTCTTAGATCTATCCTTTCAAAAACTCTCATCTCAAATAATTATGGAACTTAAATCTATCACACATTATATAGGAGATTTGGGGAACAAGAAATAAAAAAATATTCAAGGATAATAAGTGTAACATCAAGGTTTTATCCTAAAGATTATTTATTTATATCAAAGAAAACTCCAAGTCAGTTCAAATCAAGAAAGCCAAAAATTTGCTTTCCTATGAGCAAATTCCATCTCAAAATTGGCAAATAGACACTTCATACTTAGGAAAACTAGACCCCAAGGACAAAATAACAAAAATAATGAAGTTTAAACCTCCACCCAATGGGTAGATGAAGATTAATTTTGATGGAGCTTCAAAGGGAAATCTAGGAGTAGTGGGGTGGGAGTGTTATTATCAAAGATTTTGAGGGTAAGTTGATTGCCACTTATGCAGGAGAATTTGTCTAAAAATGAACCATTGGGCTAAAAATCTAGATTTTCAATGGGGGATAAAATTGGTAAACTAAATTAATGCTCAAAATCTCTTGGTGGAGGGTGATTATTTGAACATTGTTAATTTTTTTAATGGTAAAAATCCTATAAGTTGGTATATCAAGCATGTAATTGATGAATCTAGAGACATTTTAAACTCCTTCCAATAGGTGTGTATCCAACATACTTACAGATAAGGGAATAAGATTGTTGACTACTTTTCAAATAGGGTAGTCAACAATATGGGTTTTAAAACTTGGATTGGTCATGAAGACCTACCTAAGGAGTTGATTTTAAAATTTACTAATGAAGGAAATAACTATGTCAATAACACTATACATATAGATGCTTTCCTGAATGTCTAGATGGGACATGAATTTGTATAAAATGAATTAGGGACTTAGTCCTTATGTTCCTAATTTTTGGTGTTTTAAATAGAAGCATCTATAAGAGGAGAAAGGTTTGAATATGGCCAAAACAATAAGCATGGATTCTACTCTATTTTGATGGTCCAAGAAATTAGAGATGACATAAGTTACTGGATTGAAGATAAGAGAAATTCAATGGGCCTACCAAATAGGATTGAACCTAAAATTTAACTAGAAGTTTGAAAGAATGAAAGAGTCTATAATGCCTTGAAAGTAAGGGGTTTTACAATATTCATGGAAAGATTTCAAGGGTTTGACATACTTCTCTCTATCTTATTCGTAAAGTATTGGGAGGAAAAGTTTGTAACCATTAATGGTTTCATGCTTGACATCGAAGAGGAACTTATCTCACATGTGATGGGACTTGTAATTGATGATACTAAGATATAATACACTCCAAGATAATTCAAATTAGATAAATATGATTTTATAGAAGATTACAAGTAGTTGGTACAATTATATAATAGATTTCATAAGGGATCTCTTCCTAGGCAATTTGTTGAATTAGCTTTTCATTTAATTTAGTACATTAATTTAGAGGGTAGATATAATGTGGTGAGATGGTCTATGCTTATAATGATTAATTATTTTAGGAACATGATATCCTTTAGACTTCCTTTCTTTATTCTAAAATCTATGGGGACATCTATACTAAAATTTAAGAATGGAAATTATTCTGCTCTGAGACATGAGGGGGTAATTTTCATTCAAATACTTTAAAGGAATGAATTAAATCATGGATAAAATATATTTTAACTATAAATATAAGATGGAAGAGGGGATGATGGATATAAGGAAGATTTAAAAAGTATGGATCAAATATCGAGGTAGCCCAAGTAAGATTTTAGGAAATAAGAAAAAATTATAGAAAAAGAAATTGTCAAGGGAAAACTATTGAAAAAGACCAAGACAACATTAAAAAGTGACTAAGAAGTATATCAAAAAACTTTAAACAAAACAAATAAAAATAAGTGAATTAAGGGAGCAAGAGATTATGGGAGACAAAGGAAAAGAGGGGTGATGAGACAATCTTTGTCATAGATAGAGATAGTGAGGATTTGGAAGAGCCTAGTAAAAAAGGAGAGAGTATTAGAGAATAGGATCAGGCCTAGCTAGATGCTGAGAGAAAAAAGAGAAGTAGGAGAGTTTTGTTCTAGAGAAAGGGGAGTCAATATAGAATCAAAAGGACAAAAATTTGGAATTTAATAATTTGGTGGCCTCACTCAAAGGAAAGGAGAATGCAGATAAAATCATCAGAGAACTTGACCTCTAGTAATGAGGTGGTTCATGCATGATATTATAGATCTAAATGGAAAGATGAATGTGATTTATTAGGATAATGCTAAAATGTCTCAAACCTTGGTAGAGAAAGAGGAGGATAACTAGATTCAACACCTAGATTTTAGACTGGAGTTACTAGAACATGTTAATGAGAATCTACATAATAAGATAAGTTTTTTGGTCAATTACAGTAAGGTTGTAATGTATGAAGGTATTTATAATGTTTAAAATCTTAGGGCACATCTTAGAGAATTATTTGAACCTAGATAGGCTAGGAAAAGTAAGGGTAAAAAGGGGTAGAGTATTAGTTCTCAACACATAATAGATCATGAAAGTTTATTGATGCAAATAGATATGAATCTCAATAAAATGAAGGCATCCTGGGAAGATGTGTCTAGAAGCCTAGAATTAGATTATTTTTTATGTTGTTTTGTGGTTGTATCAAGGTTATTTTATAGATGTTTTTGGATTATGTTGGTCCTTATTTTTATATTTGGCTTGGATATCCTTTTGTCTTTTTTGTACTAGAAATTCTCATAGGGTTTGATGACCCTAGTTCAAAAAAACACCTCCCTTTAACATAAATAAAAAACAATAATATATCAAAATTATATTATGGATCTTTGATAAATAGATAGATGGTTTTGGAATTGCTTTTACAAGTGATAGATAGAGCAACCAAGGGTTTCAAGTGAGACATTTAATGTTATATTGGAGATAATATTTAAGTTTTTATAATAATTGGTTTATTTTTTCATGTAGGAAATCCACTTAAAACTTGTCATTTTGGAAAACTAGTCATTAGATCACTATATACAAGTCTTCACTATTAAATAAGTGTAGAGTGTGTCCCTATATACCAAATGCACACTTACACAAAATGGACAAAGGATTATAAAAATTGAATGACAATGAATTATCTATTTACTAGGGATAAATATGAATAAATTAGGGAAGTTTGGAAGATGATCTTAATAAGTGAAATATTTTTAAGGCTTTCATATAGATAAGTGGTTATCATAATGAAGACTTGGTGGTTTATCCTAAATATTCCTAAGCTCCCTATAAACATATTTTACCCTATTCAATCACTATAAATTCACATTCAATTATTTCATTTCAATAATATTTGTAAGCTTATCAGTTCTAATACAAAAGATTATTTACACAAGGGAACTTTTACCAAAAGGTCCCTATTTTACCCAAACTAGTTTCTATACACTTTAAGTAGTCATGATCCAAGTTTAAATTCATTCTTACACAATCCTAACCTAATAATGATCAAGTATTGCAGCAAAATCTACATGAATTCATATAGTTAAAGAATAAATGTTATATAAAGAACTCAAGTGGGATAAGTACATGGAAGTTTTATCACTCTTCAAATTCTTTCTATGTAGGTAGTGCTTAAATTCTAACTGTTAACCCCTTTTACTCTTTCACTTATTTTTATATCCTTGAGTATAAAACTAGTCTTTTGATCTTTAAGATTAAAAAATTTCAGTCTCACATGCATCATATAAGGTAATCTTATCACAAATAGACAAATTTTACATATTTTCACAAGACTATGCCTTATTTTTCATCATTATAAAAAAGGACAAAAATGATAGCCTGGAATAGCATCACCCATCACTATTGATCATATTAGATGTTATTATTTATGCAAAGTTTGAAGATCACCTTATAGGAGGATTATATGTTTACATCTTCATCACTTTTTCTACATTTTTCCATTTAACACAGTCAGTTGAACACATAAAAAATATAAGTGCATTTATCATTTTCATAATTTTGGTTTGTTCATATTTGTTATGTTTCATAAATTTTAATTTTATTATTTTTAGGTGTATTTAAAATACCATGCTTTATTCATTTCAATTTATCTAATTAGGATTAATTTCAACAAACTAATTCAAAGCTAGATAAAACATTTTTTGAACCCACATATTGATCAAACCTTTTAAATACTTAAGTCATCCTTAGAGTTTCAACCTTATAGGGTTTCAAAAAAATGATCTTAGGTTTTCAAAACTTCCTCTTTGTTTTTATGCATCTAAAGTTTTCCTTTGTTGTAATATATTTTTCATGTATTTTATAATTGACGATATATATATAATGACTATGAAAAAATAAATTTCAAAAACCTTACATAAGTTTAATTAATGAAATATTTTGTCAAGTCAATCATAACATGGGATCTAGATTAGTCATATGTTGAAGATATTATAAATCCTCATATTAACTCTTAATATGGTGACAGATAATATCCCTCTAATAAGGTCCATTTTATCATTATCATAAGAGGTAAGTTGAGAAACTATATAATGTTAAATGAATGTAATCAATATGTCCTTCCTCAACCCAATTCACATCCCACACATCATATTTATGGTGTTTATATGCATGTTCAATCAAAAGTACCTAGGGTTGGTGATTTTGAATACCTTAATCATTTCATCACCACTATGACAAAGTAAATATAAGAGTTAAAAAATAAAAATCAGTGCAAAATCTTATCATGGATATCATAGAGTTCATGGGCATAATATTTTTTTGTTTCCCATTAAATAAAAAATATAAAGTCTCATTGATAGTGGTGATAATATAATAGATAATTAAATCAATAAATTCAATAACAATGTGTCTCCTAGAGAATAAGTCAAAGTGGAACAAGTGAAAAAAATATTAAAACATAAAAAATATGGATACAAAAGTAACAATATCAAAATAAACCACTTTCTAGAGAACAAGAAAGCACATTTGTCAAAAAAATTCTCATAATTGAATCTCCAAGATAATATATTACTACAAATTCTAGTGGCACATATAAAATTGATAAAAATTCATAAGAAGAAAATGAAAAATCACAATCACAACAAGATAAATTACAAAACAAAAAACTATATAAAGATAAGCAAGAAAGGCCTCAACAAGCTAATGTTACAAGTACAGTTTCAAAAAAATAAATTACAAGTACTTATTCAAATTAATAACCTCTCATTATCACTACTCACATAGATGGAAATCTATTTACATATGTGAAGGTTATAGATTATCAAGAAAATAATTTTTGTTCGACATAATTTATTCTATCTCTTGGGTATAAGATTTAACAAAGAGATAAAACTAAGGCATATTAAACATGTTGAGGATCAATAATGTTTAGAGTCTTGTTTGCTTCAAAAATTGGTTATATTAATTTTTATGTTATTTCTCATTTAAATTCATATGACATTGTACTTGGTGTATTATGGTTACATTTAATAGGAGAAATGATTGATACAAACAAAGGATGCATTTCCTTTAATTCAAAATACAATTTTAATAACATAACTTCAATTCAAGATGATTAAAATGAAAAATCACATGTTAAAATACAAACTAAGAAATTATTTTTCTCATATGATGACTATGATAATGATTATGAATAATTTGATTATAATGATACAACTAACATTTAAGATAAAGATGGAAATATAATCAAGGGTTATGACACTCATTATGTAAGACCTTCATAGAGTAATCCCCTTGATGATATATTACTATTATAGAATAAAAATATGATTGTACATAGCTACCGGAATGATGCATATTATTCTTCCATTTGCTTGCATGTGTGATCACTTGATCCCTTCTTCTACGCCATTTGATTTCATTAAAGTTTTATGGCCTCTTGATCCTCATACTTTCAACTCCCATATCTTATTATCTCAAAACATGAATTAAATTGACTCACACATTACATGTTCCTCTCTCTTTATATAGTCTACATAAACATAAACTCATTTTTAAGACTAGATACAACTACCAGACTTAGACAAAATTGCACAAAATTATTTTCCTAATTGGGTGAAACTGTCCTTAGCAATTTTATGCCTAAAAGTTAAAATTTCAAAAGCATAAGCCTTAATAATATAAATTGTCATTTGTCATAATTAATTTTAGTATGAAAAATACTATTTTTATGTAAAATATATTAATTTTCAATCCATATTGCTAGCACAAGTGACATATTTTGATAAATGTACATTTGATCAAAAGAGAGTGTATAATCACTATATACTCTTGTTATTTTTGCATGCTTCCTAATATCACAATGGATGCATTGCTCATGTTTCACCTTTTCAATATTTCATAGTGAATTTTTTTCATAGACACATGTTTTGAGATATTTAAATCTTCTTCATTTTATTCCATGTTTGATACCATAATCCATTTTAGTTTCAAACTTATTATCTTCTAAAATTTAAAAAAAAAATACAAAATCATGACATGAACATGATTTCTAATATATTTTACATCTTTTAAATATGTTATTTATCTTATAATTAGTATATAGATGTTGTTTGGGTCAATATCTCAGTCTCAGTTACACATATTTGATTAGATGCACTAAGTGAGTTTGATAATAGTTGGGGCACCTGTGTCCTATCATTTTAGGATTGCATCTGAGACAATCTAGGCCATGATATGTAGGTATGGGGAAACATTAAATATCTTGATTGGAATAGATATCTAATAGATGTAGTGCTACCACCAGATGTCCAATACTATTTTTGTCACTAATTCACATAACTTATGCACTTCTAGCTATACAAATTATAACATATTGAATTTTAGATTTCTACTTTTCTTCAATTCACTATTTATAAATAAATGGAAATATTAATTGTTCAAAAATAAAAATAAAAATAAAAATATAAGAAGGGAAAATTATAAATAAAATATTCTAATTAAAGGGGAAATACAAATGCTTCTAGGATCAAAACAGGCCTAGCTACAGTTGCATCACTATATGTTAATTTTCATGATGGCTTGGGATTCAATCACACATAGAGAGAGTCTTAGGAGTCAGTTAAGTTTCTTAATTCTAAGAGTCTTTATGAATGAACTACAAACATGTCTATAAGTAATTACACAGATCCTTAAAGACTATAAATAAAGTGAAAAGAATTGAAGAACATAACTAAAATAACAAAATAAAATCCTAGTTAATGCATAAAATCCATATAAAATAATAAATTAAAGTACTATAAAATTAGTTTTAATCTAATAAAGTAGAAAAAAAGTGGAATAAATTAAAGGAAACTAGACACATTTACACAAAATTAATTTTGCATTATTCTGATAGCATTTGTTTGAAAAAAGAGTCAACCCTTCTAACATATTAGGTAGAAGTATAGATAGAAGGGAGAGATGGATCTTTATTACAAGAGGCATGATATCCCACTTTCATCCATCATGTAATGAGATGGTAAAATAAAATTGTGTCATAAAATTAATCGTTCTAAAATAGATAAGAAAGAATGGATATCCATTATCCATTAAGGAACATCAAGGAGAGGTCTAAATTAAACTACCTCTTAATGGTTCTGGTAGGTTTTATTGAGCTACCAATGATTAGTTAATGATTTTAAACCTCTATAAGTTGATAAAAGACTCATAAATGAGCATATTTTCTTTGATTATCAGATACATAGAGTGTGAGGAGCACATGCCAATTCTGACTCTATGACACTATGAATGACTCAAGGACTAGACACATGGTACTTTTCTAATGTTTTTGATTAGTCAATTTTTTAAAAATTGAAAAATGTCTTTCTATAATGATTTTGGGCCCCACCTTCATGTATTGAATCTATTTTATCCCATGTCTAATTTACTCATATTGTGTTACTTGGCTTTTACTCATTCTTATTTTGGGATTTAACTCAAACTTTGTACTATAGACCCCATTTAGAAGAGATCGAGTGAGATACTAACATGTATCATGATCTCACTCTTCCACTTAGTTGTTGAGATTTGATACCTATGTCCTTGGGACTTTGGACATGGTTAAGGTAGATGTTGACATGTGGCACTATTCTATTAATCTTAGGGCTTTCAAGATTTATTTTTTTCATTACTTTATTATCAAACTTTAATTTAATGGGATGATTTCACATGGATGACCCTCACTTTTCTAAATAATTTCTTGTCTTTGGAATATGGTTCAAATTTTATTAGTTGCGAATGAGTAAGGTCATACAACATGGCATGATCTCAATTATCTAGATGCCTGAGACTTGGATGCTTCACTTTTTTTCTCTATAGGAATAAAATGGATACATATGGAATGATCTCATTAATTCAAATTATCATAGAGTCCTTTCCTTAGCCATTTGAGTCAATAGAATCGAGTAATTATAATAAGGACACATGGAATAATCCCACTTGCTAAGGTGTTTAGGGGAAAACAACTCTTACCCTTTATCTCATAAGTCATAGAGAAGTGAGATGAATATACACATTCTAATTAGGTATAATTTTAAGAAGGTACCCCTAAAATCTTACTATAATTTTTTTTTAAATCCTAGATTTTAGGTATAATGCCATTGGTAAATCTTTGGAAAATTGCCATGATGGTATAAATTGACTGGTGATTTCTATTATCTATTTAAAAATATATATAAATAGTTGGTGAATCAATCATCATATTTAAATCAATAAATAATTTCTAAAAATCCAAGTTAATCCCCTTTACCTGAATACATTCATGAGGCAAATATGCTTAAGATGGAATGACAATTATGATTAGTGGATACCTTATGTTTTATAGAAAAAATATTTAGCTTTACCTATGAAAATGGGGGTATTCCAACCATTTAAAAAAATTATTTAATGAATAAATCTAGGTAAGGATGACATGAGAGACATCACAAATAATAATTACTATAGACCCATCCCAGACCTAAACCCTAACCAAGTTTGTGTGACTCTGAAAAAAAGTCATCACCACATCAATGCCCAAACACACATTAACAATATTTTTGAGGTCTTATTGATCTTGTTACTAAGTAAAAAATATCAAATAAATTTAAATATCTTGTTTATCTCATTATTAAAAAAATTCCCATGTGATAAACAAATTATGTGTAATATTAAGGGTTTTGATATAAAATAAAAAAGGGGTTTCACACTGTGAGCAAAGATTTGATGAAAAAAATAACATGGAAACAATTCAAGTCCCTTAAAAGATAGGCAAAATTCATTAAAAATGTGAAAACATTTACAAATATGTATGTAGCCTAAAATTTGAGCTTATGGATTAAACTATCTAATTTAATCACTCAAATTTCAAACCACTAGGTAAAGTCTAGAGCTATTAGAATTCAATGCATATATATATATATATATATATATATATATATATATATATATATATATATATATATATATAAACCATTCAAAATAACATTAAAATCCTAAAGCTAATTATTCTAAACCATAATTAAATTGATGAAAAAATAAGAGGATTGGATTTATTATCTTAGATTTAGAATTTTGACATTATGATGACATGATCATGGATTAAAAATGATGGATTCAAAGATTTGACATGGAGATTCAAGGTGATTGCTAATTACTAATTAGACATCGATTAGTTAGATATCTTTTAGATCCCTTACATGGAGGAGTGGATTTGTTTAAATAAAAAATGGAGGGAGGGATCAATGGTTGAGATTCAAAATTATATCATGGAGATTTAGGGTGGATAATTAAAAAGAATTTAAAATTCCTTAGAAGCCTCTCGATTTAGAGGTTTCTAGAGAGGAGGGGTGAGAATAGAGAGGATTCTAGAATTTGAGAATTATATAATCCATTAGGAGGGGTTAATAAGGCTTAGATAGAGGAGTAGATAGGGATTAGGTAGGTGATTAAGGACTAGGGGTGTAGGAGAGCCTAGAAATATACTAGTAGGTGGTTAAGTGGTCCATGAGAATTTGAAATTCTCAAATAATAGATAAGTGAATATTAGGATGAGATAATGGGGATTTAATATAGGACTATGGTTAGTAGATGAAGAGTGATAAAATGAGATATTAGATAAATGATTGGAAAAATATAAGATATTAAGATGAAATTAGAGGGGATAAATTAGATAAGTAGAATTAGTCTCGACTAATAATAATATTAATGACATTAAATAAAGTGAGTGAATTTAGATGCATACAATATATAACTTCTATTTCTTACTCAGATTCTAATTTATTTTTAGATGCTTAGACTCCTTCTTGTCCTCCTCTTATAAATGTTGACCACTTAATGATTCCCATGACATATAGGGATTATATTTATTACTTAGATTGTACTTCATTATTGGTTTCTTAGACTCCTCCTTGGCCTCCTCTTACAATTTTAAATTGCTTCACAATTCCCATGACATGTAGGGTTATACTTCTTACTTGGATTATAATTCATTTTTATCTACTTATAATCCTCCTTGGCCTCCTCTTACAATTTCCACTCACTTTCTGATTCTTGTGACCATAAAGGAATAAAACTTTAATAGAAATGAAGTTATATGAATTGAGGTCTTAGGGTTTTTTTGTTTTAGGGTTTTAAGCAATTTTAAAGACTTGCATAAATTTATTTTATAGGAGGTAATTTGTGTTGATTAAAAAACCAATGGAAAAATAGGCTAGAGGATGAGAATTCTAAATTTGATATCTTATAAATGGTTCCTTCTTTTTAATGATTAAATTTATCATAATTTTTAAAGATTAATTTTTTTACTTTTAAGTGCTAAATTTTATGGCCATATGACTAATTATAAAATGAGTACAAACTTATTTAGTTATCTTATAAGACCAACTAGATAATAAAATAAATTGCGTGTAGCAAAAAATGTGACAAAAAATCAGAATATAGAGTAAAAACTAACTATGGGGCCATAGGTCAAGGCAACTATGAAAATCAAAGATGACATAAGTAAAAAACTATTCAAAATATTTTTATAGTTTTAAAATTATAAAGTATATAATAAGTTCTACCAAAATTTCTTAACCACATCCATATTGGCCTTTCAAATATTTATTTATTTAAATTAACAAACCATGCCAACTAGAATGTAATTATTACCTTAAACATTAAAAAAAATACATTATGATCATGAGGCTTTGTTGTGTTTATTCAGTTTAATTTTTATGTATTATTTAAAATAAGTATCTTGCATATCATTATTTCTCAGAGAAAATCAATTTTCTATTTGTTTAAAATAAGTATGTGGTTAAGACCAACCAAATAATATAATAAACTGAGTATCATAAAAATGTAAATAAAAATAAAAAAATATAATGATAAGTTCCATGAAAATATTTTCTTTAAATATATTTGCTCAAAATACTATCTTTCAAATGTCTTAACCATATCCATAATCAATAATTATAAGGTCTACCAAAATATCTTAAACATATCCATCATCAATAATGGCCTTTCAAATATTTGTTATTTCAATTAACAAGCATGCCAATTAGAATATAATTATTACCTTAAATATTTAGAAACAACATACATTATGATATTAAGGATTTGTTGTGTTTATTTAGTTTGATTTTTGTGCATTTTTTAAAAGAGGTATCATGCATGCCATTATTTCTTAGAGGAAATCAATTTATTATTTTTTCTAAATAATTATGTGGTAAAAAATAACCAAGTAATATAATAAACTGAGTATAGAAAAAATAGTGATGAAAAATCAGAGTGTAGAGCATAAACTATGGGGCCATAGGGAAAGACAACTATGAAAATCAAGGATGATGCAACTAAAAAAAATATTCAATTTTTTTAATAGTTTTTAAATTATAAACTATACAATAAGGTATGCCAAAATTTCATAACCACATCCATATTGGAATTTTTTTTATAGTTTTTTTAAATTATTTGTAAATATTTTTAAATTTAAATTAACAAACCATGCCAACCATAAAATAACTATTACCTTAAACAATTAAAAATAAAATACAGAATTATCATGAGGTTCCAAGACTCTTTTGTGAAGTAAATATGATAAGATCATGTGCAATACTCAGTATAAATTGAGTACAGACCAAAAATCACACTTTTTACATGGTTGGTCTATCCAATATAATTAAATAAGTTCATATTACAAAGTATCAATTCCTTGAGGCTGTATCTACGATCAAGGAATCCAATAAGGAAGGTTAGATAAAGTATTAGAACAAGTAACAAAACTTGAATAAAAACACATTAACATGCTAACACTTACTTGCTTAGATCATAGGGGGAGCATAATGAATAAAAGTAATTGAAAACACAACTAAAATTCAAATAATGAAATTTTTTTTACCTTCCTTGAATGCTCCAAAATATTTATTATGTGGCTTGCTTGGTTTGTGCTCAAAGAGTATTTGGCAATGGAGCTTGGTTATCTCGTTCTCTCCTTGGAACCATGGTTTGGATTGTGTTTTATGCTTGCTTGATGGATTGGATTATGATTTTGTAATTATAACACCATTGATTTCAATATTTCTATAAAACTTGAATTATAACTCTACTCTATCCAAGCTCTCCAAATGACGAGGCAAATGCTTATATTTATAGGTTTAGGAACTAACCCCAACTCAAGGTGAGTTAAGGTGTAGTTTAAACATGGAATGGTTTAAAACGTAACCCAAGTGAGTTAAATAGCCCTAGTAGAGTTAAAAGGTGTCAAAATCTCATGATTTTAAATGAATAAGCATGGGTGAGGTATTTTGAGATATTTTCAAAAGTTTGACAACTAACAAAAGGTAATCATGAAAACCTAGGATATTCTTAATTTTTGAATTTCTTTTTTTAGAATTTCATTAATTGCTCATGGATAATTCAACTAGGTATTTAATTTTGTTTAGAATTTTAATTAGTTCTACTTATGATTTTCAACATTTTCAATATTTGATTTAATTTCATGTGTGAGCTTGCCCCACTTAATAGGTCTATAAGCCAGATTGTATGTTGTGATGCCACATGATGAATAGAGGTGAATTTGTGAGAGGTTTTTGTTGATTATGGTAGGATACCCAAATTATAGATGTCTCAATGAGATGTTAAGCCTTGATGAATGATTCATAAGCAAATTTATGCCATTTAGAGATTCTTAGGATTAATTTCCAATGATTGGTAAGAATCAGTTTAAAGTCTAGTCAAAGGCCATCAGTGGCTAGTTTTAAGTGTCTACATTTTGCCCCTATTTAGGAAGGACTTGCAAGTTATAAGCACACTAACATCTTATTAAAGAATGAAAATTTCCTATATTCATATGATTAAAATGGTAATGGATGAACTGTAGGTGATTTTTGATCAATTAATCCAAGAAGGGAGGTTAGATTAAGTATTAGAACAAGTGATTAAACCTAAATAGAAACACACTAACATGCCAACACTTACCTAGATCATACAGGTAACATAATAAACATAAAAAAATTAAAAACATAAATAAAGTTCAAAGAATTAAAAATTCATTACTTTATTTGAATTCTCTGAAAGATTTGTTGTGTGGCTTGCTCATTTTTTTCTTAAAGAGTTTTTGGCAATAAAGCTTGGCTATCTCCTTCTCTCCTTGGCACCCTGGTTTGGCTTATGGCTTATGATTTATTTATGGATCGGCTTATTATTTTATAATTATAACACTATTTATTTCAATATTTATATAAACCAATCATTATTACTTTACTTTATCCAAGATCTCCAAAAGAGGAGGCAAAGGATTGTATTTATAGGTTTAGGAACTAGCCCTAAATCAAGGTGAGTTAAGGTTTAGTTTAAACATGGAATGGGTTAAAACCTAACCCAATTTATTTCACTAACACCAATAGAGTTAAAATGTGTCACAATATAAACCCTTTAAATTAATAGGCATGGGTGATGTAATTTGAGAAATTTTTAAAAGCTTGACAACTCACAAAAGGTAATCATGAAAACCTAGGATATTTTTGATTTTTGAATTTCCTTTATTAGAATTTCATTAATTATTCATGGATAATTTAAATATGCATTTAATTTGGTGTATAATTTTAATTAGTTATATTTAGATTTTTTCGCATTTTTATGATTTGATTTAACTTCATGTGTGCACTTGCCCCACTTAATAGGTCTATAATCCAAATCGCTTGTTGTGATGTTGCATTATAAATAGAGATGAATCTGTGAGATTTTTTTGTTGCTTACAATAGGATACCCCAATTAGGGATGTATCAATGAGATTATTAACCTTGAATAATGATGTACAATAAAATTTGGGGTGTTCAATGATTCTTAGGATTAATTTTCAATGGTTGGTAAGAATCATTATAAACTCTGGTCAAAGGCCATTGATGGCCAGTTTTAGGTGTCTATAGTTTTCCCTTATTTGGGAAGGAGTTGAAAGATATAAGAACACTAACATATTATGAAAGAATGAAAATCTCTTGTATTATTATGACTATAATGGTAATGGATGAACTATAGGTGATTTGTGATCAAAGAATCCAAGAAGGGAGGTTAGATTAAGTGTTAAAACATGTAACAAAACTAGAACAAAAACATAATAACATTCTAACACTTAATTTCCTAGATAATATGGGAATAATAATGAGAAAAACCAATTAAAAACACAACTAAAATTAAAATAATGATAAATCACTTACCTTCTTTGAATTATCCAAAAGATTTATTGTGTGGCTTACTCAATTTGTGCTCAAAGAGTCTTTAGCAATGGATCTTGGTTATCTCCTTCTCTCCTTGGCACCGTGGTTTGGATTGTGGCTTATGATAGCTTGATGGCTTAGATTATGATTTTGGAATTATAACAATATTGGTTTCAATCTATCTATAAAACCTACATTATAACTTTACTCTATCCAAGCTCTCCAAATGAAGAGGCAAAGGCTTGTATTTATAGGTTTAGGAACTAACCCTAACTCAAGGTGAGTTAAGGTGTAGTTTAAACATGGAATGGGTTCAAACCTAACCTAAGTGAGTTAATTAACCCAAATAGAGTAAATTTTTTTCAAAATATCATGATTTTAAATCAATAGGCATGGGTGAGATATTTTCAAAAGCTTAACAACTCACAAAAGATAATCATGAAAACTTAGGATATTATTGATTTTTGAATTTTATTTTTTAGAATTTCATTAATTGCTCATGGATATTTTAATTAGGTATTTTATTTTTTTTATTATTTTAATTAATCATACATAGGATTTTTAGCATTTTAAATTTTTGATTTAATTTCATGTGTACACTTGCCCAACTTAATAGGTCTATACGCTAACTTGCATGTTGTGATGCAACATGATGAATAGAGAGGAATATGTGAGAGGTTATTTTAATTACAATAGGATACCCTAATTAGGGATGTATCAATAATATTTTGAGCTTTGAGAATGATGTGAAAGTAAATTTAGGGTGTTTAGTGATTCTTAATATTAATTTGAAATATTTGGTAAGAATTGGTCTAATGTCTGATCGAAGGCCATCAATGGTTTGTTTTAGGTGTTTGTATTTTTCTCCTAATTGAGAAGGCATTGCAATATATAAACACACTAACATATTCTCAAAAAATGAAAAGGTCTTGTATGCTTATGACTATAATGTTAATATATGAACTATAGGTGATTTATGATCAAGGAATTCAAGAAGGGAGGTTAGATCAAGTATTAGAAAAAGTAACAAAACTTGAATAAAAACACACTAACATGATAACACTTACTTGAATAGATCCTAAGGGGATCATAATGAGAAAAAATGATTGAAAACATAACTAAAATTCAAAGAATGACAAATTACTTACCTTTTTTGAATTTTTCAAAAGATCTATTGTGTGGTTTGCTTGGTTTGTGCTCAAAGAGTCTTTGTAAATGGATCTTGGCTATCTCCTTCTCTCCTTGGAACCATGGTTTTGATTATGTCTCATGCTTTCTTGATGGCTTAGCTTATGATTTTAGAATTATAACACTATTACTTTCAATCTTTGTATAAAAAAAACATTATAAATTTACTCTATTCAAGCTCTCCAAATGAAGAGGCAAAGACTTTTATTTATAGTTTTAGGAACTGACCCTAACTCAAGGTGAGTTAAGATGTAATTTAAATATGGAATGTGTTAAAACCTAACCTAAGTGAGTTAATTAACCCCAATAGAGTTAAAAGGTGTCAACATTTCATGATTTTTAATGAATAGGCATGGGTGAGATATTTTGAGATAGTTTCAAAAGCTTGATAACTCACAAAAGGTAATCATGAAAACCTAGTATATTCTTGATTTTTGAATTTTCTTTTTTTATATTTTCATTAATTGATCATGGATAGTTCAACTAGTCATTTAATCTGGTTTACTATTTTATTTAATTATATTTAGTGTTTTTAGTATTTTCAAGATTTGATTTAGTTTCATGTGTGCACTTGCCCCACTTAATAGGTCTATAATCCAAATTGCACGTTGTGATTCCACATGCTGAATAGAGATGAATCTGGGAGAATTTTTTATTTATTATGGTAAGATACCCCAATTAGAAATGTCTCAATGATATTTTAATCCTTGATGAATGATGCATAAACAAATTTAGGATGTTCAATGATTCTTAGGATTAATTTTTAATGATTAGTAAGAATCAATCTGAAGTGTGGTCACAGGCCATCAGTGGCCTATTTTACGTGCCTATAGTTTGACCTTATTTAGGAAGGCATTGTAAGCTGTAATAAAAGTAATGTATTCTCAAAGAATGAAAAGGTCCTATATTCTTAAGAATAAAATGATAATGGATGAAGTGTAGGTGCCCCCTCAAGGGATTGGTTTTCAAAGGGGTCGGCAATCGGTCCCTCAAAAATAATAAATTATTGGACTAAAAAGATGAAATGGGGTGGAAAAGAGCTATTTGACCATAAGTGGTTATAATCATTGGCATATAGATATACCTTAGTTAGGTCAAATAAATATGATGATTTGCCTATAGGTGGTTATAATCATTGGCATAGGTGTGATAAAAAGGGTAATGATTTTCCCAAAGGTGGTTATAATCATCGAAAAAGGCTTATGGTAATAATCAAATGATTTACCCAAAGATGGTTATAATCATCAAAATGGAAAACAATAATCTACCCATAGGTGGTTAGAATCATTAGTAGGATAATAGTGTGTTCCAATTAGGTATAACAAAGAGAATAATTTGACCAAAGGTGGTTATAATCATAAACATTCAAATGGATGAAAAAACAATGATTTTCCCAAAGGTGGTTATAATCATAAACATTCAAATGGATGAAAAAACAATGATTTTCCCAAAGGTGGATAGAATAATTGGTAATACAAGTGGGATGGTACACAATGATTTTCTCAAAGGAGGTTATAAGCATTGTATCCTAATAGTGGTAAACATGATATGTAATACAATGGTAAACTAGTACTGAGGCGAACAATGAATTTAGGCAACCTATGAGTAGGGAAATACTCATATGAACTAGTAGGGAAGAAAATTCTTCCATTGTTTAATTACTCTATTTAGGACATGATTTGGATTAGATCAATAATGTTTATGGTGTTAAGGAGATATATCATTATTACATTTTCATGTAGACTCCTCAAGCTAATTTTCATTATAGCATGTGATGATAGCCATCATGATAGAACACCATGATAACTTGGCCAAAATATTCATAAGGACTGATTTTTGATCCAATACTAAAGTGAAAATAATTCACCAATAATAAAAACCATGATGACAATTTTGATGCATGAATACGGATGGATTAAAAAATAATGTGCAAGGAATAACCCAATGAGCAAACATAAACTAAATCAAGGCACAACAAGAAGTCAAACAAATAAAAAAACAAAACACAAATAAGATAAAGAAATAAAATAAAACAAAGAGAAAGAGAATGAACAAATAAACAATGGTTATTTGCAATGTTAATATAAACAACATGACATAAACAAGATGATGAACATTGTCCCTAGGAAAGAAGAGACAATGAAAGAAAGAAAGAACCAAAATGGCTGGGAATAAAAGAAAAGAAAGGGGGTGGCCAAGCTATCTCTAGATTCACTAGGCAAGTGGATGCTACCTACATAGTTTCATGGATGTAATATCCAAAAAAACTTTAGGCTAAATGTAATTCTCCCAGGAAATGAGAGAGAAAAAAAATGATGAGAAAAAAACATGATGGTTGTGATAGAAGAATATGGGAATAAACTTACAAAATAGAGAGAGTGGTAGAAAAAAAAGCCAAAAAATATGGGGAAGCTAAATGACAAGTGGTTTCTTGTGACTTAGTGAGGGTTTACAGAATCCTTAAGGCAAAGTAGTCAATGTTTTTATTTTTTAAATTGGTTTTACAAATATTTTTTTGGATTTTTTCTAGCATCTCCACTCAATTGAGAATGATGAGATACCAAATGGTTTAAGCTTACAAAATGGTGAGAGTGTTCAAAATTAAAATTTATAACAAAATAATGGTAGTGTTCAAACTTAAAATTACTCATCAAATAGAAAAAGTATGAAAAATTAAGAAATTTCTCACAAAAAGTAAGAGTGTGGCTTAAGTTACTTGTAAAATGGTGAGAGCATTCAAATTTAGAATTGTTCACAAAATAGTGAGAGCATGAAAAAGGGTGATTGAGATGAACTAAATGTAAATCAAGCACTATCTACATTATCTCTGGGTGGAACCTCAAGTCACTATATTTCCACCTTATAATAGAAGAATCAGACTAGTATAGTAGCCAATTCAAACAAAATAAGAAACATTTTAAAATGGAATAGTATGGAATAATCATGGAAAGGTGGTACTTCAGGGCATGAAAAAAAAATATTTTCCGCTAATTTTCCCACAGGTAGTTATAACTAAGAAATAATAGAATAGGTCAATGATACTAATTTTCCCACAAGCATTTATAATTAGTTGCACAGCCATGGGACAATGGTTTTCCCTAAGGCAATTATAATCAGGCTCACTTGGTATAAAATGGAATAATAAATGAAGGATGAAATTTTCAAACCATTTTCATACTACACAAATATGGCTTATGTCTAGAATACTTGTAACAATTTTTAAAAATAGATTAGAATCATCATGTTGAAAGTGACCATGTAACCAATGGAATGGAACCAAGGTCAAACAAGATGCATAGGTAGAGTGAAAATAACTTGGTCAATAGACAAGGTATATGATAATGGAAAATGGTAGAATGTTAAAGTGATAGAATGGTAGAATGGTAAAAATAAGAAAGTCAATATTATGGTACAACTAAAATGGTCCTCATAGACAATACACCAAGTCACTCAAGTGAAGTAACAATCGAGGTGTATAATGTTCACTAGCTCATCAAGTTCATCCCCATCTAGTGTAGTAAGCATGTATGATTCAATTCCATAGTTTACAATAATGATGAAAGGACCTACCTAGTTAGGTTTGATCTTGCCTTTATATTTCTTCTTGGTCATGGTATTATTTTAGTTTTATTTAAGAATAAGATTACCAAGGTCAAATTCTCTATGTATAACATGTTGATTATAGTGGCCATGATGTTGGTTCTAGTATTCTTGGATATTATTTACTATATACAATCATTTCTCATCAAGTAACTCTAGCTCATATAGGTGCTAGTTGATAGTCTTCATCATCTAGGACATGCTTCAAAGAGATGCATAAAGAAGGTAACTTGACCTCAATGGGAAGAATGGACTTAGTGACATAAATAAGTGAGTATGGAGTGGTTCTTATTAGATTATGGTTGTTGGTATGGTATGCTTAGAGGGCATGTAATATTTTAATGTGCCAATCATAGCCAACATCATTGACAATATTTTTAAGGATGTTGACAATGGTTTTGTTAGATGCTTCTACCTATATGTTAACTTATGGGTAATATTCCATGTAAAAATGTTATTTAATTTTGTAATTGATAAATAGTGATTTGACATTCTTGTTCTTGAATGATCCACCATTATAAAATACAATGTTAGAGGGGATATCATAGTGGTAAATGAGATGGTTGAATATGAATCTATAAATTTTCTTTTTAGTCATATAAGTGAGGGGTATAGATTCAACCCACTTAGTGAAATATTCTATGGTGGTAAGGATATGTTTATGGCCATCAAAGGAGGTGGAGTTTATCTTCCTAATGAGATTGAGGCCCCATGTAGAAAATGGCCATGGTGTAAGCATTGGTTTCAAAGTCTTGGATAGGTTAGGAATTAGATTGGCATGTTGTTAACATTTATCACACCTTTTGACATATGCAGTTGCATTTGCATCCATCATTGGCCAAGAATACCTGGTACATAAGAGATTTTTGGATAGGATAAACTAACTAGTATGGGATCCACATAATCTTTTATGAACTTCCCATAATGATAATGTATATTCTACCAAAGTTAAATAATGAAGCAGAGTTTCATCAAAAATGAATTAGTATAGGGTTGGTCTCACTAAGCTATAACATGTGGCATTTTGGATAAAGGCCTTGGATTATTTGTGGGATAGGTCTGGTGGCATTATTTTGTCATGAATATAGGTGTATAGTTTAAATATGAAGTAGAGATAGGACCAACAATATCATAGATCATTATGATAGTTGAAGGTTCATGAGTTGGTGCTATTATATTTTTAATGAGAAACTAGTATTCTTTGGCCATATCTATTTGTAGAATCAAATATCTAATAATGGCCATGGCATCTACTATTCTATTATTGGCCTTTGGTATGTGTTTAAACTATACATCAACAATCTATTATTTGAAAGTGTCAACCATGGACTTATACGGTACCAACTTATCATCCTTGGTATGAAAATAGTTTGTAACTTTGTTGATGATTAACTAAGAATCACCATAAACCTTGAGATGATTTATGTTCCATTTTAATACCTATCAAAGTACTGCATAATTGTTTCATATTCATCCATGTAGTTGGTACAAGAAAAGTTGATCCTAAATGATTTAGGGATTATATACCGCTATGGTGTAGTGAATAAAATCCATACCCTTGATCAATGTGCTATGAATGATCCATCAAAATATAGCTTCTAGTACTACTCCTCAAGATGTGTTTCAATGATGGTCATAATGGATTCATCTAGGAATTGGAATGTTAGTAGCTCTATATCTATAAAGGTTACTTCAGTAAGCTAATCTATAAAAACTTGCCCCTTGATGGCTTTTTGGTTGACATATTCTATCTCAAACTCATTGAGAATTATGATCAATTTGGCTATGTAGCCTTGTAATTCTATTTTAGATAGTATATACTTGAGTGGATCTACTTTTGAAATGACCATGGTCTTATGGTTTAACATGTAATGGCATAGTTTCTAAGCTGTGGAGACCATAACTAAATAAGCTTTTTTAATGGGCATATAATTTTATTCATATACAACCAATGTATGGATTAAATAATACATTACATGCTCCTTTACATTATCATCATGTTGATCTAGAAGTGCCCCTAGGGATTTGTTTATAGCTAATAGGTATGTGGGGAATAACTTTCCTGCCATAAGAGGCAATAAAACATGAAGATTTACTAGGTAGTCCTTCAAATTCTAAAAATATTTTTGACCTTTGTTATCTTTATGAAATGTGACATCCTCATTTAGGATGTGTACAAATGGGTGGAACTTATTGGCCAACTAATAAATGAAGTGTGTAATAGATTATATTTTTACCTATAAATTGTAGAGCTACTTCAAATTGGTTGTTAGTGGCATGTTGGTTATGGCTTGTAATTTGGCTGGATCAATTTCAATACATTGATGAGACATAATGAAGCCAAGAAATTTTCTTGAAGTAACTCAAAAAACATACTTATTAGGGTTGATCTTGACTTTGTACTCACATAATCTCTAAAATATAATCCTTAGTGTTACAGGATATTCGGCCTTGGTCTTTAGTTTACCTAGTATGTCATTGATATAATCTTCAATAATATAATGCATCATATCATGAAATATGATTGTCATGGATATTTGGTAAGTGTCCCCTAAATTTTTGAGACCAAATGGTATAACCTGATAATAGAATTTTATGTATGGTGTGGTAAACATTATTTTGTGTTGGTCTTCTATTGCAATTGAGATCTAATTATAGTCTAAGAATCCATCCATTAGTGAAAGAATTTCATAACATGCAATGGAGTTGATAATCATGCTAATCACTGGCAAAGGAAACTCATCCTTGGGGTAGGGATTATTTATATCTTTGAAATTAGTGTAGATACTAATTCCTTTTAGAATATTTTTGACTGGTACAACATTCTATATCCACTCACTATAGTTAATTAGTCAAATTAATCTCACTTTCAAGACATTTTCCAACTCTTTATTCACTAATATATAAAGATGAGGATGTATCTTACATTATTTTTATTTCATAGGTTTGGCATTAGGATATAGCACAAGGTGGTGTACAACCAAGGTGGTGCCCAAAACAAGCATGCTAGAGTAACCCTAGGAAAAGATATCAACAAACTCCTTTAATAATAATACAAAGACTTTATGTTCCTCCTTAGTGAGAGATGCATTTAATTTGATCTATTTCATGTCATCTAGAGTCCTAATGTTCACTTTTGTTGTGTCTGCTATTAAAAGGGTAAAACCATATTCTAGAATGGTTGACAAATATTTAAACTAGCTTGCAATGGTAGAGACCTTTGTTAGGACTTGATCTTCAAGTTCTCCTAGGAATGATGAATCAGAATCCCCCAATGGTAAGGATGGATATATAACAAATAATTTTGGAAACTCTTGGATGATTGGATTAAAATCATGTTGCTCTTCAAGAATAAAATCATACCCATAGGTAAGCTCATTATTGGTGTTCTCCTGAGCTACATTTGAGAAATGTTTAACACCACCATCTAATGGTTCTTGAAACATGTTTTCACCATTAGACTGGCATTTCTCTTTACTATTTCCCTAGTCCAAAATTGCCTCAAAGAGGTTTTCACTTTGAGACCCCAATGTTTTTTGTTTTTAATTTGGTTAAGGGTGTTTACCCATTCTCTAAAATAGGATTCAAGATATAGTTTGATTGATAACCCTTGTTTGTGGTCTCCTAATAAAACATTGTCCCTAAGACCTAGAAAATCATATAAGGCCTCATCATTATGAAACTCATCAACTAGCATGTTTGATTCTTTTTGGTCCTAGTCTATCAATTAGGGATATTATAATGGAAGTGTATTGTGGTAAATAACTAGTCTAGGGGTACAAATGGCACTAGTGTCAAATAATGTGGTATGGGCTAGGTCATTAAAAAGGCTATGATCAGACTCTGCTTCACTATTGGAATCATCATCACTAGTTGTTAGCATTGGCACATGAATTAGGTACATGGGGTCACACCCATGTGGTTTAAATCCAAGTCCATATGTTCCCTTATATCGAGTGGTAGAAATTGGCTCAATAAGACCTTGTTGATTTAGCCCAAGGCCTTCTCCTTCATAAGAATTAATTTTCATGATTTTATTTGAAATATGATATTTGGCATTTTTGTAACAATTAGCCAATTTTTCATTATACAACCATGATTCATCACCTTCAAATAGGTCCTTTTCTTATCCAGAGATTGGTATGAAAATTAAAGGTGCTGGACTATGCAATTTGGATTTTCCCTTTCTTTGTCATTCCATTCAAGGTGGTTTGGCTCTTGGTATTCCAAAGGGCTTGGGTTTTTATGGAAGCTTGACAATGTGGAATGTATCATGGGTTAAATATTCTCCTGGGAAATTAGCTGAGATATTATAATGATCAGATATTTTAAGAGGTGGCATGTGAGAAAGTGAATCAAGGGTATCATGGTTAATGTAATTAGGCTTTAATGAATCAACAAGTATTTATTTCCCTTTTTCCTTCTTGGAAACTATATTCAAGACAAAATGGTAGTTATAGCTTTAGTACTCAACCTCTAAATTCTTGCAATGCTCATATGGATATAAATATTTGTGAATGGTAATCTCCATAACTGAATGGGAGAACTTGATACGCTAGTGAAATGTTGATGGGATTGCATTAATCTCATGTATCTAGGGTCTACCCAAAATCATATTATATGATAAGTTAAGGTCTAACACATGGTATAATATATCATGGGTCAAGGGCCTAATGATAATTGCCAAGCTAATGGTGCGTTGTGATTCCTATTCTTCATTGGTATAGGCCTTAATTGTGATCATTTATGGATGGAGATCAGTTGTGGTGTACCTAAGAGAGATTTAGGGACACAATATTTAGGCTTGATCCATTGTCTATGAGGACACACTTCACTTTATGTCGCATTATGAAAAATTTGATGTAAAATGGATTGTTATGAAATATGATTAGGGATGACATATAATTTTGCTTTAAGGTTAATTATTATCCTAGAGCTAGATGTCTAGCTAAAGATTGAAATTTATCTAGGGATATGTCATTAGTAACTTGGGATTGGATAAGGGACTCTGTTAAGATGTTCTTGTGGATTGTAGCTATATATAACAAATCCAAAATTGATATATATGAAAGTGTCTTTTGTAATTGTTTCATAATATCAAAAATCTTTTCTTGGATAGCAATAAATGTCTTCTTACTAGCTAGAATAGTTAGTTACATGGGTGAAGTGGTAGATGGTTGTGGGCTTGGTATGGTAATTTTTGACCACCAAGTTGTGATTGCATAATCAATATTAAATATAGGACCATTATTGCTAACAAATGATGATGGTGGGGGACTAAATAGGATAAGTCTTGATTATTGGTGTACTTGTGCATGATCATAAACTAATGATTATTTTATACATATAAGGTCCAAAAGTGGGAATCCATATTTATTGGTATGCCTATCTATGATCCTAGGTCAAGGATAGATTGCCAACATGGGTTGGTTGATTGGCAATGATTAGCGATGGTCTCATTGGATTGGTATTTTTTCTCTAATTAATAGGAATGGTATTAATGTTACCACCTATAATATGACCTACAACCTTGTTATAGTCATGTACAATTTCATGGTAGGTCTATTAATTCTTGGCATTGTTTTGGCTTTGGTTCCATCCATTTATTTGACATTTTTGGTTCTACTATTGGTTTTTTTGGTTATGCCTTGGCTATTGATATTATTATTGTTGTACTAGCTTTTGTTGCTATTGTTGTTGGTTATTATGTTGAGGAAAGGGATTTTTTTAGATGTTGAGGTTTTGATTGGATGTGAAAGATCCATAATCTAATGTGATATCTCTATTTTCCAACATATTCTTGATCAAATGTTTAATTTACACACAATGACACAAATCATGGACATTAACTTGATGATACTCACATAATTCATTTTGCTTCTACTAGTCTAGATAGTTAGTCCCCTCAAGATAGTGTTTCATAATAGGCATGTTAATCATATTAACTATAGTAAGGTTTTAAAACACATATTTAATGGGATATCCAAGGTCACTAAAAACATGATGAGTAGGCATAGTTATATTTTAAGGAGGGGTTTACAAAGGCATATGTTCTTGCATTTATTGTACTAGTCTAGACTATTACACTTGTTATATTTGTTGAAGATGTTGTTGATTAGGACTAATTTATATGTGTGACGTAGGCTAAGAAAATAGTGTTTATACCCTTTAGACATGTCATGACTTAGTTACTCCATTTATAACAACATGTTTGTTATAATTGAACTACTTGGGTTTGTCATAATTATTGGCTTAGGTTGGTTACAATGCTTGTTCTTGGACTTGGTTTTGATTTTGGTCACTGTTTTAGTTTTAGTTCTAGTTCTGATTTGATGAGGTAAGTTTAATGATCCTTTTGTTAATAAGTTCTCTTTCAATCAATAAAATTTTATCAATGATTTCCTTAAAAGTGTGTGCATACTAAAAATCTAAATGGTAAGATATCTCACTATATAAATTCTTGGTAAACATAGTGGCTAGTTGCTTGTCTAATAGACTATGGGTGAATTAGCTTGAAAAGGCTCTCCATCATTGTAAATAGATTGTAAATATTTCACCAAAATTTTGTTTAGCATATGTCAAATGTACCAATGAAATCTCATGCTCAACATTATAGGAGAAGTGTTGCATAAACTTGTCTAGAATATCATCAAAATTAGATACTAAATTCTTTGGAAATTTCAAAACCCATTCTAATGCTTGTCCTACTAGGCTCCTTAGAAACAATAGTACAAGGTATATGTCACTATATGCCACTGGTTGGCAAGTGACAAAGAATTCCATAAAGTGGGCCTTGGGGTCTCCTTTTCCCTTGTATTTGTCTAACTTTGGTGGTTCATACCTAGAGGAAATGGTATCTACACATACTCCATGTTAAAGGGGTAAAAATACATGTTATTTAATTTAATTTTTTTTGTCTGCTAACAAGCTTAGATGGTGGTAATTGTATCCTTCATTTTTTGTAGCTCTTGGGTTCGTAAACTAGTGGTAACATTACCTTAATGTGGAGGTTGGGTGATCACAAGTGGATTACTTTGATTGAGCTATAGTGGATGCATTTGTTATGAAATGTTAGTTTGATTTGGGAATTGACTAGGAATATGCATACATAGATTAGGGTGAGATTATTTAAATTACACGTGTTACTATGTGATATTCTAGTTAGAATTAGGTATATGGGCCTATCTTTATGGAAATTGTGGCTAAGATGGAGGGATATGGCTATACTATGCCCATTAAGGTTTAATAGGGACAAGATGTTAACTAGTCATACCTAGATTATTGAGGGGAACTTATGAACCAAGGCCCTATTGTTGATTTTTTGGCATGTTTGGCATAAAAGACAATTACTACCTAATTAGTACTTATGGAACATTAAAACCTCTTGGTTACACAAACCCTTGTTGAGAAGTAGATGCATGTTGGATATTTAACATTTATCACTGAATAATACTTATACACTATTGATTATACATTATTTGGTTTTGCATTGGCATGTTGTTCTATGATTGAAGAGGTATGTTCATCACTACCTGGTGAGGTGGAACATTGGTTGCCCCTTATTGAGGTGGCAGAATGTTTCACCTTTGTTACATTAATATGTTAGACTATATCTATTATTATGGAATGTTAGTATTAACCTATTATGCTAGTGTAGCATCCATCACATTTTGTTGAAGTATGACACTGGTTATGGCTTGATTACTCAAACCTTGTTGTTGTGTGCTAGTTGAGGATTATATGTAGTTGTTTGAGGTTGGAAGGTAGTTTTTTGTAGTTGGGAGGTAGAATATCCTACCCCTTGAGCTTATGAGCCACTCATGGTGTTGACTAAAGGCATACTTTGTTGTGGACTAGTTTGTTGATGATGTAAATTATACTATCAATGAATCAATTTTTTTGCCTATCAAAAAAAATCAAATTGGAATCATACTAGTCTAATTATGGGGTTTTAAAGGTTCATCTAAGATCTTAAATATGTGAAGGGTTTTTATTATAAATTTTGGGAAATAATCAACAATCTATTAAGATGACTTATTCCATTGTAACAATCATAAATCCATTTATTGAGTCATGAATTAGTTAGGATAAGAATCTATAATCTATTTTATCTGATAGAGAAAACCTATGAATTAGATAGTCTCTTGGAAAATAGAAATTTAATTCTTTAATATATGTATTCATATAATGTCTTTATTTCTTACTTGTAATATTCTCCAAGATAACTCAAAATAAAATCAGAAGAGAAATATCAAAGAAAGAGAGAGAAACAAACATGTAAGCAAAAGATTAAAAAAACCACAAACAAATAAATAAATAAGGCAAACAACAAATCCTAGAGAAAAGAGAGAAATAAACTAGAACATATAACCACCTAAGAAAATAATTTAATATAAACAAGGCATACACCTATAAGAAATAAATAACTTCTAAAGTAAAATAATATAAATCAATCTAAACTAAGGAACATACCTAAAATTCAATATAAAATAAGAAAAACTAGAAAATCTAATTAAGAAAATTATTCTAAACAAAGACAACTAAAGATAAATATATATTGAAAGACAATATTGATTTTAACTAAGGAAAACTAATTAAGAAACAACTATAAAACTAAGAAAGTAAAGAGAAAATAATTAATCTAAGAATTAAAATAGACCTATAGCCTATTTGAGATAAACTAAAATAGAAAACTAAAGGACTTGGATTATGAGAAAAATATCAAATGATTAACTTAGAAGATATAAAATTAATGAACTAATAACAAACTGAAATGGATACAAATTTAGATACTTTAAAGATATCAACCTATAGCAAAATAAAGGAAATAATAACTTGAGAAAATCTATAACTATTTAAGATAAAGAAACAAACTAAACTAATAAGTAGAGAAGAGAAACAAACTAAACTAATTAAAACAAAAAATAACTAAAGATTAGAACCATATCTAAGAAAATAAAAATAAAAATAAAAACCAAATTTAGAAGAAATCTGAATCTATTTTATTAGAATTAGAGTCAAATAATTACAAAAATGTGCGGGTCTCAAAAAGGAGAGTCATCTTAACAGAAAAAGATAAATTTCATTGAGAAAACCAACATCCTTTCTCTACCAAATTTTGAATGACAAATTTAGAATCAAAATAGATCAATGGAATGTCATGGAATAGAAAAATGATCATCAATATTCAAGTCGAATACTTGGAATCTACACATAAGACTGCAAATAGTAATCATCAAAATATATTAAGTTTAACAAAATTCATATAATTAGTAATAGATGATGAATAAAATTGGATATATCTATGTTATAGAAGCGATCACTCAACCAATAGATAAATCACCATTGGGTCTATCTATAAAATTTCTACTATCTTAAAGAAGTTGCATAGAAATAAGAGATAAATGATTGACTTTAGAAAATACTTAAGTCTTTAATACCTATTATGCTTCTATATTCAAATGAGTGCTTTATCTCTTCTTATATCTTCAACTTAGTTGTAAAATAAGTTATAACTAACTTTAGTTAGTTATTAGTTAATGTTAACTAATTAAATTTTAATAAATTCAATTAATTATAAACTAAAATTGGTTAAGGAAAAATTTAATTAAGACTTTAAAAAGTCTTAATTTGATCAAGATATTTAAAATAATAAACCTAGGGTACTAATCTTAATAGATGGTGCCCATATTAATTAATAATATAATAGAATACATATCAATCATAAAATAAATAAATAAAAAATTGATAAATTCCATTCATATTTAAACCACAACACATATTTAATTAACATAAGCATATATAATTATATCAAACTCCAAAATTTATGTATTTAGTAAAATTATCAAAATTTGTCAAAGTCTAAAAATTAAAGTGTTAAACTGAAATATCAATGTCTGCTATGAAATTTTAACACTTAAATATAAATTATCCCTTGGATGATCAATAGTCATCTGAATCTAACCACACTTTAATTACTTTTTTGTCTTTTTCATGAAGAAAAATGTTTTACTTCATTTTAGTAGCAAGAAATGGTAGCAATCTAGTTCCCAAATCAGTCATATTGTCATCAAACTCTAGCTTAATCCTTTTTAGCAATCTGACCTCTCTTGGTGCTTCAAGTTCAACTTCAATAACAATCCTTTTTCAATAGTGTTCTTTCCAGAAATCTAAAGTAGAAAATATATGGTTTTACTTTTGTCAACATAACCATGACTCCCCAAATTCAACCTCTTAGACCTCAAAATGGGTTCACTATGGGCATCTAATATATTTAGCTTTATACACTTTCTATCAAGGTCTCTATGAGAAGTGGAAGGTGAATCTAAATGAATAACCATCTTCCTAAGGTCTTTATCATGGGTAGTTTCTAATTCAATTTGTGTAGACTAGTTAGCAAGTAAAGGATAATCAATTAGTTCACCTAAAAAATTAGGGGGTTGAATAGGAAAATACGAAGGATCATGCTCCAAATGGTGAGATGAGCTTCTTTAGGAAAATTCACAAACTCCAATTCTATGGCCATGGAAACCCTTATAAACTTTATAACCCCTATTGGTTGGGTTAACATGTATATTATTTAGAATATTCCAAAATTTAGGGTCATAAGCATCAAAGTGGATGGACATTATTGTCCCTTTATGAAATATAGGTCCAAAATGACCTGTATAAAATGCACCCCTAAAACCTCTACTAGAATTTGACTAAAACCTCTATTAGAATTTTTTACCCATCCTCTATCATCATTACATCCTATCAGCTGGTCCCACCCAGACATACTGATCAATCTAATATACAATAACAAAACCTAAGATTGGGAGACAAAACAAACTGCAAATTGTAATAAGCATTCAAATAAACTAAAACTACATCATGACTGAAACATATTGTATAAAAATAACAATCTATATTAAACCTCAAATTTCATCATGATTCTAATATTAACTTTAAAGTATCAAATAATTTTAATCTCAATGTCCATTTTCAAATAAAAACCTAAAAATTCAATTTTGAGATTAAACTTCAAATAAAATATCATGTTTTTATCATTATCTTTGTATCCATTAAAAAGTTTCCATATATATTATAAATAAATATTCCATTATTATTTCAACACATCTACTGATTTAATATATATTTCCACATAATGATCTCAATTTCCAACACTGTCAATCACATATTTTATATTAAAACTAGTCATTAGTTCAAAAAACGTATCATGTATATAGGTTTTATATTTTCACAATAGAATAATTATTTATTGCCACATAAAAACTCAAACAAATGTATATTATAACTTATCACCTGTTATATGCACTTACTAACCTCTTCATCCAAATATATTTGATAATTTGAACAAATAGTTTGTGAAAACAACCATATATGTAACCAAAACTATTTGTTCAAATTATCAAATATATTTGGATGAAGAGGTCAGTAAGTGCATATAACAGTGAAAACAACCATATATGTAACCAAAACTATGTGCACTAAATTTTCTTTTTATCTTTAGATCCATACCATCATTTTTAGACTCACTTATCTCTTCATCTAAAAATAATAATAAATTAAACCAAGATAAAACCTTGAGTCTAACATTAGTTTTAAATAGAACATATCTACATACATATCCTTTCAGTCATATTTCAAAATCGATACAAACAATTTTGTCTATAAAAATAGCCAAGAAAAACTTGAAACCCTTTCAATATTTATACACAATTTGTGTAATACTGTCATCATTTCAACCCAAAATAAATCAACAAGTATTAAAACATTTTTACACTAGAGGTTACCCAAGCATACACCCTAAACTAGAATCCTTAAAATCCAGATTTCAACATCATATAAAGATTATCTAAATACTCAACATATATATAACCAGGCTAAGAAATTTCTTAATCTGTTTCATACCCAGATTCAAAAACAAAGATAATTTCATCTCTTCATTATCTAAAATATGTAGGTGAATATTTATACTACGATTGATGAAAACACACTAATGTCACAACAAAATATTCTTTAAAATAGTTTTCCCAAAGAAACATTGAAAAATACTAAACATACACCTTGAATTTCTGACATTCAACCAAAACTAGGTATTACCATTTATATATCTCTCAGAAAGATGTCAATTATGTAATCTTAAAGGAAAACTTCATATTTTCTCCAGATCTCTACATGCATATGATTTTTATAGAAAACTAAATTATAAATTATACAAAGGAAATAATTATTTATATGTGTATCAACCATTGATCACTTTCAAAACATTTTTCCACATAGGCTCTAAAACTATTCTCAAAAACCTTTAAAATACATAAATACTTTTTTCTCAAAGTTTGCATGTGTTAAACCATATATTCACACTATAGTTCTAACACTCAACATTCAAATAAACCCATAAACAATTGATAGCAACTTCAACCATGCAAAAAATGTGATACCAGAACACTTGAAAAAAAATCACAAACTTTATAACATCTATATGTATGAGGCTTCACTGAGCTTCAAACTACTTCCCATATTTTACACAACAAATTAGAATAAAATCTCAGAACTTTATTTTGTGCAAACCAGAAATCATTTGAAACTTTTCATCTTCACTCCAAAATTTCATACATCTACATAATAATTTTGAAGAGAGACTGATCAAACTTGTCATGACCATACCTAGTTTTCTCACTTGAATCATTTACCAAATATTCTCACTGAACTTCATTCTGCAACTCACCCACTATCCTACCAAGGCTTCAGTCCTACACAAAGCTTGTAAACAAATGATCAAAAATAAATAAAAACCAAATTTTATTTGTCAACCTAAGTCTATAAACAACCAATTGAAGTTCTTACTCTTTTTTGGTTTACATTAAATTATATCATACATAGTAATCCTACTAAGCTACTTATCTTCACTGACAAGTTTTTCTAAGACTATCTCTTCATACTATCTCACTAGCCAATTACCATTTTTTGAAGAATAGACCATTTAAAATAATGCCCTTAACACCAAATCTTGGAAAAATCCCAAAGAATTATAAATACGCACTTAGACTTAAATTCATTTTCCAACTCATTTCCTTGATGCTCAATTTTCCAAATGGTCTCCAACTTGATCAGATATTTGCTTTATCACAAATCGAAGGGTCTTAAGACATGCATTTCATAATGATTTCATAATTATTGATCCCATAGGTATCATGGTAAAAGACCTTTGAAATAATATTTTATTTTAGGACCAAACACATATTTCACAAAGGGATTGACTATAAACCTTAATATATTATTCCTTAAGTTTTAAAATAGATTATGTGATAAATAAAGTCCCCTTTGCACATTTTTAAGTGAAGTGAACCTCTCAGAAGAAGTCTAATATTCTCAAAGAATTTTTATGATAAATATCTATCTCATCAATACTCTTTTACACATTAATTTTCAAGACACAAGAAATAAAATACATGCTTTGGGAACTATGATCACAAAAATTGACTATTTACTCAAATCTTGAAACAACTAAACTTAGCATGCCAATTAGGTTTCCATGCATTGAGCCATGCATTAGTTGAAAAACCAAATTCATAAATGTATAAATTAGGATATGAGCATTACTAAACCATCCAAAGCATATTGGTATTTCAAATAACCCTCATATCAAATAGTGAATGAAACTAAGTTATTCATCAAATGTATATTTTCAAAATAGCTTTTGAATGTACCAAATTTTATTGTAATGTTTTTTAAAATATCATATCACCATTTTTATCTAAATCATCAATAAAATCCACTTATGAGGGTTTAAAAACATCAAAAATAAACTAAAATAATGGAAAAATTGAAATTCCATGTATCAACTAAAACTTGTCAAAGTGTAATAAATCTGAATAGCGGGACAACTGATCATATCTATAACTATATGCATATTTTATTCATTTATCCACCATGCTCTTAGAAACCACTTAAAAAATAATTAAAAATTATCAATAAATAATTACAATTTCATAATTAAAATTGTATCTAAAAATAATATTAATCAATAGGGTCCCCAACATTGTTATAGGTTTTATGACAGAGTCATCTTTATGACAAGTATAGATTTTTTAAAAATAGGTGTAGAAAATAGGCATAAAACTAGAGACCTTACTAGTAAATTTTGTGAAATACATTTTAATATAAATAAATTGACTATTATAAAGTAGATTTTTCCTTGAGAGTGCGATCCATAACAATCATTTCTCAAGTAGCTAAGTGTGAACCCCTCAAATAAAGAATTCAAGCAAGGGATAGATTGTTCAACTAGTGGGACATGAAGAAAGGGAAATGAATAAAAAGGAGATTTAGCATGGATGCACAATCAATTATAAATACCTTAAGCACAAAATTTTAAAATTAAGTAATACTTATACAACCAAATATAAGTCATCCAAATTATTTATTTATTACAAAAAAATGAATTTCTACGAGTAATTTCTGAATATAAATGATACTTACATCACTTTTACATACTATTTGCACTCTTCCTTCATAATTTGATAATATTAATTTCAAAACATTTCATTGATAATTTGAAAACAAATAAAAGGAAAAAAAAAACACAAGACAAAATAGAATAACAAATAAAAACAATGAAATAAAGGAAAGGAGAAACAAACAAAAAGAGCAACAAATAGGTAACTAGTCATGAAATAATTTCAAGTGATGGTCATATATTGAATAACATAACTAATTTACTTCAAGATATTTAATATAAAATGCATTATTTTCAAGAATTGTGGTAATTTTGTAAAGTCCAAGCCATAATGTATAAAATTTATGATATTTTTTGGCATCCTCATAGGCTTTGTCCCAATATAAAACTAAGTCACTGACATTAAACTTTTTACTAGAAACATTTTTATCAAAAAAATATTTAAATTTTGTTTAGCCTTCTCTAATTTATCTAATGTTGCTGCTTTGGATTCATCAAGTGCAGCCAAATCATGCAACCTTTGTTCAATTAAATTTGCATCTTTAGCTACACATTGTAAAGTAGTCCTAGCTGAAGAAATATTATATTTTATTGGCAAAGTAGATTCAAATGCATATGACAACATGAAAGGTGAATAATCAGTTTCTACCTTAATAATAGTATCATCAACCCATAAGGCTTCAAAAATATTAAGATGTCAATTCTTTTTATTATCACAAACTATTTTTTTCATAGTAGAAATCAGATTTTTATTAGTATACTTAGCTTGTTTGTTTCCTTGTGGATAGTACTTAGACAAATGACTAGAAATAATATAATATTTTTATATAAATTATAAAAATTGATTTGAAATGAATTGAGGCCCATTATCTGAAATAATCTCATATGGAACTCCAAATCTAAAAGAAATTTGATTTTATAGGAAAAAAATTACTTCACTTATTATTAAACGTTTAAGTGCCTTGGCCTCAGGCCACTTGGTAAATTAATTTTTGATTGTCAAAATGTATCTATGACCTATATATGAAGGTAGATGAATATATAAAATACATTCAATGCCCTATTTAGCAAAATGTTTCTTAGGAATAACCAGATTTAAAGGTATTACAGGTAGTTTATCCCTTCCAACAAATAGCTGACAAGGCATACAAGAATGAACTAAATTATAAACAT
Source organism: Torreya grandis (assembly GCA_037957365.1). Classification (NCBI taxonomy): domain Eukaryota; kingdom Viridiplantae; phylum Streptophyta; class Pinopsida; order Cupressales; family Taxaceae; genus Torreya; species Torreya grandis. The sequence goes on along the minus strand of JARHVA010001351.1, from coordinate 151,550 downwards.
CTTGAAAGAAAATAGGCCAATAAAAACTATCCCTCATAATCATATTATTGATGCTTAAAATTGTGCTTGATTATAATCAACAACAATGGGAAGTTTCAAGCTGTGGGACATTGTGGCTTGAAACAACCTCCAAATTTTAGAGAAGCTGGTCTCTTCTTTTGTATCAAGTGTGGGGGGGAAAAGGATAAGAAATTAAATAGAAATGCAAATGCAGGAATTGAAACCTAACTATGGTGATGCGCTTGAGTGTAATTTAATCCTAATCTTGAGCATAGTGAGACTATATGTAGGGTTCATTCGCATTTAAGAGCAAACAAGTGCATGATCAATGTAAAAGATTGAAACAATAGAAACAGAGGCTCATAACAGAGGCTTCTTTTGCTGAGATACAAAAGATGTCAATGAAAGAATAGGGTTCAATATTCTTGTAAGAATCTTCCAATCACATAAGAGGCATAGAATCACGTACAATTATGTAAAACTTCTGATTCAAGAAAATGAGATAAAAGCAAATGACATTCCTAATCACAACTCTAGAAAATCTACAGTATAGACTACTTTTACAAATGACACAAATAATATCAACAAAGGCATAGAGCTCAATCTTCTTAATTCTTTCAGCCACATTAAAGGCACAGAAACATGCACAGTTACATCAACTTTACAACTCAAGAAAATGAGACAAAAGTAAATGATATTACTTGGTCAAAAACCTCTAGAAAGTCTAAACTATAGAATCCTTCTCCTATATTTTTACAATCCATCCTCCCTTTTATAGCCTCAGATGTCTCCTTCCATCATCCCCTTTCCCACATAATTCTACTCCACCCTTAACTCATGGGGGATAAACAGACGGTGCTTTTAATGCCTTGGATGTATCCTAGTCTTATCAGGAAGGGCCATGCCAGAATAGGGCAACTGCTCTGACTGTAGCATGGTGATTCATGACTAGTACCTCCTTTTAGGCCTAAATTTCATCATTCAATCACCTGCTTAGCCACTCAACTATCCATTCTACCTCTGCTTATAGGGGACAAATAGATGACCCTTTTAATGCTTACAGGCTCCAAACATCTACCTGATGAACTATTCCATCTACCAAAAATAACTCCCACTGAGTTTCCCTCCATCTTGCTTTTTTGTAACAGATACACGAGACACTCTATTCTATTGAAAAGGAAGAGGACACTTAGTCAATTTCTTGAAATTATCCTTGTCACTTAGAAGGCACCGGATAGTGACACTTGGCACTTTCCACCTGATTTATCAAAGACACATGGCTCTCTCCACTTCTCTTTAGCTATGTTGTAGAATTATTTGGGGCACATATTAGGCTCCTCTAGATGGTGACACTTGGCATCTTTTGCAAGCCTTTGAAATAACACCTGAGACCCACCACAATCTTTACTCAATAATGAAGCTTGAAGATGATCTCTCAAGAGTTGACACGTGGCAGCTTCCACCATTTTTGGGAAGATACATGGCATCTTCCACTTCTCTTACTAGGGGTATGTGGCATCTTTCACTTCTTTTAGGAATGGAGTAGAAAGGGGCTCAGAAAGTGACACTTGGTGACCTCTGATACTCTTTAGCACTTAGACAAAATGAAGCAAATGCCCTATTGCCTTCTAAAAGGGTACCTAACCCCTTTGATTTTTGGGACACTCCCTTAAACTACCCATTGAACTAAAATTGGTTCAAGGGTTCAACAGTTCAATGGTTTAACACTACACACCATTCACATGTTAACTGAGGTATTGAACCAAAAACATTGAACCAAGACATTGAACATAGGCATTGAACCAACTATCTCTCAGATGCTAACACATGGTGACCTCTGTTGCTCTTTGAAAAAGTAGTCCAAGGCCTTTTGTGATAGTCATCTTGTGTTTTCCGCTTCTTCTTGCTACTTAGCTTGTTGAAAACCTTTGTCGAGAAATAGAATGAATGCGGGTGTTGATACGAGATGTGGATGCCGACACATGGTGCATTCTACTTAGCTATTATTGGATATGTGGCATGATCTATGGCTCTCTTGAAAGTTATAAAAAGTGTCTTGAATGGCACCAATTGGCTAGCTCCATTTTTTGGAAAGTGACACTTGGTGGCTTCCACTCGATTTCAACACTTAGGTAAAAATGAAATGAAGGAAATAAAAAGGGGAAATAGAACCTGTGCTCAAAAAGTGACACTTGGCAACCTCCACCACACTTTGACACTTAGATGGGAAAGAATCAAAAGAAACAAACCCATGCTTGCTCCAAAACTCTGCAGCCATGACCAAGATATGCGAGAACCAAAACTGTAATGCGTGACTAAAAATTTGAAATGTAATGTAGAGGAAAAATTTACTCTACAGTTACTGGTGACCCCTAGGACTTTTAAGCTTGCTCAAAAAGAAAACTCCACCTTTTGCTAAATCAAAATTGTGAAATTTATAGCTTTAAAAGAGTTGTCGACATGTGTTTAAAACACTTATTTAAAAGAAAAGTGGGAAAACAACAAAAAACAATGCAAGAAAGGGAAATTATTTAACTATAATACATTAGAGACCCAAGCTAATTGAAATTATTTAAATAAATTCCATTTATAGGAATCTCTTCAGGTTCTCCTTCCATTGATTCTATCTCAAATGAATTCTTCTGCTTGCATGTGCAAATTTTATACAGGCTAGTCCATAATGCTTTAAATTTGGTATGCTAACCCGGCTTGGTGGCTCTTGCATCCCATTTCAAAATAATTGAGCCTACATCAAAATTAGGATTTGAAGTCCTTTTATCAAAATAGTTCTTAACCATTCCCTGATGCTTAATCAATGAATCATGGGCTATATCCCTCTTTTCTTGAACTTCCAAAAGTTTTGTGAGTCTGACCTGCATGGGGCCATTTTCTTCAATTTCAATTTTTTTGATGAGCTAGAGAGCGGGGACTTCTAAGCTTAAGAGAATCATAGTAGACTTTTCATATACCAATTCATATGGGGACATTTTGATCACCTAGTTAGACATGATTCTATCAGCCCATAGTGCTAGATTAAGCACTTTATGCCACTCTTTGTGCTGATCAACCCCTAATCTTTTGATGAGTCTTATCAAGTTCTTGCTGGTTGATTCTGCCAGACCATTACCTTGAGGGTAATAGTTAGATGAAGTTTTCAAATATATTCTATGTTTCAAGGCAAAGTTGGATACTTTAGACCGTAAGAGTGCTTTATCATTATCTAAAATTATGGTGTGAGGAGCCCCAAAATAGGTAGTGATACTCCTTAGAAAATCTAGGATCACATTCTATGTTGCTTCCTTAAGTGGGACTGGCTCGGTCCATTTGGTGAAATAGTCTGTGGCAGTTAATATCCATTTATGACCCATACTAGACACTAGATTTATCATTCCAAAGAATTCAAGACCCCATTGAGCAAAAGGTTCATCCACAATTATAGGACTAAGGGGCATGGCTGCATTCCTCCTCATCCCCATATAATATTGGTAGGATTGACATTTTTTAACTAGCTAATAACAATCTACAAGTAAAGTAGGCCAGAAATACCCTGCCTCACTTATGTTTATGGCTGTGATTATTTTAGAAAAATGCCCCCTAATATTCCATGACCCATTTCATGTAGTATTCTCTTAACTTCAACCTGTTCTACACATCTTAACAATTTTCCATCAGAATTTCTTCTGAAAAGGACTTGTCCAATTAAAACAAAATGAACTCTCTGTATCCTATAATATCTCCTCTTATTTTGGGGAAGTTCTCTCAAATAAATCCTAGTTTTCATAAAATGAATCTTGTTTGTGACCCAGGATTCCTAATCAACTTCTTGTATTTTTAGCACCATATTCGTCTCTCCTTCTGAATCTGCTTCCTCAAGTGACATCTTTTCAAGCTCTTGGGTTATATATTGGCATAGACCCATACCTCTAACTAGCTTGGTGGGTCCAACCTCTACATCATATTCAAGGATCTTAGTGATCCAATTAGCTCTTTTCTCAGTAATTTCCCCTCCATGATGTATTCCCTAACACTTGGGTGAGCTACAAGTATCAAAATTTTGTTTCTTGATATTAGATGCATAAATTTCTTGAGGGCTTTTACCATGGCATAGGCTTGCCTTTCCACAAAATTGTACCTAGTCTCATAATCCTTGAGAGTTCTTGAGAAAAAGGCTATTGGTTGTTCCCACTCTAGCCTATCATTATTTTGAGTCAAGACAACAACAATACTTGACTCTCCTCTATAAACATACATTACGAAGGGCTTGAAAAAGTCTAGATTTTTAAGCACTAGGGCTACTTAGATAGCCTTCTTGACCTCTTCAAAGGCTTGCCTTCCTTTTGTAGTCCATTTGAAGACCAGGTCTTTCTTTAGCAAGAGTGTCATTGGTCTTACCAAGCCTGCAAAATCAGATATGAATTTACTAACAAAATTAATCTTCCCTAAAAAGGACTGAACTGCCTTTTATTTACTTGAAGAGGTAGGTTCATTATAGTTGTGAGTCTCTCAGGATCTATAGAAACTACTTCTTTAGATACTATATGTCCCAATAATTTGCCCTGAGCTACAACAAAGAAGCATTTCTTGGGATTCAATGATATCCCAAAATCCTGACATTTCTTGAAGACAAATTCTAAATGATCAAAATGATCATCAGCACTTTTTGAAAATATAGTGAGGTCATCCAAATAGACCAAGATGATTTTATTTATAATCTCACCAAAGGATATATCCATATCCCTTTGAAATGTGGCCCCTACATTTGATAAGCCAAATGGCATCTTAGTGTATGCAAATGTTCCCCATTTGGTAGTAAAAGTAGTTTTGTACTGATCTTCATCAGCCAACCAAATCTGATTGTATATAGATAAACCTTCTAGTAAATTAAACCTCTCTGATCTAGCCATAGTTTGTAGAATTTGTTCCATGGAGGGTAAGGGATAGTGGTCTTTCAGAGATGCTCTATTTAGATCTCTGAAATCTACACACAATCTTACATCTCCATTCTTTTTCCTCACTAGTACTAGATTTGATACCCAAGTTGAGTGCTTGATTGGAAATATTATTTTGGAATCTAAAAGTTTCTACAACTCATCTACCATTAGAGGCTCAATTCTTGGATTTACTGGCCTCTATTTTTGTATGATGGGCTTAGACCCTTCAGTTAATTCTATTGTGTGCTAGATAATGTCTCCGTTGTATCCATGAAGGTCTTCATAGCTCCAAGCTATGACTCTGTCATATCTCTAGCATAATTTGATTATTTTTTCCTTCTCTTCTTGAGTTGTAGAATTCCAAACTTTTAGCAATTTATCGTCACTCACCTCTATTTCAAAATAGTCTGCTTTGTCTACCTAGAACCTTTTCTTTTCTAGGCTTACATCCTCTAGGTTAAACAATTTTTATAAGGTGATCAATCCCTTAGGGAGCTTATTAGTCCTTAATTGGATGATTTGATCACCATATGCCTCTTCAATTTTGGTTTGCAACTGGTCAGCAAACTCATCTAATTGTTTTAAGAAAGAGACTACCTAGGCATCATTTTCAAATACTTGCCAATTCTCATTATTGTTTGGAATGGTCGGCCTCACTATAACTTTTACTAACTCATTGTTAACCAATAGGCCAGTTGCTAGGTTAAATTGTGAGACAATCTGGGCCATCCTATCAGCCTCAGAGTTTTGACTTCTAGGGATTATCACAATATTGAAAGCTTCAAAATCTTCTATGAAATCCCAAATCCTATGCCTATAGGATCTCATTCTCACATTTTTGGCTACTGCCTTTTCTCTAATTTGCTTTACTACTAATTATGAATCTCCTTTTACTTTTATATTCTTTATTCACTTTTTCTTGGCTAACAGGAGCCCATGTACTAAATATTCATACTCAACATCATTATTAGTGCAAGCAAATTAGAATCAGATAGCCCTTAAAATTTTATTACCATTTGGAGTTGTAAGACAAATTCCTGCTCCAGCACCATGTTTACTTCTAGCCCCATCAAAATTCAAGGTCCATATCTCTAAATCTTGAGTATTAGATGCCTCTCCCCTTATAACATTTGGGATTTCTTGGTCCTCATAAAAAATGATGTATGTGCCCAAACCAGTAGAGTCATAGTTCCCATATGAGTCACTATGCATCATAGCCACCAAATGGCTATTTTCTACTTCTTGATCATGCTCAGTCCAGTCACCTAGTTCTTCAATAAAAATCCTTTATTCTTTATTTAACATGGCATGATCTACTTCTAATCTTGTTGTTGGTTCATTGGTGATATCGTCTTTGGACAGTGGCTCAGATAGAATTTTCATCTTCGAACCGTATCTGGTTCTCAAGATGAGGTGAGACCAGTCGAGAGACATATATCATCCTATTTTTGCTATAAAGTCTCTAGATAAACATAAACCAAAAATAGGAGGTATATCTATGACAACTATGTCTTGGTTGACAATTATGTTGGGACATGTGTATAACTACAATGGGAGTTGTATAATTCTCACTATGGTTTGTACTATTTTTCCATCTAGTTGCATAGCTCCTTTTGCAAGGGGTTCATATTTTATTTTCAAAGCATCAGCTATTTGCTTGGGCATCACGATTGTGCTAGCTCCTGAATCTATCAATGCATTATGCAAGGGTTTCTTTCCAACTATCAGAGTCAAATAGAAAGGCCCTGGCTTGGATTTACTTACTTGTGATGCATCGTTCACGAAGACTATTGTCTTTGGAAGAACTATATCTTTGAGCTTTTCTCTTCTAGCAGGTCCTTCCTTGGTGACAACACCTTTGGGCACTGCTTGCCCTTGCAGAGCTTCTTGTAGTAGTGTCTTCTATTTTGGAATAGCCAAAATATCCCATATTGAAACTTGTGCTGGGGTCTTCTTCAATTGATCCACCACATTGATTGGTCCCAAAGATTGAGTTTTTTGGACATAAGGGTATCTCATTTTTTCCTAAGTTTGGGTAGGAATCCCTTGATCTTGCACCGGTTGAGGCACTTCTTGTCTAAAAGTAGCATTTCTTTGCCCTTGAAATGGAGGATTATTCTTGACTTGACCACTCAAAATCTTGAGCTGCTCCACCATTCTCCTCTTTGATTTGGTGTAATAATCAGATTGCACCAGTGGCCTTTGGGAGGTAGATGCTTCATTCAAGAAAATGCTTCTTCATCTTCAACCCATGAGAACAAAGCATGTTCTAGGGCTATTTCTTCCTCTTGTTGCAAGGACATTCCTTGCATCTAAGCCACTAGAATTGAGTTCTACATATCAAGAGATTGGCAGGCTTGATTATTACTGGTACTAGCAAACTGACCATCCATTCTTCCCTGCTTAGCCACCCTTTGTTGTAGATTACCCCTAGGACAATCTCTGGGTGTATGAGCATCATTGTAAGGGAAACACCAAGCATTAGTATCATCCACATAATTATTCTGACCTAGAACCATCTCCCTATTTGAATTGGGAGGAATGGTCTATGAGGCTGTGGGAACTACAACTAATTGATTCACTGGTTGATGGTTAGTTTGTTTCGAAAGACCTTGATATTGGTTTGGTTGGGATGAAAACTTGTTTCCTTGATAGCCTTGATAAGGGGGCTTAGGGAAAGTATTATGTTGCCTCTTTATATTAATCAACTCATTGAAAAATGTCCTCAGGATATTCTTGATATCATCCATCTCAGATGACTGAGTAGGGACAGGTTCTTTCATGGATGATTGAGGGTAAGTGTACATAGACATAGGTGGGCTTCCAACTTTAAGAACTTCTTGAGGTAAGGGCAAGGAAATCTCTGGGAACATAGGCATGGGAGGCCTTAGAGGTAACTTTCTAGCATCTATTAAATGATTCTCAGCTCTAACCGCATATTCATAAGCCCCTGGCAAAGTGTGTCCTCCCAGTGACTAAATCATAATAGATATATTTGAATTCAAAGCCTTGAGATAAAATATTATGGCCATACCAGGTGGTGGCCTAGATGTAGTAGGGATTCTATCCCAAGTTTTTTGAAATCTAGTGTTAAAGTCAGTCATGTGCTCACGTGGTCCCCTTTGAATGGTGATCAACTGTTGTAACAAAGAAGACTTATCACCTTTTTTGCAAATCTTTCAAAGAACAGATCTCTGAGCTGGTCCCATGTAGATATGGTATTAGGGTTCAAAGACCGATACCATTTTAAAGCCTTCCCTTTAAAAGAAGTTGCTAATAACCTTATGGCCACATTTTGTTGTGTGATAACATGTATAACATAGACATCTGATACATCTTGAAGATGTTCTGTAGGTGTATTTGAGTCCTACCCACTGAATTTGGGTAGAGATTTTAAGGCATTTAATCAGATAGGATCCCAAACAGCTAGTGGTGTTGGGAGGATTAAGGGGCTACCAGTGTTCCAACTTGCATAATTTCTTGGGGGTATAGGGGCTCCTATATTTGGTATTAGTAAAAAATGGTTATCTCTTCTTCTTCGACATGTTACCAAAGGTGGCAAGAGAATACTTGGACTTGTAGTAGACTATGATCTAGTGACTGGTCCACAGCTCTAACTCCTCATAGCTCTCTGGTTCATGTGGCCTTGAAAGAAACTTTCAAGACTAGTCCCATTGGGCATGCCAAAAACTATTGATGCTTAAAATTGTGCTTGATTCTAATCAATAATAATGGGAAGTTTCAAGCTGTGGGACATTACAGCTTGAAACAACCTCCAAATTTTAGAGAAGCTAGTCTCTTCTTTTGTATCAAGTGTGGGTGAAAAAAGGATAAGAAATTAAATAGAAACACAAATGCAAGAATTGAAACCTAACTATGGCAATGCACCTGAGTGTAATTTTATCCTAATCTTGATCACAGTGAGACTATATGTAGGGTTCATTCACATTTAAGAGCAAACAAGTGCATGATCAATGTAAAAGACTGAAACAATAGAAATAGAGGCTCATAACAAAGGCTTCTTTTGCTGAGATACAGAAAATGTCAATGAAGGCATAGGGTTCAATCTTCTTGTAATAATCCTCAAATCACATAAGAGGTGCAGAAACACATACAATTATGTAGAACTTCTGATTCAAGAAAATGAGATAAAAGCAAATGACATTCCTAATCACAACTCTAGAAAAACTACAATATAGACTACTTTTTTAAATGACACAAATAATATCAACAAAGGCATAAAGCTCAATCTTCTTAATTCTTTCAGCCACATAAAAGGCATAGAAACATGCACAGTTACATCAACTTTACAACTCAAGAAAATGAGACAAAAGCAAATGATATTACTTGGTTAAAAAACTCTAAAAAGTATAAGCTATAGAATCTTCCTCCTATCTTTTTACAATCCATCCTCCCTTTTGTAGCCTCAAATGTCTCCTTCCATCATCCCCTTTCTCGCACAACTCTACTCCACCCTTAACTCATAGGGGACAAATAGATGGCACTTTTAATGCCTTGGATGTATCCTAGTCTTATCAAGAAGGGCCATGCTAAAACGGGGTAGTTGCTCTAACTCTGTCATGGTGATTCATGACTAGTACCTCCTTTTGTGCCTAAATTTCCTCATTCAATCACCTGCTTAGCTGCTCAACTATCCATTCTACCTCCGCTTACAAGGGACAAATAGACAGCCCTTTTAATGCTTGCAGGCTCCAAAAATCTACCCGATGAACTATTCCATCTACTAGAAATAACTCCTATCGAGTTTCCCTCCATCTCACTTTGCTGTAATAGATACATGAAACACTCTATTTTATTGAAATGAAAGAGGACAGTCAATTTCCTAAAATTCTCCTTGTCACTTAGAAGGCACCAGAGAGCAACACTTGGCACTTTTTGCTTGATTTATCAAAGACACGTGGATCTCTATGCTTCTCTTTAGCTATGTTGTAGAATTATTTGGGGCACATATTAAGCTTCTCCAGATGGTGACTCTTGGAAGCTTTTGTAAGCCTTTTAAATAGCACTCAAGACCCACCACAATCTTTATTCAGTAATGAAGCTTGAAGATGATCTCTCAGGAGTTGACATGTGGTGGCCTCCACTATTCTTGGGAAGATACATGGCATCTTCTTCTCTTACTAGGGGTATGTTGCATCTTCTACTTCTTTCAGGAATGGAGTAAAAAGGGGCTAGAAAAGTGACACTTGGTGACCTCTGTTACTCTTCGACACTTTGACAAAATGAAGAAAATGCCCTACTACCTTCCAAAAGGGTGCCTGACCCCTTTGATTTTTGGGACACTCCCTTGAACTTCCTATTGAATTAAAATTGGTTCAAGGGTTCAACGGTTCAATAGTTCAACACTACATGCCATTCAGATGTTAACTGAGGTATTGAACCAAAAATATTAAACCAAGGCATTAAACCTAGGCATTGAACTAACTATCTCTCAGATGTTGACATGTGTTGACCTCCGCTGCTCTTTGAAAAAGTATTCTAGGGCCTTTTGTGACTACCATCTAGTGATTTCTGCTTCTTGCTACTTAGCTTATTAAAAACCTTTGCTGAGAAATAAAATGAATGCAGGTGCCGATATAAGACGTAGATGCCGACACATGGTGTGTTCTACTTAGCTATTATTAGATACGTGGCATGATCTACAGCTCTCTTGAAAGTTATGAAAAGTGTCTCAGATGGTGCCAGTTGGCCGGCTCTGTGTTTTGGAAAGTGACACTTGGCAGCTTCCACTCGATTTCAACACTTAGGTAAAAATGAAATGAAGGAAACAAAAAGGGGAAACAGAACCTGTGCTCAGATAGTGACACTTGGCAACCTCCACCGCACTTCGACACTTAGAAGGAAAGAATCGAAAGAAACAAACCCATGCCTTCTCCAAAACTCTTCGGCCATGATCAAGGTATGCGAGAACCAAAACTGTAGTCCGTGACTAAAAATTTGAAATGTAATGTAGAGTAAAAATTTACTCTACACATATAAGCTATTATTTTTGTAGCATAGTGTCCACCATAGTTTCCTTCATGATATCCCCTAAGAACTTTCTAAGTTTGATTATGCATAAGACATCTTAATAATACACCATCATGATTATGATAAAATAAGAAATTTTATGGTAAACAAAAATTTAATGCCTTTAGTATTAAGGAATGTCTTTCTTTCTTATTTAAGTTGTTAGGACAAGATTGATTTTAGAAATAATAAACTAAATCATGATACCAATCATCTTTAACCAATAGACAATTCCATTTATTCATTTCACGATGAAACTTAATTTTTTAAAAAAATTTAGAAGCTTTCATAGTTTTTAAGTGTGGTTTACATTTGAATTTTCATCAACTGATAAAACTAGGACATTAATATCTGAGGCATATATTTTAGCTAAGTGTTTTTCTAATTTGTTACTTTTAATAGTTTTAGAATTTTAAAATTCAAGATCAAATTATTGAATATATAAGATCCATTTAACAAGCCTTCCTTGAATAGCTAGTTGTTTTAAAAGATATGACAAAAAGGTAAATTAGATCCCACAAAAACATTATTTCCCATTAGTAAATATCAATATTTAATCATAGAAGAAATAAAAAATTTAATAAGTGGGTACCTAGTTTTTACATCTTTTAATATTTGGCTCATATAATTGATAGGTTTCTCTTCATTATTTTCAAATTCCTGAGTTATTACAACTCCTATATCTTTTTTAGTAGCATTAACATAATTTTTTTTTTTCAAATTAGGTTTAGCAAGGATAGGAGCACTTGTTATTGTATTTTTAACATAATTAAAGGCTAATTCAACATTTTCATCCCAAATATATATTTTATCTTTTTTAAGTGGCAATTGTAAAGGATTATATTTGTCAACAAAATAAAAAATAAATTTCCTAACAAAATTAATCTTGCCAAAGAAAGATCTTAAACTTGATTGATCCTTGGGAGGAGCTAGTTCATTTATAGCTTTTACATGTTCATGGTCAATAGAAATAACTTCTTTAGAAATTATGTGACCTAACAATTTTTCCTCAATCATGCCAAAAAAAAAATGGATTTAAAGAAATGCCAAATTTATTACATCTTGTGAATTCTTCATGAATATGGTCGAAATGCTTATTTTTATTTTTGGAATTAATGGTGAGATCATCTAAATAAACTTGAATAACAATTCCTATTAAATCATCAGAAACAACATGTATAGCCCTTCGAAAAGTGGATCTTGCATTCATCAAACCAAAAGACATTTGATTCTAAGAAAAATTATCTCTATGAGTCGTAAAAGTTGTTTTATCTTGATCACTGAGATTTATAAAGATATAATTATAACCTAAAAATTCATCTAATAAAGACATGTATTTTGATCTAGCAACTTATTGTAAAATCTGATCTATACTAGGTAGAGGAAAATTATCTTTTATACTTGCTTTATTTAAACATCTAAATTCAACACAAAGTCTATTATCATCATTTTTTATTTTGACCAGAACTAAATTAACTACCCATTCTCAATATGTTAGAGGGAAAATGACACCAACATCAATCATTTTATTTGGCTCTTTTTAATAGTGTCTTCTAATAAAGGGTTGATTCTTCATATTTTTTACCTAACAGGTTTGATACCAGGTTTAATAATAATATCATATTTAATAATACTAGTATCATAACCATTAAGATCCTTGTATGACCATGTAAAGACATTAATAAATTCTTTAAAAAATTTAATGAACTTAACTTTTTCATTTTTAGTCACTTGAATTCCTAAATAAACATATTTAGGATATTCTTTAGTGCATAAATTTATGGGAGTGGTTTCACCTATGATTCTTCTTTGTGGCTCTTCTATTGTAAATATTCTTGGTTGATCATTGGATGAAAACATAGATTTTAAGCTTACCAAACCAACAGGTAATTTGTTAGTACTTAGCTATAAATAATCTCCAAAATTTACTACATAGTCATCACGATCAAAGTAATTATCTTTAATAAATAAATCTATATGTTCATCATAGTGAAAACACATACCAACTATCAATCAAACTAAGAATCTTAAGATGGAAAATTTAAACTAAAGAAAAATCAATAGTGGGCTTAATTTCACTAAAAGTTGGATTAGAAGGATAAAATATAAGTTTATCAGCTTTTACACTGAATTATTTAAGAATATACGTGATATTGAAAGCTTTGAATTACTCAAGTAATGACCAAAATTTTGTGTATGATAACACAAATGAGTTTGACTGGTCTTGTAAATCTTGCAAACTTATCGTACTACTATCTTTGAATCTCCAAAAACCTCTAAATGTCTAACATTCAATTCTATGGATTTTTTTAATCCTAAACATAATGCTTCAAATTCTTCTATATTATTAGTGTTTTCAAAAGATAATTTGAAATCATAATGAAATATTTTACCAATAGAAGATATGAGACAATTTTTAGCACCACTACCTTTTTGAGAGCAAGCCCCATCAAAGTAGAGAGACAATAAAATGTTTTTTTTAATATTTCTTCATGTTAATTTTTTGGTTCATCTACATTCAATAATTCATAAGTTTTAATACTAGTTTCAATGTAAGAAATGTTAGATGAAGAAGGTGATTCAACTGGAGTACCAAAAAATATTCCCTCTTAATAAACCCAATTTCATTATTAATAGGAACCCAAGTTATATCTTTTCCAATGAAAGCTCCAATGGCTTTAGACCAATCCCTTCCTAATAACATTACATAATTACTAGGAATATCCAATACTTGAATATTATTCATACATCTAATTCTCTCATCTTGTATAATTTTAATAATTATATTATGGACCTTACCATAGTTCTTAGTTTGTCTAGCATAAAAACTAGTAAGTTTCCTATTGTCTAATTCATAAGAAATACCCAATTGGTCTGTAATGCAGTTAGGCATTATATTCTTTGAAGCACCAATGTCTAAAATACAATTATGAATTATTTTATTTCCAATTTTAACTATGACATAGAAAGGAGGTATATAATCAGCAAGGGGGTCAAAATATTGAGCATAAATATGTTCAAAATTATTTTCCTATTACACACATCAACTCTTGGATTTTTTACTACTTCATCTAACTATCTTTAAAGACTAACAACCTAAAATAAAGAAAATCTAGCTTTAATTTATGATAAATAATCAACTATGTTATAAGTTTTAGCATTGATTTGTCTAAAAAAAATTAATTTATAATACTAATACTAAGTATTATTATATCCAGTTGTAAAAGGATTGCGTTGAACAACATTATCATTAAGATTATTAGTATTATTTTGAGCTGATTTATCTCTATCATCTCAAGTAGATTTATCATTTGTTGTTTTATTATTTTGTGTGGGATTATAATCATTGTTCCTAGTATTTATAGTATAAATATTTTCATTTTATGAAGGATCATAAAGAATATTTATGTTATAAGCTAGCTATTTAGTTATTTCATCTTTTCCTTGAAGAAGATATTTTTTCAATTTAATAATAGCTTGACATGTTTGAAGATTATGATCAAGCTTAAAAACATTGTAATAGTAAGCAATATCATCATCTTTCATGACTTTATATGAAGTAGTTGGTTTATTATTTAGCTACCTTTTAACAACAACCATCTCATTGCCTAAACTTTGTATTGCTTTTAATATATCTACATCATCTAAATTTAAACCTATAGTACACCTATCTTTGAAACATATGCACTTAAGTTTATTTTCATACTCAATACAAAACCTTATGGTCTCATCATATTTAGTGATATCTTTATCTTCTAAAGCCATTTTTTATTTCAAAGGTAAAGCATTACAAAGATAAAGTCTATACAATTTTTTTAAAGGTCTAAGATCACCTAGGATATTTTGACGTAGCTTGGTGAATCTATCAAAAAAATTATACATGGTTTCACCAGGGTCTAAAGAAATATTTGAAAGATCATTTACTAAATCAAAAATTTTCTTGACTTTACCAAAAGACAACTCTAAACAGTCTTCTACATCTCTCCAATTATCAATAACTTTAGCAGGTAGAATAACAAATATATGATAATTTTTTCCTTATAATGTTTGGGAAAAAAATATTAAACAAATATTTTCACTATTTATTCATAGAGTGACATAAACTAGCCTAAAATCTTATAAGTTATCTCAAGATTCTCCAACACCACCAAATTTTTTTGGTATATTCAATCCCTTAAGAGAAGGTAGCTTACCTAGATGATTTTTGACATTGATAAAATTAATAGAAATCCATGGTGATATAGCTATTTGACACTCTTTCTAAGCTTCTTCTTCATGTTCACCTTTAGTGAGATCTTCCTGCTCTCTATTATTCTACAATCTATGAAGTAGATCTTTTAATCTCCATTCTAGTACTGGTTGTTCTCCCATTAGCTAATTTTTTGCTAGTTGGTTTTTGTCTAGTTGATTTTCCACCAGTTGATTCCTCAATAACTGATCTACCATTGGAATCTTCAACATATTCAACTTTAAAAATGTGATTATCTTGAACTTGATTTTCTTGACCTAATTATAGATTTGTCAAAGTAGTTTTAGTAGGTACAATAAATCATCAAATGGGAATGAATCGTAAATAAAATGAGTTATAGGCCTAGGATTAGTAGCTAAAACTCTATCTCTATATTTTTGAATTCTCCTATTCAAGTTTAAAATCTCACATTGAGTCACACATGTAAGATTTAAATACCAATCAATTTCAAACTCAATAATCTATTCTTCTTGATTTATGACTTCAATAACCTAATGAAGACTTTCAAGATGATTATACCAAGCATACCATGTTAGATTGAAAGAAACATCAACTTAATCATCTTTTAAAGCTATTAAATGTTAAATGATATGTGGTTGTTGAGCTCCAATAACCATTAGCAAGAATTAGATTTATAAATGATTTTCTTAGTGGAGTCACCAAATTTGTTGATGATGGAAATTATACCATTAATGAATCAACCCTTTCACCTATCATGAAATTCAAATTAGAATTAGACCAGTCTAATCATGGGGTTCTAAAGGTTCATCTAAGATCTTAAAGATGCGAGGAAGTTTGTATTATGAATTCCATTATAATAATGAAAAATCCACTTATTGAATCATGAATCGGTTAGGATAAAAATTTATAATCTTTTTCATCTGATAGAAAAAACTTATGAGTTAGATAGTCTCTTAAAGAATAGAAATATGATTATATAATACATGTATTTAGATAATATCTTTGTTTTTTACTCACAATGTTCTCCAAGATAACTTAAAATAAAATTAGAAGAGAAAGATCAAAGAAAGAGAGAGAAACAAACACATAAGTAAAAGAAAAAACAAAGTACAAACAAACAAAGAAATAATGCAAACAACTAATCCTAGAGCAAAGAGGAGATAAACTAGAACAAACAACCACCTAAGAAAATAATTGAATCTAAACAAGACATAAACCTATAAGAATTAAAGAACCTCTAAAGTAAAATAACAAAAATCAATCTAAACTAAGGAATAGAACTAAAACTTAATCTAAAGCAAGCAAAAATGGAAAATGTAATTAAGAAAATTATTCTAAACAAAGCCAAATAAAAATAAATAAAGACTAAAAGACAATATTAAATCTAAATAAGGAAAACTAACTATGAAACAACTATAAAACTAAGAAAATAAAGAGAAAATAATTAATCTAGAAACCAAAATAGACCTATAGCCTATTTGAGATAAACTAAAATAGAAAATTAAAGGACTTATATTATGAGAAAAATATCAAATGATTAACTTAGAAGATATAAAATTAATGAACTAATAAGAAACTAAAATGGATATAAATTTATATACTTTAAAGATATCAACCTAAAGAAAAATAAAGGAAATAATAGGTTGAGAAAATATATAACTATCTAAGATAAAGAAATAAACTAAAATAAGAACTAGAGAAGAGAAACAAACTAAATTAAACTAATTAAAATAGAAAATAACTCAAGATTATAACTATATCTAAGAAAATCAAAATTGAAACAAAAACTAGATTTAGAATAAATCTGAATCTATTATATTAAATTTAGAGTCAAATAATTACAGAGATGTACGAGTCTCAAAAAGGAGAGTCATCTTAGCATGACAACTTTGAAATCAAAATAGATTAATAATATGTCACGTAATAGCAAAATAATCGTCATTATTCAGGTTGAATACTTGAAATCTATGTAAAGGATTACAAATAACAATCATCAAAAGATATTAAATGTAGAAAACTTTAGATAATCAGTAATAGATTATGATTAAAACTAGATATACCTATGTTACATAAGCAATCACTCATCCATCAGATAAAGTACCATTGGATCTATCTATAAAAGTTGTACTATCTCAGAGAAGTTGCATAGAAAGAAGATTTAAATGATTATATTTAGAAAATACATATATCTTCAATACCTATTGTGCTTTTGTCTTCAAATGAGTGTTTTACCTCTTCTTATACCTTCAACTTATTGTAAAATAAGTTATAACTAACTTTACTTAGTTATTATTTAATGTTAACTAATTGATTTTTAACAGTCATTTAATTATAAACTAATATTAGTTAAGGATAGATTTAATTAAGACTTTAAAAAGTCTTAATTTGATCAAGATATTTAAAATAATAGACTTGGGGGACTAATATTAACGAGTGGAGACCCATATTAATTAATAATATAATAGAATAAATATCAATCATAAAATAAATAAATTATAAAATAAATTTCATTCATATTTAAACCATAACACATATTTAATTAAATTAAGCATATATAATTATATCAAACTCCAAAATTGATGTATTTACCAAAATTATCAAAATGTGTTAAAGTCTAAAAATTAAAGTGTTAAAACTAAATATCAATGTCTACCATGGAAGTTCAACACTTAAATAGAAATTATCCTTTGGATGACCAATAGTCATTTGAATCTCACAACACTTCAATTACTTGTTTGTCTTATTCATGAAGATAAATGTTGTACTCCATTTCAGTAGTAGGAAGTGATTGCAATCTAATTTTTAAATCAGTCATATTATCATCAAAGTCCATCTTAATCCTTTTCAATATTTTGACCTCTCTTGGTGCTTCAAGTTCATCTTAACTAGCAGTTTGCTTTTAGCAATGTTCTTTTCAGCAATCTAAGGAAAAAAATCTATGGTTTCCCTTCTATTAGCATAACCATGACTCCCCAAATTCAACCTCTTAGACCTCAAAAAGGGTTCACTATGGGTACTTAATAGATTCAACTTTATACACTTTCTATCAAGATCTCCATGAAAAGGGGAAGGTGCATCTAAAAGAATAACCATCGTCTTAAGGTCTTTGGCATGGGCAATTTCTAATCCAAGCTATGTAGACTGGTTAATAGGCAAAGGATCATCAATTGGTTCACCTCTTAAATTAGGGGGTTAGATAGGCAAATGCTAAGGATCATACTCTAGATGGTGAGATGAGCTACTTTTGGAATGTGTATGGGCTCCAATTCAATCGCCATGAAAACCCCTATAACCTCTATAACCCATATTTGCTAGGTTAACAAGAAGATTAATCATAATATTATAAAATTCAAGATCATAGGCATCAAAGTGAATGGACATTCTTGTCTCTCTATAAAATTTAGGTCCAAAATGACCTTCATGAAATCCACCCCTATTAAAACCTCTACTAGAATTTGACTAGCTAACACCTCTATGAATTTTATCCCCATCCTCTATCATCATTACTTCTTGCTAGTTAATCCCACTCAGACATACTGATCAATCTGACATACAATAAAAAAACCTAAGATTAGGAGACAAAACAAACTACAAACTGTAATAATCTATCAAATAAACTAAAATTGCATCATGACTAAAACATACTATATATAAATCACATTCTGCATTGGATCTTGTATGTCATCATGATTATGCTATTAACTTCAAAATAGTAAAAAAAAATTAATCTCAATGTCCATTTTCAAAAAAAAGCCTAAAAGTTTTATTTTGAGATTAAACTTCAATTAAAATTTCATGTTATTCTCATTAGTTGTGCATCTAATAAAAAGTTTCCATATATATTATAAATAAATATGCCATTATCATTTCAACATAGAT
>JARHVA010001351.1:75000-127500 GCA_037957365.1 Torreya grandis | reverse complement strand
GAGTAAGGCATCTTAATAATACATCATAATTATGATAAAATAAGATTTTTTTTAGTAAACAAAAATTTAATGCTTTTAGCCTTAAGGAATGTCTTTCTTTCTTATTTAAGAGGTTAGGATAAGAATGATTTTAGAAATAATAAACTAAATCATGATACCAATCATCTTTAGCTAATAAATAATCACATTCGTTTATTTCATGACCAAACTTAATTTTTATAGAAAATTTAGTAGCTTTCATAGTTTTTAAATATGATTTTGCATTTTTAATTTTCATCAACTAATAAAACTAGAACATTAATATCTAAGGCAACATTTTTAGCTAAGTGTTTTTCTAATTCATTAACTTTAATAGTTTTATAAATTTCAAATTCAAGATAAAATTCTTAAATGTGTAAGATCCACTTAGCAAACCTTCCTTGAGTAGTTGGTTGTTTTAAAAGATATGACAAAAAGGTACATTAGATCACACAAAAATCTTGTTTTTCATTAGTGAATATATAAATTTAATCAGAGAAGAAATAAGTGAGAAAATAAATTTCCCAATAAGTGGGTACCTAGTTTTTGCATCTTTTAATACTTGGATCATATAACCAATAGGTTTCTCTTCATTATTTTCAAATTCCTCATTTATTATAACTCATGTAGCCTTTTTAATAGAATTAACATAAATAATAAATGATTTCTTTAAATTATGTTTAACAAGAATAGGAGCACTTGCTATTACATTTTTAATAGAATTAAAGGCTAATTCAACATTTTCATCACAAATATATATTTTATCTTTTTTAAGTAGCAATTGTAAAGGATTAGATTTATCAATAAAATCAGAAACATATATATTTTTTAAATTAATCTTTCCAAAGAAAGATCTTAAACTTGATTGATCCTTGGGAGGAGGTAGTTCCTTTATAGCATTTACACATTTAGGTTCAATAGAAATACCTTCTTTAGAAATTACGTTACCTAACAACTTTCTCTCAGTCATGTCAAAAATAGATGTTTTTGAATTTTAAAAAAAGCCAAACTTCTTACGTCTTGTGATTACTTCATGAAGATGGTATAAATGCCTCTTTCTCTTTTTAGAATAAATGGTGAGATAATCTAAATAAACTTGAATAATAATTCCTATTAAATCATCAAAAGCAACATGCATAATCCTTTGAAAAGTAGATCATGTATTCATCAAACCAAAAGGCATTAGATTATAAGCAAAAGTACCTCTATGAGTTGTAAAATTATTTTTATGTCTATCATCAGGATTTACAAAGATCTAATTATAACCTTAAAAATCCATCTAATAAAGACATCATTTTTGATCTAGAAACCTATTGTAAAATCTGGTTTATGCTAGGTAGAGGAAAATTATCTTTTATACTTGCTTTATTTAAATCTCTAAAGTCAATACAAAGTCTAATATCACTATTTTTCTTTTTGACTAGAAATAGATTAGCTACCCATCCTGAATATGTTACATGGAAAATAACACCATCATCAATTATTTTATCCAACTATTTGTTAATGATGTCTTCTAACAAAAGGCTAATTTTTCATATTTTCTACTTGACAGGTTTGATACTAGGTTTAATAAGAATGTCATGTTTAATAATACTAGTATCATAACCTTTAAGATTCTTGTATGACCATGCAAAGATATCAATAAACTCTTTAAATAATTTAATGAACTTAGACTTTTTATTTTTAGTCACTTGAATTCCTAAATAAACATACTTAGAATCTTCTTTAGTGCCTAAATTTATGGGAGTGGTTTCACCTATGATTATTTTTATGGCTCTTCTATTCTACTAGAGATTTTTTGTTGATAATTTGTTGAAAACATAGATTCTATGCTTACTAAACCAGTAGGCAATTTATTAGTACTTAGATGTAAATAATCTCCATAATTAAATAGATAGTCATCATGATCAAAGTATTTGTCTTTAAGAAATGAATCTATATGTTCATCACAACTAAAAATAGGTCAACTATCAATCAAATCAAAAAAATTAAGATGGCAAAGTTCAACTAAAATAAAATCAATAGTGGGCTTAATTTCACTCAAAATTGGATTAAAAATATAAATTCCAATTTTATCAGCTCTTACATTGAATTCTCTAAGAATATGCATGATATTGAAAGTTTCGAACTGCTTAAGTAATGGCCAAAAATTTTGTATATAATGATGCAAATGAGTTTGATTGGTCTTGTAAATCTTGTGAACCTGTCTTACTACTAGCTCAGAATCTCTAAAAACCTCTAAATGTTTAACATTTAATTCTATGGATTTTTTTATTCCCAAACATAATGCTTCAAATTCTAATATATTATTACTATTTTCAAAAGACAATTTAACATTATAACAAAATATTTTACCAATAGAAGATATGAGAAAAATTATAGAACCACTACCTTGTTGAGAGCAAGCCCCATCAAAGTAGAGAGACCATAAAATGTTTCTTTTAAATATTTTTTCATGCTGATTTTTTAGTTTATCTACATTCATCAATTTATAAGTTTTAATACTATTTCAATGTAAAAAATATTAGATGAAGAAGGTGATTTAATTGGGGTACTAGAAAAATATTCTCTTTTCAAAAATGCAATCTCATTATTAACAGGAACTTGAGTAATATCTTTTATAATGAAAGACCTAGTAGATTTAGACCAATCTCTTCCTAATAACATTGCATAATTACTAAGAATATATAATACTTGAATATTAGTGATACATCTAATTCATTCATACTACACAATTTTAATAACTATGTCAAGAAACTTACCATAACTCTTAGTTTATCTATCATCAAAACTAGTAAGTTTCCTATTATTTGTTTTATAATAAATATCCAATTGATCTATAATTAATTTAAGCATGATATTATTTAAATCACCTATGTCTAAAAATAATTATGAATTATTTAATTTTCAATTTTAACTATGACATAGAAAGGAGGTATATAATCAGTAGGGGGTCAAAATGTTGAGCATAAATATGTTCAAAATTATTTTCCTCTTGCAAACTTACATCAGCTCTTAGATTTTTTACTGCTTAATTTATCTTATTTAACTATCCTAAAATACTAGAAGCCTACAATAAAGAAAATAAAGATTTAATTATTGATAAATCATCAATTATGTTATAAGTTTTAGAATCAATTTGTCTAAAAATCTTTGATTCATAATACTGATACTGAGTATTATTATATCTAGTTGCAAAAGGATTGCTTTGAACAAAATTATCATTAGGATTATTAGCATTATTTTGAGTTGATTTATCTTTATCATCAAAAGCATATTTATCATTTCTATTTTATTATTTTGTGTATGATTGTAATCCTTATTCCTAATATTTATAGGATATTTTTTTTTCATTTTTTGAAAGATCATCAAGAGTATTTATGTTATAAGTTAAATATTTAGTTATTTCTTCTTTTCCTTTAAGAAGATACTTTTTAAATTTAATAATAGCTTGACATGTTTCAAGATTATGATCAAGTTCACAAACATTGTAATAGTAAGCAATATCATCATATTTCATGACTTTATATAAAATAAAAGGTTTATCATTTAGTTGCCTTTTAACAGTGACCATCTCATTACCTAAACTTTATATTGCTTTTGATATCTCTGCATTATCTAAATTTGAGCTTGTAGTAGACCTATGTTTAAAAACCTATACACTTAAATTTTTTTTCATACTCAATACAAAATCTTATGGTCTCATCATATTCAATGATATATTTATCTTCTAAAGCCATTTTGTATTTCAAAGATAAAACATTACAAAGATAAAGTCTAGACAATATTTTGGAAGGTCTAAGATCACTTGGGATGTTTTGACGTAGCTTGGTAAATATATCAAAAAAATGATACATGTTTTCACCAGGGTCTAAATAAATATTTGAAAGATCATTTATTAAATCAAAATATTTTTTGGATTTACCAAAAGACAAATCTAACTAGTCTTCTACATCTCTTCAATTATTAATAAATTTAGTGGGTAGACTAACAAATGCTTCATAATATTTTCCTTTTAATGTTTGGTAAAAAAATATTAAACACATATCTTCACTAGTTATCAAAAGAGTGACACAAACTAACTTAAATTATTCTAAGTGATCTTCCCAAGATTATCTAATAACATCAAAAAAAATTAGTATATTCAATCCCTTAAGAGAAGCTAGATTACCTGAACTATCTTTGGCATTGATAGGATTAACAAAAATACTTGGTGTTATAGTCATTTGGAATTATTTCTAATCTTCTTCTTCATCTTCACCTTTAGTGAGCTCTTCCTACTCTCTACTCTTATACAATCTATGAAGTGGATCCTCCAATCTCCATTCTAGTACTGGTTGTTCTCCCACTAGTTGATTTCCTTCTAGTTGGTTTCTAGTTAATTGATTCCCCATTGGTTGATTCCTCACTAATTGATCTACCCTTGGAAGGTTTAGAAGATTTTACCTAAAAAGAGTGATTAGCTTGAACTTTATTTTCTTGACCTAATTGTAGATTTGTCAAAGTAGTTTAGCAAGTACAATAAAATCATCAAATGGGAATGAATCAAAAATAAAATGAATTATAGGCCTAGCATACAGAGATAAAAATCTATTTATATCTTTCTGAATTCTCCTATTCAATTTCAAAACATCATTTTGAGTCTCATGTGTAATATTTAAATACCAATCAATTTTATATTCAACAATATCTTATTCTTGATTTATGACTTCAATAACTTGATAAAGACTTTTAGGATAATTATACTAAGCATAACATGTTAGATTAAAAGAAACATCAAATTGATCATCTTATAAAGCTATTAAAGGTTAAATGATATTAGGTTGTTGAGATCCAATAACCATTAGCAACAAGAAAACAAAATTTTAAATAATTTAAAATTTTGAATGATTTCCCCAATGAAGTCACCAAATGTGTTGATGATGTAAATTATATCATCAATGAATCAACCCTTTCACGTATTGTATAAGTTAAATTATATTTATACCAATCTAATCATGGGGTTCTAAAGGTTCATCCAAGATCCTAAAGATGCGAGGGGGTTTTTATTATAAATTCTAAGAAAAAATCAACAAGTTATTAAGACAACTTATTCTATTATAACAATAAAAAATTCAATTATCTAATCATGAATTAGTTAGGATAAGAATCTATTATGTATTCTATCGAACAAAGAAAATCTATGAGTTGGTCTCTTGAAGACTAGAAATTTGATTCAGTAATATATGTATTCAAATAATATCTTTGTTTTTTACTTTCAATTTTCTCCAAGCTAACTCAAAAGAAAAACAGAAGAGAAAGATCAAACAGAGAGAGAGAGAGAGAGAAACAAATACAAACAAAAGAGCAAATAAAATACCAACAAATAAATAAGGCAAACAACTAATCCTAGAGTAAAGATAGAAATAAACTAGAATAGACAACCACCTAATAAAATAATTAAATCTAAACAAGACATAAACCTATAAGAAATAAAGAACCTCTAAAGTAAAATAACAGAAATAAATCTAAACTAAGGAACATAACTAAAACTTAACCTAAAGCAAGTAAAACTAGAAAATATAATTAAAAATATTATTCTAAACAAGGCCAACTAAAGATAAATAAGACTGAAAGATAATATTTAATCTAAATAAGAAAAACTAATTAAGAAACAACTATAAAATTAAGAAAGTAAAGAGAAAATAAATAATCTAAGAATTAAAACAGACCTATAGCCTATTTGAGATAAACTAAAATAGAAAACTAAAAGAATTGGACTATGAGAAAAATATCAAATGATTAACTTAGAATATATAAAATTAATGAACTAATAATAAACTAAAATGGATATAAATGTAGATACTTTAAAGATATCAACCTATAACAAAACAAAGGAAATAATAACTTGAGAAAATCTATAACTATCTAAGATAAAGAAATAAATTTTACTAAGAACTAGAGAAGAGAAAAAAACTAAATTAAAATAATTAAAATAGAAAATAACTAAATATCATAACTATATCTAAGAAAATGAAAATAGAAACAAAAACTAGATTTTAGAAAAATCTGAATCTATTATATTAAAGTTAGAGTCTAATAATTACAAAGATGTGAAAGTCTCAAAAAAGAGATTCATCTCAGCATAAAGAGATAAATTTCATTGAGGAAACCAACATCCTTTATCTATAAAAATTTTAATGACAACTTTGAAATCAAAATAGATCAATGGGATGTCACAGAATAGTAAAATGATCATCATTATTCAGGTTGAATACTTGAAATCTATGCATAGGACTGCAAATAACAATCATAAAAATATATTAATCTTATAAAACTTTAAATAATTAGTAATAAATGATGAATAAAATTGGATATACATGTGTTGCATAAGCAATCACTCAACTATGAGATAAATTACCATTGAGTCTATCTATAAAGGTTGTACCATCTTAAAGAAGTTGCATAAAAAGAAGAGATAAATGATTGACTTCAAAAAATACTTAAGTCTTCAATACTTTTGCTTATATCTTCAAATAAGTGCTTTATCTCTTCTTATACCTTCAACTAGGTTGTAAAATAAGTTATAACTAACTTTAGCTAGTTATTAGTTAATGTTAACTAATTGACATTTAACAAAGTCAATTAATTATAAAATTAAAATGGATAAGGATAGATTTAATTAAGACTTAAAAAATTCTTAATTTGATCAAGATATTTAGAATAAGAGACATGAGGTAATAATCTTAATGGATGGGGACTCATATTAATCAATAATATGATATAATACATATCAATCATAAAATAAATAAATTAGAAAATAAATTCTATTCATATTTAAAACATAACACATATTTAAATAACTTAAGCATATATAATTATATCAAACTCCAAAATTGATGTATTTTCTAGAATTATCTATCAAAATTTGTTAAAATCTAAAAATTAAAGTGTTAAACTAAAATATCAATGTCTACCATGACATTCAACACTTAAATAAAAATTATCCCTTAGATAATAATTAGTCATCTAAATCTAATAACACTTAAATTATTTATTTTTCATGTTCATGAAGACAAATGTTGTACTATATTTTAGTATCAAGAAGTGGCAACAATCTAGTTCCTAAATCAATCATGTTGTCATCAACCTTCACCTTAATCCTTTTCAACAATCTGACCTCTCTTGGTGCTTCAGATTTATCTTGACTAAAAATCCTCTTTTCAGTAATGTTCTTTTAAGAAATCTAAGGCAAAAATATCTTTGGTTTTCCTTCTTCTAGCATAGCCATGACACCTCAAATTCAACCTCTCAGACCTCAAAATGGGTTCACTATGGGAAACTGATAGATTCAACTTTCTACACTTTATAGCAAGGTCTCCATGAGAAGGGGAAGGTACATCTAAAGGAATAGCCATCTTTCTAAGGTCTTTAGCATGGAAAATTTCTAATTTAATATGTGTAGACTAGTTATCAAGCAAAGTATCATCAATTAGTTCACCTCTAAAATTAGGGGGTTATATAGGCAAATGTTGAGGATCATGTTCTAAATGGTGAGATAAGCTAGTTTGGGAATGTGCATAGGCTCCAATTCTATGGACATGGAAACCCTTATAACCTATGTAACTCCTATTGGCTGGGTTAATAGGCATATTAATAAAAATATTCCAAAATTTAAGGTCATAGGTATCAAAGTGAATGGACATTCTTGTTCCTCTATGAAATCTAGGTCCAAAATGACCTGCATGAAATCCACCACTATTAAAACCTCTACTAGAATTTGACTAGCTAGGACCTCTATTATAATTTTTTTCCTATCCTCTATCATCATTACTTACTACTGGTTGATTCCACCCAGACATACTGATCAATTTGACACACAATAGCAAAACCTAAGATTGAGAAACAAAATAAACTACAAATTGTAATAATCCATTAGATGAACTAAAACTACATCATAATTGAAACATACTATATATAAATCACAATTTGTATTGAACCTCAAATGTCATCATTATTTTGATATTAACTCCAAAGTATTAAATAATTTTAATCTTAATGTCCATTTTCAAAGAAAATCCTAAAACTTCAATTTTGAGATTAAACTTCAAAAAAAATCTCATGTTCTTTTCATTAGCTTTGCATCCATTAAAAATTTTCCATATATATTTGAAAGAAATATGCCATTATCATTTGAACATAGCCAACTGAATTAATACATATTTTCACATAATTATCTCAATTTTCAACACTATCAATCACATGTTTTACATTGAAACTAGTCATCAGTTCAAAAAATATCTCATGTATACAAGTTTTATATTTTAAAAATAAAACCATGATTTATTGCCATATAAAAACTCAAACAACTTTATATTGTAACTTATCACCTGTTATATGCACAAACTAACCTCTTCATCCAAATATATTTGACAACTTGAACAAATAGTTTGTGAAAACAACCATGTATGTAACCAAAACTGCATGGACTAAATTTTCTTATTCTTTCTAGGTCCATAGCATCATTTTCAAACTTGATTATCTCTTCATCTAAAAAAATCATAAATTGAACCAAGACAAAACCCTGAGTCTGACATTAGTTTTAAAGAGAAAATATCAGCATACATATCCTTTAAGCCATATTTCAAAGTCAATAAAAATAATTTAGTGCATAAAAATAGCTGAGAAAAACTTGAAAACCTTCTAATATTTCTACAAAATTTGTGTAAGACTATCATCATTTCAACCCAAAATAAAGAAATAGGCATTAAAACGTCTATAGACTAGAGGTTACCCAAGCATATACCCTAAATCAAAATCCTTAAAACCTAGATTTCAACATGATATAAAGATTATAGAAACCTTTGACATATATATAATTAGGCTAAGAAATTTCTCAATCTGTTTCATACCCAATTTCAAAAAGAAAGACAATTTCATATTTTCATTATCTTAAATGTGCAAGTGAATCTTCATACTGAGATTGATAAAAACACAGTAATGTCACAACAAAATATTCTTTGAAATAGTTTTCCCAAAGAAACATTCAAAAATACTAGACCTACACCTTGAATTTATGATATTCAACCAAAAATAGGGATTATCATTTATTTATCTCTCAAAACTATGTCAGGTATGTAAGCTTAAATTAAAAGTACATATTTTTTTAGATCTCTACATGCATACAATTTATCTAAAATACTAGATTATAAATTATACAAAGGAAAAATTTATTTGCAAGTGTATAAACTAATGATCAATTTCAAAACCTTTTTCCACATAGGCTTTCAAATTATTCTCAAAATCCTTTCAAATAGACAATACTTCTTTCTCGAAGTCTACATGCGTAAAACCATATATTTCACAATATAGTTCTAACCCTCAACACTTAAATAAACCCATAAACAATTGATATAAACTTCAACAATGCATGAAATGTAATACAAAAACACTTAAAAAAAATCAAAAAGTTTATAACATCTATATGTACAAGGATTCACCGAACTTGAAACCACTTTCCATATTTTCCACAACATATCAAAATAAAAGCTTATAATTTTATTTCATGTGAACCAGAAATCATTTGAAAATTTTCTTTTTTGATCCAAACTTTTGTACATACACATAATATTTTTGAATAAAGACTAATCAAAATTTTCATGAACATACCCAGTTTCCTCACTTGAATCCTTCACCAAATATTCTCACCGAACCTCATTTTACAACTCACCCACTATCCTGCCAGGGCTTCACTCCCACACAAATCTTGCAAACAAAAGATCAAAAATAAGAAAATCCAAATTTTTATTTTCAAACCTGAGTATGTAACCAACCAAGTGAGGTGGTTACCCTTTATTGGTTTACATTAACTAATTGTGTACTTAGTAATCTTGCTAAGTTACTTATCAACACTGACAAGTTTATCCAAGACTATCTCTTCATACTATCTCACTAGCCAATTACCAATTAATGAGGAATATACCATTTCAATTATTGAATTTTCCACTAAATCCATAAATAATCTTGAAGCATTATAAACACACATTCATAATTAAATTCATTTTCTAACACATCTTCCTCAAATTTCAATTTGACAAGTGGTCTCTAACTCGATCAGATATTTGCTTTGTCATCAATAAAAGATTCTTAGGACTTATGCATTTCACAATTATTTCATAATTGTTGATTCCCTAACTATCATGGTCAAATACCTTTGAAAAAATATTTTATTTTAGGACCAAACATATATTTCACAAAGGGATCGAATATAAACCTTAGTATATGATTCGTTAAGTTCTAAAATAAACTATGTGATAAATAAAGTCCCCTTCACTCATTTTCAAGTGAAGTAAACCTCTCAAAACAAGTCTGATATTTTCAAAGAATTTGTATTCTATTTATCTATCTCATCAATCCTCTTTTACACATCAATATTCAAGACACAAGAAATGAAATACATGCTTTGGGAACTATAATCACCAAACTTGAGTATTTATTTAAATCTTGAAACAACTAAACTTAGCATCCCAATTATGTATCCATACATTGATTCATGTGTCATTTATAGAATCAAAACAAACTAGACTATCAGTTGTATAAATTAGGATATGAGCATTACTAAACCATCCAAATCATATTGGTATTTAAAATAACACTCATATAAAATAGTGAATAAAACTGAGTTATTCATCAAATGTATATTTTTAAAATAAATTTTGAATGTATCAAATTTGATTTCAAGGTTTTTAAAAATTATCATATCACCATTGTTATCTAAATCATCAATCAAATCCACTTATGAGGGTCGAACAATATCACAAATCAAATGAAATAATTAAAAAACTAAAAGTCCATTTATCAATTAAAACTTGTCAAAGTGTACTTAATCTGAATAACAAGATAACTAATCATATATATAACTATATACACGTATTTTATTCATTTATCCACCATTCTCTTCAAAACCACTTAAAACACAAGTAAAAATTATCAACAAATCATTACAATTTCACAATGAAATATTCATCTAAAAATACTATTAGTCAATAGGGTCCTTGACATTATGAGAAAGTCATCTCTATGGAAAAAAATATAGATTTTTTAAAAAATAGGGGGGTGTATAAAATAGGTGTAACATAGTTATTTGTGCATTTAAACCACTTTGGTCTAGATTTGACATTGCTTGTGCATTGTCCACTAGGTTTGTCTCACTTTTCTGTGTTGAAGTAAAAGACACTTCTTCAATGGCTGGGGTATTAAACATGTTTTATACCAAAGTGCTTTGCATAAATGGGTCTATACCCTAATTTTATTAGCCTATAAATTCAATTAAGATTCTTGTTTAAGGAGCTATTTTGATAAGAGGATAATTTGACATGGTCATATTTCTAAAGTTACATGCTAGGTTTAGGTATATTTGGTGTGATGTCCACATTTATATAAAGTGGTCCTCCATGAGGCCCTTTCCTATGAAAAGCATACAAGGTAAGGGTCCTGATATGGTATCAACACTATGGCATGAGGGTTGTTATAAGAGGCATGCTCATTGGTTTGACTATAAGGTATGTTTTAAGGATTCTTACTAGACTTGGAAAATTTTCATGGGGAAAGTCTACCATAAACTTAGCCCCTACTTCTATGGATCTAATTAAGACATCATCCTTATTTGGAATAAAGTGATGATCAAACAAATATGGGTCATAGGCTAAAGGTATTGTAACATAGTATGGTTGTTGTTGAACTTGTTCTATAACCATATGTACACTACCCAATTATTATGTCGTCTATTATTGGTCTTACTCTAAATATGTAGGTGTGTTGACCAAATAATATGCCAGAAGATTTTGATTTTGTTCCCCTATTTGAGTGTTATAAGGTGGATAAAGATCTATCTCACAAACTACATCATCTCCATAGGGGTCTTAAATACAATCGTCTTATGCAACCACATTTTCATACCCTAGATTGTAAATGACTTCACTACGTGTATAGTGATACATGGTTAAATTAATTGTGAATTATTTGCGATAAAAAGGGACTATAATTCTACAAACTCTAAAAAAAAATGTCTAAAAATACAAAGGGTTCAAACTCAGTCTAACTTGTTCAAAGGGATAGAGTTGTATTTCTAAAATGGTTTATAATAAAACTTGGTATAAAATAATATAACATCAAATGTCTAACATTTAATGTCTCACACAAACAAGGTCAAGTGGATGAACTAAAAACAAAATGCCAAACTCTATGTCCAAAGTGTTCCAAATAGGTCTACTCTAGGAAAAGAAAAGTTGCTAAGTCTTTTGACCAAATGCAACATTAAAAGCTAGGCTCAAACAAAGACATGTGCTAGGACTTTTGGCCAAATGTGGCATCAAAATCTAGACTTCAAACAAAGGGGTACTTAATCTATCAAACTTGGAACACTCTATCATAAACTAGGCACTTGATTTTAGACATGAATTTGGTCAAATTAGTATGAGGCATGAAATAAAAGGCACTTGGGGATAGACTATTTTCTCCTAAATAATTATACAAAAAAATAGTTTTTGAATTTGGGTAAAGAATTAACCTAAGTTATGCAACCCAAAAGAAAAATATCAGTATCTAATCCCTAATTAGATAAGGCCTAAATAGAAATCAATCAATGTTTGGATCCAAACATGTCAAGGTTAATTAAAAACTCAACTTAGGAAAACTCAAATTCTTTAACAAACAAGATAGATAAATTTGAATCTCATAACAACACTTAGACAAAAACCACAAAGGCATACAAGGTTTGGTTCAGACACAAAACTTAGTCAAACACAAGATGAATCTATGAAATGATTTGAGTAGTATAATGATATTATCATTCTCTAAAAATATAAATAATGGTTTGTTTTAAATATTCCAAATCATAAAATTTAAATGATTTAGGTAGGATAATGATGTTATCACTTTATAAATATATGAGAAATGGTTTGTTTCAAAGACTCCGAGGCACAAACTTGAAATGATTTGGGTAGCATAACATTACCTATTTCAATAAGGTGACACACACAACATTTTTGACACAAAAATTCAAAGGTAAAAATAATGGTGTCAAACAGATGACATAACACCTCTTCAAACAATGGAGTAGTGTGGAAAAATAACTCATTTTGACATGGGTATAAACAAATAAAGTTTTAAACTCAAATACCAAGCAATAAAGGAATAAATGACAAAATAAAACTAAGTAAATCATCCTAAGCACTAAACTGACATGGTTGGTCAAATGGGGTTGACTAAAACTATAGTTTTTAAACATATATATTGTTACGAAACATGACTAATGCTAGAGATGCAACATGTCAATTAAGTTCATACTGATTAACTTACTATTCAAAGGTTAATTCTTTTGCATAGTGATTTCTTCACTGGACTACTTAGTGGAATCCCCTGGTTAACTAGACCTAACTTAGGTCTTTATTATGAAAAGAGAGGTTAGCTTGTCAACCCCTAGCTCTTAGAATTGTGTTCCCTAGTTTGTATACCCCACCATGAATTGGGGTTGAAATACTACTGATAGATAAAACCCTAGGTTAATGCTTCCCTAAAGAACTCGTGAAGAAGATATGAACTCCCATTCAAAATATAAATTGCATAAAATTAAATGACTAAGTGGAAAGACTTTAGAGGTTATTTTTAAATCACCCAAACTATGCAGGTTTTGGGGAGGCACTAGACAACATTATTTCCACACCTTGGACTAGGCACAAATTATAAGTGAAAAGGCTCTTTTGTTCACTAAGTTCCCTATAGGGTATGGGGGGAAAGCATACATGCACTCTTCATCTTTCACAAAAAAACACACAAGTAAAAAACACTTTCATGAAATTAAAATCTAAATGAGTGTCAATTTGGTGCACCAAATGAAATTTTTGATTAAATTATTTGGCCCCTTGGCTTAATTGTAAAAGATTGAAATAAATTGCACAAAACAACTTAAGCAAAAAAACCTATGTTCATTTTAAGCACTAAAAATGAAATGTTATAGACTTAAAAAAATTGTTTTAGGTACCAGAATGAAGTGTTTAAGACTTAGTGATTCTAGATTCTTATCAATCACTAAAAATAAATGTTTAAGATTTAGCAATTCTAGGTTCCTTTTAACCATGAAAATCAAATGTTCAAGACTTAGAAATTCTTTTTAGCACCCAAAATGAAGTGTTCAAGAGTTAGCTAAATTAATTTTAACCACCCAAAATGAAATTTTCATGAGTCTAAATTCATGTTCTATTCCCACCTTGGACCTGTAAGGGTTAGAGATATTTCTCCTCCTTTGAATCACTTTCAATGATGAGATAACAATGTTTATAAATATAGCTCCTAGTTTTTTTTTAAACATAGAGATCGATATTTGTCACCCATGATCAATGTCAGTTACTAGGAAACTGATGTTAATTGGTAATAACTAATACTGGTCAGTAAGGACCAAAATCAATTTCCTATTAACCTAAAGGCAAAATAAACATGATTAAAAAATGTTAGTTATCTCAAATTTAGACAAAAAATCTCAAAACCTAAAACACAGTGATTAGACAAAGAATATAAAGGTCAATGAAACCAATAAATAACAATTAGGAATGCTAAAAATATTAAAAATGCAAGTTTTTAAACCACATTTTTCCCTGCACCCTGATTAATGACTATAACCTAGAACCAAGAAGGGTTAAGCATAACCAATGATGGTTAGGTAGAACTGATGTTAGTTATGCTTGACTGATGTCACTCTCTATGTAGATCTGAGTTAGCATAAAAATAAAAAATATGGAAAAAATAAAGATAAAATTCAATTTTGAAGATATTCAAGCATTCATTTGAAGATTTATCAATTACATATTAGTCTTCTTGGTAACTGGGATGTCTTTAGGTTCCCACTGAGTGTGTCATTTGTGATCAAGAAATACAAGAAGGGAGGTTAGATCAAGTGTTATAATAAGTAACAAAACTTGAATAAAAACACGCAAACATGCTAACACTTACTTACCTAGATCATAGGGGGAGGAAAATGAACAAAACCAATTGAAAACACAAATAAAATGCAAATAATGACAAATTCCTTACCTTCCTTGAATGATCCAAAAACTTTATTGTGTGGCTTGCTTAGTTTGTGCTCAAACAGTCTTTGGTAATGGATCTTCGCTATATCCTTCTCTCCTTGGCACCATGGTTAGGCTTGTGGCTTATACTTGCTTGATGGATTGGATTATAATTTTGGCATTATAAAACTATTTCTTTCAATCTTTCTATAAAATCTACATTATAACTTTACTCTATCCAAGATCTCAAAATGAAGAGACATAGGCTTGTATTTATAAGTTTAGGATCTAACCCAAACTCAAGGTGAGTTAAGTTGTAGCTTAAAAATGAAATGGGTTTAAACCTAACCTAATGTATTTAATTAAGCCCAGTAGAGTTAAAAAGTGTCAAAATCTCATGATTTTTAATGAATAGGCATGGGTGAGATATTTTCAAAATCTTGACAACTAATAAAAGGTAATCATGAAAACCTAGGATATTCTTGATTTTTGAATTTCTTTTTTGAAATTTCATTAATTGCTCATCGATAATTAAACTAGGCATTTAATTTGGTTTAGAATTTTAATTAATTTTATTTAGGTTGTTTAGTATTTTCAAGATTTAATTTAATTTCATGTGTGTACTTTCCCCACTTAATAGGCCTCTAAGCCAAATTGCGTGTTGTGATGCCACATGATGAATAGAGATGAATCTGTGAGATGGTTTTATAGCTTATGATATGATACGCCAATTAGGGATGTGTCAATAGGATTATGAGATTTGATGAATGATGCATAAACAAATATGTGATGTTTAGTGATTCTTAAGCTTAATTTACAATGGTTGGTAAGAATTGATTTGAATTCTAGTCAAAGGCCATCAGTGGCTAGTTTTAGATTTCTACAGTATCCTTTATAAGTTACACCTTGAAGGAATTTGCAAAATGTTTCTCTTCAAAGATTAGATATCATTTTCTTCAATATAAACTACTAAAATCCATTGATATACCCTCAATATTGGAAAAATGTTATCTCATTATATTTTGAAGGTAAAATCAAAACCTTGGCCCAACAAATTTGCAAGAGTGTAGAATTGAATGGTGAAAAATTTGAAGGCATTTTAGATTTACCAAAGCTAAGGGACTGATCTATTACATTTTCCATAACAAATTTGGGACCATTCTTTTGAATATGTCTTGATCATTAGACTTCGGACTACCTTAAGTTTGAGTGAAATACTATGTGATGGTATTTCAAAATATATTAATGATGCTAATT
This sequence comes from Torreya grandis, assembly GCA_037957365.1. Taxonomy (NCBI): domain Eukaryota; kingdom Viridiplantae; phylum Streptophyta; class Pinopsida; order Cupressales; family Taxaceae; genus Torreya; species Torreya grandis. The sequence continues at coordinate 111,184 of JARHVA010001351.1, read as the reverse complement.
TATACCAAACAATGATTTTAGGATTAGTCAAATATGAGAGAATTTTTAGTGCATTATCATTTTTAATGTCAAAGTTAAGAAATAATCTTGAAAAAACTTGGATACTCGCTTGAGGCTATATACAACTAAATACAATGTCCTTAATTTTTCATTTGATAGAGCTCTAGCAACTTGGTAGTCAACATCTAAAAGAAGAGGATTGAATAATTATTATTCAAACACACTATAGTTCTACAATACTAGATCTAAGTCCATCAAAATTTAAATATAATGCAAATAAAAATTATCAAGAACAAAATGAATAAAATTGGCATGTTAAAATTTGAAATTTATGCATTTTAAATTTGAGGTTGATTGAGAAAGGACAACAAATTTTGTGATCAATTTTAAGATTTATTTTATCAAGGTTTTGAGAAAGCTTGTTGAAGATAAAGTAGAGTATATAAATAATTAAGAGGTAATTTGTGTATTTTCATTTCTATTTGATTATGATAACATATATATAATATTTTTAAACTCTATTATAGTGATGCATAAGTATATTATGTTGTTTTCTTGTTAATTTATACCAAGTAGGTGTATTTTTGTGTTCTATTTGATTAAAAAAACATGTCTATAATAATTGAAAAATATATTAGAGAGATGCATAAGTATATTGTGTGCTCCCTTATTATTTTATATCAAACTTATTTTAGGGATATATAGTTTAATAAACTATAAGTATCCATATTGGACCAACAACTTCACTTCTACCAATATCTTGTATAAATGACTAGAAAAATCAAGAAAACCATCACATATGTATTTAATAAACTTCAATTAATCCCATGTGTGATGTGTTAGACCAACGCTAAATGTTTCCTTAGGTCCCCTCAATATATCAGTGTCAATTCACTATAAAATGGGGCAAAATCTAAACCTCAATCCTCATAACTTTAATTCCACCTCCACCACATTCAGTGTTAAAAATTAAATAAATATTAGGTTTGAAATTTTTTTATTATTAATTTTTTTATTCATTAAGATCATATAAATGGAATAACATGTTTGGTTTAATAAATGTGTTAAGGACCACTTGTGACTTAGCACATAATAATCTTAAGTTAATAATTATATTTTATTTGACATGGTTTGTTAATTGAAATAAATAAATATTTGAAAAGTCATTATTGATTATGGATATGGTTAAGATATTTTGGTAGACCTTATAATTATTGATTATGGATATGGTCAAGACATTATCATTATATTTATTTATTTCAAGATAAATGATTGTGCATGTAAACAAATGCTCTTAATCTTCATAATAAAGGAACACAAATCCATACTTGTAATCACAATGAAACTGGCTTAGAAATTATCTGCACCTTCATTTTCAACCTCTCATTCTAATATTTTGACTACCAAAGCTTCATTTATGCCAATAGCTTGCATCAATGACTAAAAAATAAAGAAACCATCACATATGTATTTGAGAAACTTAATTATGCTTGAATACATATGCATATCTATAATAGAGTTTATAAATATTATAGACATATTCTCTTAATCAAATAGAAGATTGATAATAGTTGCTTACATGCACAACCATTTATCTTGAACTGAATAAATATAATGATAATTTGACTAAAAATTATTTCTTTAAAGATATTATCTTGCCATCTTCACTTGTATAGTTGTCTTTCTCTATGGGCCCATAGTTGGTTTAAGGTAACAATAATATTTTGGTTGGCATCATTTGTTAATTGTAAAAAAATATTTGAAAGGCCATTATTGATTATGTATATGGATAAGATATTTTGGTAGACCTTATTTTATGGCTTACATAGTAGTTATTAGATATATGTATATGTGATCAGATTTTAAATAATATAATCCAACCTATCCAACATAGTAAATCTTATAAAATAGGTAATCTCTTGAAGGAAATATCTATGATTATATCAAAGTGTTTTATCAATCTCTTTATATCCCTTTTATATCTTTATATCTAAAAAGATGGAAAAAGAAAAGAAAAGAAATTAACCAAGAGAGAAAAAGACTCAATGTACTTAGTGTATAATTATAGATTAGTTTTTTACATATCAATCTCTTGACATCCCTTTTATATCTTAGAATAGTCTTTTGAAAGACATACATAGGTTTGTACTCAATGTATACTAAGTAATTCACATGATCTTACCATATTTACTACACAAAAAGAGCCTTGGAGAGCCATAATTTTGGGACATAAAAGATAACAAAAACAATATTGATTTCAACCTCTCCCTCAAGTTCATATTGAATATTGATCTTGTTACATATATTTATTTATTGATTTTGGCAAGTCTCAGACATGATAAATATGTAAAAACAACTTAAAAAATATTATAAAACATTAAAATCCATGTGTGTATCCATAATTGTCCAATAAATAGTAAATGATTTGAACATAGTGTCCTATAGGACATAAAATACTTCCATGTATAAATCAAAATTCTAAAAAATAATATCAATATACTTAAAAATATCATGACAGTATTTCATAAGTGTTAATTATCAATAGAAATTTCAACACAACAATTTAAGTTTTAATCAAAATATGCATCATAAATTAAATCTATCAAAGGGTCACCCTTATCATTCAAGTACCTAGTATACTCCATAGAAGTAATGAGAAGTTACATTAGGAAGGTCAACACCCCTTCAAAATAATTACCTCCAACTTAACCTTATTTAACATCTGACCTCTATAAATTGTGATACAGGGATGATAACACATTTTTTACTAAAAAAATAGGGTTTTAGGCTCAAGGGGTGAAATATTGGGGTTAATTAGAACAATTTAATTGAAATGCAATTTTGTAGTTAATTCAAGAATATTTTCATGTTAAGGTGGCTATGACAATAGAAAATTATGCTCATTAAGTTGAGTGGTAGCATTTGTGTGTTGAGGGGGCTCATTTGGAATGCCTCATCTATGAGGAGGATTCCTCAAATTTTCTCCCATCCATCCTCTATTTACATTAAAAGTAAAAGAGTTATAAGGAAAAGAGTTGAGAACATTCCAAAAGGTAGGGTTATTGACATCAAAATGTAAGGAAACATGGGTTCCCCAATTAAATGGCCTAAACAATGTGTTAACTACCATATGACCATGAAATAATTATCCACCTTAAGATATACCCAATGAATGAGTAAAATCACTACGTTTATCATAATCAAAAACCCAAACATCTCTACTTGAATCATTTTTACCTAGATTCTAACCTGACATCTAAAAAAGTATGCTAAAATAAACATTTTATACAACTAGGCTCAAATACTTACTAATTTTCATGACCTTAAAAATATAATGCATCAAATTGTTTAGTTTAAAACAAAGTGAAAATAATACTTATATAAATATCATTGTGCATAAAAATTATGAGAGAATCCTTCCTGAACAAGTTAGTAGATAATTGCAAGTACACAAAATAAACTTGAAAATTAGTAATAATACAATAAATTCATGGATTCCTTCATAATCCTTAACACTTACTTGTATACTAAGTCTAATCTAATAAACTACTACTTCCCATGAATGTGGAATAAAAAAAATACTCATGGGATGACTTACAAAGCATATGCATCCATAACAATTATTATACTAACAAAGTAAAGAGAAGGGGTAGCATGGGTTCCTAACATCCCCTCCCTCTTACAAAAAGCTTTGTCCTCAAATATTCATATGTGGGAATTAGTATGGAATATGAAATAGTGGTTTCCATGTGGCATCCTTTGGTTGCATTCCGTGCTACTAAATTAAAACCTCTATGATGGAGTAGGAGTGAATTTGGTGTGTGTGCCTATCTAAGATTACCTCCAAATCAAGAAGGATGGATTACTCATTATCAAGCTCTGGTAAAATAGTTTGAACTCTGATATTTGTGCCAATAAATTTTTTTAGACAAGAGACATGAAATATTGGGTGAATTCAAGAACAAGGTGGGAGCTCTAACTTATAAGCAACTAACCTAATCTTCTGGAGAACCTTATAAGGTCCATATAACTTAGGATCTATCTTATGATTCCCTTTGAGTTTTAGGGAAGATTGCTTATATGGATGTAGGAAAATAAAAACCATATCACTAACTTGAAAAATATGCTTGGAATAGTGTTGATAAGCCTATTATTTCATTCAATTTTGTGCCATATGAAGATTGTCTCTAAAATTGATGAGGATTTGATCCTGGGTTTAGAGAATCATGTCAACCACTTGAACTAATGAACTATTTAGGGTGTATGAAAAGATCACTGGTGGTACTTAACCATAAACTGATCCATATGGAGCCATTTTAGTTGAGTTATGTTAGGAGGTATTGTACCACCATTTGGTGAGGGTAATCTACTTTGCCCACTAATGTTGTTGTTCTAAGGTGAAGCAATGAAGGAAATTTTTTGAGAATTTATTGACACTTTTAGTCTATCCATCCATTTATGGATGATACTCAAAACTCATCTTCAATTTGGTGCCAGTGCATCAATATAGTTCTATCCAAAAATGGCTAGTGAAGGTTGCATCATGATCTTAGACAATGGATGAAGGAATTCCATGAAGATGGAAAATATGATCCAAGAAAATTTAGGTAATTGTGAAGGTAGTATAGGGGTGGCTAAGGGCACAAAAATGACTATATTTGGATAGGTGATCAACCACAACTAAGATCACTATTGTCCCTCTAGATTTAGGAATACCCTTAACGAAATCCATAGAAATATTTGTCCAAATCCTAGTAGGGATAGACAAGGGTTTAAGCAACCCAGGGATGAGTGTGGTTTCACCCCTATGTTGGTAGGTATCACATTCATCCAGCATCTATTGAATTGACTCTTCATTCCCTCCCAAAATAAGTTACGTTGTTCTCACTCATAATTTTTAAGAAACCCTAAGTGCCCTACTAATGGAGAAGCATGGATTTCATAGAATACTACATTTTAAAGATCTAAGATCTAGGGAAGTACCAAATGACCCTTATATTATAGAGAAGAACCATCCCAAGAATAATTTAGTATAATAGAGGGGTTAGTGGACAACTATTGAATGATTTGAGATAATGAGGAGTCATTAACATACCCCTATTATACAACATCTAACCCATTTAGAATAGGTATGAAAATAGATGAAAGGGAAGTTTGGTCCACAAATGTGTGAGATAGAGCATCAACCACCATATTATCCTTAACCTTATTTTAGTTGATCTCATAGTTATAACCCATGAGTTTATTGACCCATTTTTATTATAATGGCATGAAGACCTATTATTCCAAAAAATATTTTAGACTCTAGTTATCAGTTTTGATGCAAAAATGATTCCTCAGTAGTTATGGTTGCCACTTCTATACTACATGAAAAATGGCCATCATTTGCTTCTCATAAATAGAGAGTTCTAAATTCTTCTCAAAAAGGGATTTTCTAGTGAATGCAATGGGGAATCCTTATTGGAAGAGAATAACACCAAGTCCATTACTGCAAGCATCACTCTTGATAATGAAGGTCTTGGAAAAATATGGCATAGATAGAATAGGTTTATTATACATATCTTGTTTTGATTCTATAAATGTACACTCAGTAGCTTGTGTCCATGTAAAAGTATCATTTTTCAACATAGCTATTAGTAGAGCTACAATCTTCTTTTAATCCTTAACAAACTTGTGATAGTATCCAATCAATCTCAAAAAACCATGAAGGCTCTTGAGTGTCTGAGGATGAGGCCAACTTGTCATGGAAGCTATTTTTTAGGATCCACACAAACCCCTTAGGCTGAAACAATATGCTTGAGATACTCCATTTCATCTTGGCCAAAAGTGCATTTGGACTATTTTTTCACAAAGATGATGGTCAAAGAGAAGTTATAGTGTGAGCTATAATATTGGAGATGCTCAGACCATGTTTTACTATAGATGAGAATGTCATTAAAGAAGACCATAATGAAATTTTTCATGTAGGGATAGAATATTTTATTCATCACTACCCAAAATTTTGGATCATTAGTGAGGACAAAGGGCATGGGGATATCATCCTCATGAAGCCAGATCTAGTGATATCTAGAGTAGAGATCCAACATAGAGAAAAATGAATCCCGTGAAGCTCATCAAAAAGATCATAAATAATAGGGATTGAGAACTTATCCTTGATGGTGATGTAATTAAGTTCATGAAATTTAATGTAGAGGTACCATCACCCATCTTTTTCCATATAAAAATAATTGGTGAAGAATATAGGTTGGTACTAGGGCAAATAATGCCTTACTTTAGTAAGACTCAAATGAGCATCTCAATCTCAATATTTTGCTAAAATGGGTAGCGATAGGGTCTAATGTTAGGAGGAATGCTTCTAGGAAGGAGCTGAATATGGTGGTCTTCTATTTGTGAAGGTGGAAATTTCACTAGTTCAGCAAAGACACATGTATACCTATGCAAAACATTTTGTAGATCAGGAAGAGTTGAGACCATTGATGGTTATGTCATATGAATATTTCTTAAGAATATTTTCCATGCAATGTGAAATAATGATGCTTAGGGACCCTATTTATAATCCTTTCAATGTGTGCTTTTGCCCATTGTCTAACAATTGCATCCAAATATCAATAAAATCTCATAAGATGGGTCTAAGTGTGCATAACCATTAGGCACCCAAATCAACATCACATCCACCTAAGGGCAAGGCAAACATGTCAAATCACAAGTTATAATTTCCAATATACATATGCACATTATGATACTTTCCTTTTTAAGGTAATGTGCCCCCATTAGCAATCATGAATTTAAAGTTAGAGCAAGGATAGACAAAAAAAAAAACCTATTTGGTGATTTAAGGGTCAATGAAGTTATGAGTGCTACTATAATCAATGAGTATTGTGATAGGGAACTTCTTGAAGTAACCCCTTAATCACATCATTTTTGGGGTGGTGACTCATGCTAAGGAATGGAGAGAGATCTCTGGTTGGTCTTCTTGAGAAGCAAGTTCCACAATTAGTAGAGCTTATTTCAAATCATTTGTTATATCTTAAACATCTTCTCCATCTTCAATTTTGGGTAGAGAGTCCGCATCCAATAGGTAGAGTTTTTGCTTGACACATCGATGTCACTGAGTGAATTTTTCAACATAATTATAACATAGTCCTTTTTCTCTATGGGCTTGTATTGTTGCTTTAGTCAAATGCTTGATAAGAGTGGTTCTCATGGTTGGCATTATTTGAGATCATTATGGAGTTATATTTTTGAAAGGAGAAAAATTGGATTTGAATCACTATTGAGCTATGATTTTTTCCTGTAACAATTTATCCAACCATAGGGTTTCCATCATCATGTTGGGCTAGAACATTTTGAACTTAGATCAAATTACATCCTTCAGTCCACTGATAAAGTAATTTCTAAATAAGTCATTAGATAATCCTTTTATGTGATTAGCCATTTTTTCAAATTCTATTTGATATTCTCTCATGATTCCTATTTGGTGAAGTTTAGTGAGTGTATCCATGAAGTCATCAAAAGCACTAAGGCCAAACCATTGTAAAATGAGGGTGAAAAAATTGGTCTAGCTTGGCTCATCATGAGCTTTGGTATACCAATGATACCATTAAAGGGCTTCAATTTCAAATTGAAAGGATGTAAATAAAACTTTGTTGGCATCAAAATTATTATGCAAGATAAAATATTTTTTTTCCTAGTAGATCCATCTAGTTGGATCTACACCATAAAATCAAGGAAAATCAAGCTTTAGCTCAAGAAAATTACTAGAAGAAGAAAATATAGTGTCAGAAGAGGACTCTAGATATTATATGTTGTTGAAGGTGGTATGTTGAATATTGAGGCCAATAATTTTTTCATCAAGATATTTTATGTGTGTCTTGAGGGTGGCAATTTCATTCTCCATGTTTTTTTATCTTGTTTGTGTTACTACCATGACCCAAATAAGATATTTTATTTTTGGTTATTATGTTTAGTAAGACAAGTCTACTATGAATATATTGAAACTGATATGACAAGTCTACAAATCTAATATGGTAATTTGTTGATACTCTATTAGTAATATGCTAAAATTGGTATGAAAAGTCTAATGATACTCTATTAAAGATATGATATGATATTTTTTTGATACTCTACTGGTAATATGCTAAAACTAATATGATAAGTTTTCTAATACTCTATGGTAATATTTTGAAACTGATAGAAATGGGCCCCAAGTTGCAATAGTTGCCTAAGGGTTTAAAGATATCACTCTGGCCACCAATGTTGTTGTTGGAAATATTTCCATTGATGTCAAAGGTTTAACATTATTAGTGATAAAGGCACCATTGCATTTAATGTTGTTTGTAATAAATATATCTTGGCTAATATGAGTTAATATTTATTTAATATTAACGAATATATTTTTGGTTGCATATGAGACAAAAGAAGGGCCCATGGAGAAGTCAAAGAGACATGGAATAAAGACAAAAGAAGGATGGGATGCATTTTCCCATGAAGAGTCATCTTGGGAAATTCCAAGAGTCACCAAGTGAAGACAAAAGAGGAAGGGCATAATTTTTCATGAAGGGACACTTTAAGGAATACGAAAAGTCACCAAGATGAGGATAAAAGAGGGAAGGACGTTTTTAATCATGAAGGGTCACCACATGACTTTTCAAAGGCTTGAATATGAAGGGTCATACAAGTTTGGCACCATTTTCCATGAGGATTGAAGGGTCACAAAGGGGGAAAGCCAAAGGTCATTTGGAAAGCTATAAATAAAGGCTTGAGAAGCCATTTGTAATATGAGAGATAGAGGTTGATTTTATATTGTAATATCTAGCTTATAAGATAAATTGTGAGAGATGAAAATGATTTGCATTTGTTATATCTAGCTTAGAAGAGCAAAGGTGAGAGAGAGGAAAGATATGTTGAATTGAACTATCATTTGTTGAGATAGCAACATTGAGAGATAGGTGTGTGGTATACACAAAGGGGTTGGTGCTCCTATGGGTTGGTGCTCACGAATAGTAGCTGGGTTGGTGCTCGGCAAAGGGGTTTGGTGTTCCTGGGTTGGTGCCCATGAATAGTAGCTAGGTTGGTGCTCAGCAAAGGGCTATGGTGCTCTTGCAATTTTTTTCTTGTGAATATTGTTTGGGTTGGTGCTCATTCATATACTTGAGATTGTTCTCCATGGTTTTTCCCACATTGGGTTTCCACGTTATATCTAGTGTCTCTCTCTATCTTGTGTGGTGTTTATTGTTTGAATTTTATTACATATCTTGAATGTTTGATTAAGTGAAATTTGGTTAAAGAAAAGATTTATAAGATATATGATATACTGATTCACCCCCCCTCTCAGTATATCTCATGCTTAACAATTGGTATTAGAACAGGTTCCTTTAGAAAGGGTTTAACAGCTTGAAGGTAGATCAAAGAAAAGCATATGATGGCCAAGTACCTAAAGAAGGAGAATTAAGATTTGAAATCTATGGTTGAGGCTATTAAGGAATAGGTGTGTATCTTGGATTCTAAATTGGCTATATAAGTAAAAGAAAATAATATATTTATTTAGGATCTTAATAATCAGTTAGAGGTTGCAAATTCAATTTTAACATCAAAAGAAGAAGAGTGTAATCAGTTGAAGGTTGAATTAGGTTCTTTAAAGGATAATCATGAGAATCTTATAATTAAGGTTAAGAAAGATCATGAAATATTAGTCTAAGGAAAGAAGGATGTAGGTTTTGAAGGCAAATCAAAAAAGCCAATCAGGTAGCCCAATGCTTTCAAGTTTTCAAATTCTTTTCATGGCTGTTGTTTTGTTTGTCATCATGTTGGTCATAGGGCAAGAGACTATATGAGGAGAAGCAATCAGTCAAAGGGAGATCTCAGTCACATTCAAGAAAAAGGTATGAGAAATGTTGTTTACTTTTGTTGTCATAAGGTTGGCCATATTGCTAAATAATGTCAAAATAAAGTAAAGAGATATTCAAGGTATGTCAAAGGATATAGAGCCCCTAGAAAATATGAGAAAAGACAAATTCAGGTTTAGAGACCTAAAATAGTAAAGGTTGATCAGATTGAGTTTAAGAGTGAAAATGAATTACTTGCTATAGTAGATAAAGAATTAGATAAGAAGGATTGTGCATAATCTCTTGTTACATTTGAGCATGAGATTTATCAAGATAAGCTAGTTACCAAAGTTGAGAAGATGAAAAACATCATAAATGATAAGGTTAGTAAGTCAAAAAGATTAGACATACTTAAACGGATTCTAAAAGAAAAACACAAGAAGATCAAGGAAGAGACAAAGGAGATGTGGAATCTCCTGAGATTTGTTTCTAGGACCCTTTTGTGTGGGGTGTCTTTTCTAGGCTTCAAGGATACACTTTTAAGAAAAATTGAAGCATGGTGGATGCTTTTGGGTCTTGGCTATGTTGCATAACAAGAAGGTGAGTTGGTAGATTAATTTGTATATCTTTTGAGGGAATAGATTTTTGAAAAAAAATTTGCATCACTATTAAGGTTTGAGGCTATTAGAATGATTCTTGCATATTCAGTGTTTAAAAGTTTTAAAGTGTTTCAAATGATTATGGTCACAAGAAATTAGAATGTTGAAAAAGAGCTAACAATTTTAGAAAGAAGGAGAGTGATACTCATTCAGATTCAATGAAGAAGGATCAGAGTTTCAAAGTTCCATTCATTAGGAAGAAGGTTCAATCATGTTCATGGTAGAAGAAATAACCTAAAGATTGTATGTTGGTGCAAATAGCTTTCTATAAATATCAGCCATGGTTTGTTGATAGCAGATGTTCGAGGCATATGATAGGAGATAAGAGTAAAGAAGATCAATGGTGGCTTAGTGAGATTTGGAGATAAAACCACTACCAGGATAGCCAAAAAAGGTACTTTGAGTTTGGATTATGATATAACCAAAGCTAAGAATGTTTTTTAAGCATAATCTATTGAGTGTAAGTCAAATATGTGATCAAGGATATACATTAAAGTTTCATGTAAAATAATATGAGGTTAGAAGAAAATATTCAAATGAGTTGATTTCAGATGCTCAAAGGACAGGTAAAGATTTATATGCATTATCAGATATCTTCTCAAAGGCGCAATCAAATGACACATTCAAAGATCTGCAAGAGAAGTTGGGAGTAATTTATTTTACTTCTTGCCATTGATGTTTAGCATCAGTTGAGGGGGAGCTAAGTGTTAGCTCTAGGTAGGCCCTTTGCCACTGATGTCAAAGGGGGAAAATAATAGGTATAGGTATATGTACAAAAAATAGGTATAGGCTACTAAAGTAAGGGGGAGTTACTGTATGTTTTCAGATGATAGTATGTGTAGGTGACATGATTTGGTAGTTTTAGGATTGAGGTTACCATCAATGACAAAGGGGGAGATTGTTGGGAATATTGTCATTGATGTCAAAGGTTTAGGATTATTGGTGATAAAGGCCCCATTGTATTTAATGTTGTTTGTAATAAATATATCTTGCTAATATGAGTTAATATAATTTAATATTAACGAATATATTTTTGGTTTCATATGAGACAAAAGAAGGGATCATGGAGAAGTCAAAGAGCCACGGGATAAAGACAAAAGAAGGATGGGACACATTTTCCCATGAAGAGTCATCTTGGGGAATTCCAAGAGTCACCAAGTGAAGACAAAAGAGGAAGGGCATAATTTCTCATGAAAGGACACTTTAAGGAATATGAAAAGTCACCAAGATGAGGACAAAAGAGGGAAGGACTTTTTTTATCATGAAGGGTCACCACATGACTTTTCAAAGGATTGAATATGAAGGGTCATACAAGTTTGGTGCCATTTTCCATGAGGATTGAAGGGTCACAAAGGGGGAATACCAAAGGTCATTTGGAAAGATATAAATAAAAGCTTGAGAATCCATTTATAATATGAGAGATAGAGGTTGATTTGATATTGTAATATCTAGCTTAGAAGAGAAATTGTTAGAGATGAATATGATTTGTATTTGTTATATCTAGCTTAGAAGAGTAAAGGTGAGAGAGAGGAAAGAGATGTTGTATTAAACTATCATTTGTTGAGATAGAAACATTGAGAGATAGGTGTGTGGTATACACAAAGGGTTTGGTGCTCTTGTGGGTTGGTGCTCACGAATAGTAGCTGGGTTAGTGCTCGGTAAAGGGGTATGGTGCTCCTACAAGTTTGTGCTTGAAAATATTATTTGGGTTGGTGCTCATTCATATACTTGAGATTGTTTTCCATGGTTTTTCCCACATTGGGTTTCCACATTATATCTAGTGTCTCTCTTTATCTTGTGTGGTGTTTATTGGTTGAGTTTTATTGCATATCTTGAATGTTTGATTAAGTGGAATTTAGTTAAGAAAAAGATTTATAAGATATATGATATACTTATTCACCCCCCTCTCAGTATATCTCATGCTTAATAGTTGTCTAAGTGAGTGTCACTATCCAAAAAACATTTGGCCATGGATTTACCTCTTAGTGATAGTTCTTCATTTTCCTCATGGATGTAAACTAATCAATTAGAAAAGGGTCAATACCTCTTTTGTTGGTAAGTCCTCTCAATGGGCTAACTACTTTAGGGTTCCTATGGTACCCCTCATAATGAGTTTTAGGGCTTTCACCCAAGCACTTCCCATAGTTATGTGGTCAGGTTTTAACTTTGATCTAAAATAGATTACTATGATACAAATAATTACTTTTTAAAAATTTACTTAAATGGATTATGCAATAGAATAGAGATAAGAATTTCTGAAGGAAAACTAAGATTTGACCTTGGAAAGCACTCTGATATTAGATGAGGGAATTTTTCTTGAACAAGTTAGCAAATAATTATAAATGCATGAAATAAACTATGAAAATTAACAATATATTAACTCAAATAAGTAGAATTGAATTACAATGGTATAATTGGAAAATTGTTGGCCTCTTCAATGGGGTAACCTCCTTTATGATACAACAAATTCGTAGATGCCTTCATTGGCCTCAACACTTACTTTTATACTAAGTCTAATATAAGCAAATACTACTTCCTGTGAATGTGGGATAAAATAAAATGCTCACAAGATGACTTACAAAGTATATTCATCCATAACAATTATTATACTAACAAAGTAAATAGAAGGGGTATCATGGGTTCCTAATAAATTAACCATTCAATCCTATTTACAACCATACTAAAATAATGACTATCAGCCTAAGAAAAATATGCATTATTCTTTCACAATCCTCATCCCACTTTCAAGAAAATGGTAAATAGGTTATAATCAAATACATGAAACCCATGATGGTCAATTTTTGTGTGTGTGTGAGTGAGAGAGTGAGTTATAAGGACCACTTAGGACACAATCAAATTAAGATAATAAGTATATTTTGGTTTAGGGATTATGGTTTCAAAATTTAAATAAAAAAATATTTTAAAGGACAATATGGATATGGTTAAGACATTTTGGCAGACCTTATTATATAGTTTTTAATTTTAAAAATCTAAAAATGTTTTCAATATTCTTTGGCATAATCAATTTATTATTTATACTCTTTAAAAAATATTAAAAATGGGGATGACAGAATTGAAAAAAAATTAAAACATATTAATAGATTTAAAATTATGAAATATATATTAAGGAACCACATCCATATTGGCCTTTTAAATATTTTTTTAAACTAACAAACCATGTTAACCAAAATATAATTATTATCTTAAATATTTAAAAATAAAATATAGTATGATCATGAGGTTCCATGACACTTTTGTTTAGAACATATGGTAATATCATGTGCAATACTTAGTATAAATTGAGTACAAACCACAACTCACACTTCAAACTTTTTGGTAGACCTTATTATATAGTTTGTAATTCTAAAACTATATAAATATTTTGAATATTCTTTGGCACCATTCATAAAACCAATTAAAATAAACATTCTCTTTCTTATATATGATTTTAATAACTAAAATACTTGATAATAAATAATTTACAAACCTAATGTTAATTTTAGTTATGGCATTGAATATGGTCCAGGTAGAATTAAAGATACATGGATCAAGGTTGAGATCTTGACCCATTTTTTATTTCACAATCCTCTTGTTACTTTCAATAAAAATATAAACAAGTCATAATCAAATATGTGAAACTCAAATCCATACAAATTACTATCCCTATGAGTTTTCATATATATATATATATATATATATATATTTAAAAATGCATGCAATTGTATCTTTAAAATTTTAAAATCAATATTTCCAATTTTGACCATGCCAAATAATCAAATGATCATTATGAACAAAAATTCCTCAAACATTTCAAAAAAATGTTTAATGATAAGCCACTATGTCAAAATCGATCATTTATATACTTTACATTATCTTCAACAAGCTTTATCAATTTTCAAAACCTTGATGTTTAATTTTCAGATACACACACACAAAGACCACTTAAGACACAATAAACTTAAAGTAATAATTATATTTTTTTAGTTATGTCATCCTCTATTTTCATACAAGTATCTTGCATGCCATTATTTCTTAGATAAAATTAGTTGTTTATTTATTTAAAAGATGTATGTGGTAAAGAACAACCAAATAATATAATAAACTGAGTATAGTAAAAATTGTGACAAAAAATTAGAGTATAGGTTATATATAATAAACTGACTAGGGGGGCATAAGGTAAGACTATATACATACATACACACATATCTGTGTGTGTGTGTGTGTGTGTGTGTGTGTGTGTGTGTGTGTGTGTGTGTGTGTGTGTGTGTGTGTGTGTGTGCATTTACACACACACAAAAGGACCACTTAGGACATAATAAACTTAAGATAATATTTATATTTCTTTAGTTATGTCATCCTCATTTTTCATAATTGTCTCTCTCCATGGCCTTATAGTTAGTTTATTATTTATACTCTATACCCTAATTTTTTATCACAATATTTTACTTAGTAGGATATATTATTTGGTTGGTCTTTAGTTTTACCACCATAAACCCTACACAAATAAAAAATTGATTTCATCTGATAAATAATGGCATGCAAGATACTAATTTTTAAAAATGCACAAATAAAAAATGAATTATATTATGTGGCTAGTCTTTACCACATACTTCTTTTAAACAAACAAGAAATTGATTTCCTCTAAGAAATAATGTCATGCAAGGTACTTATTTTAAATAATGCACATAACAAAATGAATCATACTATATGTTTGGTGTTTACCACATACTTCTTTTAAACAAACAAGAAAATCATTTCCTCTAAGAAATAATGTCATGAAAAATAATTATTTAAATAAAATGAATAAAAAAAACATATACTCATCATCATTTTAACCATATTTTTACTAACCTAATTAACCACTTCATATATTTTGAGTTTAAGGAAAATATTTGTAGATATACATGAAATTTCTAAAAAAAACCAACATGCACAGTGTTTTGAGAAAATATATTTAAACAAATGTTTTTAAAGAAACCTATTATTATATTTATTCATTTAAATATAGATGATTGTGAATGAAAACAATTGATCTAAGTCTTTAAAAATTAATAAAACACAAGTCCATACCTTTCAC
The DNA here is from genome assembly GCA_037957365.1 of Torreya grandis. Lineage (NCBI taxonomy): Eukaryota > Viridiplantae > Streptophyta > Pinopsida > Cupressales > Taxaceae > Torreya > Torreya grandis. The sequence goes on along the minus strand of JARHVA010001351.1, from coordinate 95,624 downwards.
TCACAAGGAAACCAACATATAAGCTTCCCCCTTCATTTACAACCTCTCATCTCAATCTTTTGCCTACTAGAGCTTCGTTTTTGACAACCATAGCCTCTATTCTTCTAATAGATTTCATAAATGACGATAAAAATTTGAGAAACCATCACATATATATTAAATTAACTTACATTAATCTTGTGGGTGATGTGTTATACCAACATTAATTTTCTCCTTGGGGTCTCTCAATGTGTTATTGTTGATTCACTAAAAATGGGGAAAAATCTAAACCTTGATCCCCATATATTTAATTCCACCTCCCCTAAATTTAATAATAGAAATAAAATAAAAAATTAGGTTTGAAAATTATTTATTAAAAACCATATACAAGGAAGATTATGTGGCACCAAAGAATATTGAAAATATTTTCATAGTAAAATATAACTATTACATTAAGCTTATTGTTTCCTAGGGGTGTGTGTGTGTGTGTGTGTCTATATATATATATATATATATATATATATATATATATATATATATAGACACACACACACACACACACCCCTAGGAAACAATAAGCTTAATGTAATAGTTATAATTTACTATGAAAATATTTTCAATATTCTTTGGTGCCACATAATCTTCCTTATATATATATATATATATATATATATATATATATATATATATATATATATATATATATATATATATATATATATATATATATATATATATAACTCTAGTGAATATGTGACCCAAAATAATATTGAGTATAATCTATAAGGTGAATCTATGTCTCGAACTACGAAATTTTATAAAATTAAGGTTATTTGGCCTATGTATATTTTTGGAGAATTAGCCATTTTCAGAATTGAAGAAACATAATTATAAACTTTTGGATATGAATAGCCTCTATAATTTTACTTGGTCTAAATCTTGTTAATTCAGGGGCTCATATAATAAAAATACTTAATCACTTCAAAAATCCTTCACGAGGAAGGAAGGTGCCAACACATGGAATGATCTCAGAGATTGGGACCTAGCCACTATAATTTAAATTATAGGGACCTATCTAATCTTAAATTTGATAGTTTTTTTAGGTGTAAAAGAGATGTGTGGTGAAGGTCTATGCACGTAAACTTAAAAAAAATGAATAAGTATGAAATTTCAATCATACTACAGGAGATCCTTCTAAGGTGGATCATGTAAGATTTGAGAAGGTTGCTCTATGAATCTATAATAATCTTAATAATAAAAAACAACCTTGGGAAAAAAATGTTATTTCAATTAGTCCACAAAGCCAAAATATGAATTCAATAAATGTCATAGCATTAAAATCCAAATAGATGCATAAAATAACTTTAACTAGCATGTCCATTTCAGCCTATAGACTCAGATATCAATTGAGTTACTAGAGTAACTATGGGAATACTCAATCAGTTTAGAATATGATTAATACTTATTTCTAAATAAAAAACTCAAACTTGAGATAATGACTTCAAACTTAGAATTGGAATAATTAATTTCATGATAGGACCTAAACATGGAATTTAAGGTCAAAGAAGGTCCTCTTTTGAAAATTTGAAAATGGGGTGTGTTGAACACAATAAATGGTGACTACTATGGGAAAAATTCTACCTCAACATTTAGAATCTAGACTATGGGCCTTCATTACTAAACCATGAGATAAGCAAATAAATATCCATTTATATGAAATTAAAGGAAAACAAAGTGTTTAATTTTGATTTGAAAAAGAACAGACTAGGCCATGATTCCTTTAAAGGGTCATTTCATGTAATGAGTGATTATGTTGTTATTTTGAATCCACTAGGAAGGCTTAGACATATCTTAGGTACTCAAATATTTTTTGAATGTAATTTATATGCATAATTTATTTAAGGAAAGGATGGATTGGGAATTTGGATTATAATATCCAAGTATATATATCCCAAAAATATATGCCTTTGGTCCCACTCAAGGCCTTGCTCTATTACTAGCTAGGTCAGAAATCCTACGATAAAGATCTCCCAAATAACCCTTATTTAGGAAGAAACTTAAATTTTCATAAGATTCACACTTCCTTTAATTATTTTACTTATTTTTCTTAATTTAATAAGGTTAGGGACTAGTATAGCTCGCGTTTAGTAATGGTTTAATGAAATCTTTGCACCAATAAGGTCCTTTTCTTGCCCAATGATTCGATTTTGATCCATATGTTCCTTTAAAGTGTTGTGATGAACTTTATTAAAATAGGGATTTTCTCAATTCATTTTCATATTCCTAATTTAGTGAGTCCTAATCCTTTTAGTGTCTCATATATTTTCCTTTGTTTATCACATTACTAGATAATAGGGTTTTGACTTGTGACTTCTAATTTTGGAACTATGTTTTTAGTGCCTTATCAATTTTGAAGTGATCAAACTCTGGCGCATGGGAACCAAAATTTATATTGGACTCTATATTATCATAATTATCTTATTTAATTCTCAATTTGAATCATGGTAACAATATACAACAAATATAAGGTTAGAAAGGGTGAATAAGAGAAAAACTAAAGGAAGCCCTAAAGTAAACAAATACATGACAAGAAAAGTAGAAAGCATGAACAATAAAGTAAAATCACAACAAAATATAAATAAACACACAACTACATAAAACTAGATAACTCTAATATAATATTTGCATCATCAACCTTTTCCCTAAGTGATGCTCTAAAATTAAAATTAAATGAGAACTAATAATTAATGCTTCAATAACTATCTATTCATAGGTATTGGGAGGCCATTAAATTCAACATATTTTAGTCAAAATGCATTCTACACCAATAACTTATAGATCTCGTATAGACCAATACAAAGTGGGCCAAGTTTAGAGTGATACCCTTTATTCTCATGTGTTTTGTCCATAATAGGATTAATTCTAATATTTAAAAGGATTTAACTTAGGGTAAAATTTAGTGGCCCATATAGAAATAAACTTGGGTTTTTTTGGTGAATTTCTAATTATGTTTTTTGAAAGTATAGTGAAAGTTATTGGATGATGTTTAGGCTTGTAAGCAAATAGACATGCAAAATAAAACTTATCATAGAAGGTATGTTGATGTCTGAATATACAAAAAAATCATAGAGGAATGGTATCTATGTCGATATGCTTTGGAAATTTAGTCATCGAATGATTATATTTTACATATAATGGTGAATAATCTCATATTGAATTTTGACAGAGTGGAGAATTATATTTATATAAATGAGATTTATTTTAAAAAATAGGTGAGCCAACCTAGAAAACTTACACCCAACTAATTTAAGTGAATCCACATTATTCACCACCCAATAAAATATCCAAATGGCAATTTATAAAATCAAAATATTTGTGTATTAATGAATAATAACCACTAAAATTTACCCTGATTTAAACTCTACCCTTTTATCAAATCATATCTTGATTATCACTTGATGTTTACTAAAGTTATAGCCATTTCTTGTGCATCCTCCAAATAGACAATGTCCAATAGCCTTGAGTTTTTGTTTTTAATCTCTTCCATATACTCTTGCACAAAATTTTAAGTTAAAAATTTAAGAGTCATTGAGAAGATGGGATCCAACCCATATACTTATATAAAATGAGATATATTGTGGTCTTTTTGACATATAGTATGGTCAACCCAAAGAACATATTTTAATTGTGAATGCAAGTCTCTAAGATTATTTTATATAGACTTATTAATGGCATCAATCGAGTTCTTGTAGGTTGGCTTAAATAAACCATTCCCTTTGTCCATTGTATTTTTATGAGAACCTCAATTTAATCTCATTTTCATAAGCCCATTCAATAAGATTAGCTGAATGAAATATAGGTCCATTTTCACAAACTATATAGGCTAGGGTGATAAATCATTTTTTTATGTTTTACTCAAATAACTTAATGACTTCCTTAGCTATGTGGTTCTTGTTCACCACTACCTCTATCCATTTTGTGCAATAATCAATGGTTATAATTATGAATTTATTTCTAATTTATGAGTTTAGGTTGATGAATCCAATTAATTCAAGTCCTTATTAAGTGAAAGGACACTTTTATAACACAAGCTATAAAGGCATTGAAACATGAACTTAATTATTAGTGAAGGTATTTCACTGATGGAATGAAGGAACATGGGTGTAGATACTTATAAAGATAATGGTCCAATAGTACCTAGATCATATAAGTTTTTACAAATTTTTAGTCCCTAAAGGATGGTGATTACCCACTTTCTCATGGAAGCTAGTCATGACTTCATCAACTTATTATTTGGATAGACATCTAAGATATATGCCTTCATAGCTATTTATATAGAGCACTACCTTCTTTAGCATGTATTGGGATACCTTCAACCTGAGAGATATTTTTTGTGTTTGAATAAGTCCTAAAGGAGGATTTCCATATAATAGGTAGTATACAATTGGATCACACCATTCTTTATGGACCATTTATAACTATTCTAATTTCAACACCATGTTCTTTGGATCAATTTTAGTGATTAATTGAGTAAAAACTTAGCCTCAAACTAGATTTATAGGTTTTATCTCAAGGTCATACTCTTGGAACTTGGCCATCAATAAACCTTTAATTTTTTCCAACTTATTATACCCAAATAGTAGCTTTATGGCTAGGTTTGGGATGATGGGGCATACCTTGTTTCTGAGAATGTAATGCCACATTTATGTCTAAGGTGTAATACTTAAGATATATATCATTACATTTTTTGCTCATGAAATAAATTGGGTGCTCACCTTCATCCAAATTTTGGGTAAGAACTGTAACTATGGTAGTATTATTTGATGTGAAATAATAGAGGTAGAAGTCTTCCATGTAGTCTGGGTTGATTAAGACTAGTGCCTGCATTATGGATTCATTGATTTTTTGGAAGGATTCCCTAGATATAAGATCCCACTCCACCTTTGATTCCTATTTTAACATTGTATTCAAAGGTTTGAAAATTTTAAATAAAACATATATGAATTTTTATACAAAGTTAATCTTACCAAAGAATGAATTTAATTCATTTTTACTATTAGGCAAAGGTATCTTCAAAATCAAATTGTCATGCTCAGGATTGATAGAAATACATTCCTTATTGATGATCTGATTGAGAATCTTACCTTTAGTAACACCAAATATTCTTTTATTTATGCTAATCAAGATACCATACCTTTTTCACCTTTTGAATATCTTTTAAAGATGGTGAATATGATCAAACTTGCATTTTGAAAAAAATAATCATGTCATCCATGTAAATAACAATGCATTTACCTGTTAGACCTTAAAAATATAAGTCCATAGATAAATTTTTGGTGGTTCATATTTTAATAATGCCAAATGGAATTCATTTTTAATATATCATGCCTCACTTAATTTTAAATGCAGTCTTGGCTTCATATTCTGGGTTTACTAAAACCTATTTACCTAGGAATTCATCAAAGAAGGACATCATCTGGGATACACTTACCATCTATATTAACTCATCTAAGGATAAAAAAACATAGTTATATTTTTAAGACTCATTAAAAAAAATTAAATCCACACATAATCATATTTATCCTTGCTCTTTATGGACTAGCAATAAGTTACCTAGGTAGAGTGATAAATTGGGAAGATGATCCCAACTAAGAGGAGTTGGTGGACCTCTTTTTATATAAGTGGTTCTATGATTGGGTTCATAGGTATTTATATCTATCTATCTAAAGGTATTATATTTATTTTTTAGTTGGATAGTGTTAGTTGTTAAATTTGGGTTAAAGACTTTAAATCCTCCATAGACTAAAGAAATAACATCTAGGTATTACAACAACAATTTTTTGAGTTGTTCAACTTTAAAAGGAGTGCAATTTAGAAAAATATAAAAATCATGGGGATGGTATAATGACCATAGATTAATAATTATATAATTTTATTCTAATTTTTTTGGCCTCTTATCTATTTTTTCAAACTTTTCAAGGTCAAACACTCTTTAAATGGGATCATCCCTTTTGTAACTCAATTTTATTTCAAGTTCATAATGTCATCCTGATCACATTTTTTTGTTTCTAGGGCCATATCTTCCCACCTAATATATAACTTGGGTCTCAAATAACCTTGAGTTATTAATTAATTATAAATTTTGGTATTTAGCTTCAAAAATATAGAATTTATTCACATTATCTAGTACTGAGGGACATGGGATGAATTTTATGAAATTATTTTCAGCCCTGAGTCATCAAGGGGTGTTAGGTTTGTAGTAGTAGTTACCAATGAATCATACATGTGATTTTATTCCCTATGAATGAGCATTAAATTGAAAGCATTGAAAAGTTATATCAAATCCCATTTACTTTGTTTGTCCATCCTCAAATAAGATAAATTACATTAAAACATTCTCCTAACCTGGTTCACTACTAGTTCTCCAAACATTCTCAATTCTTTGACCCTATGTTTCAAAAAAACCCTATTACTAAGATCAAGGACTCATATTCCACCAAATTACTTATGCAATGGAAATGAATCCTATAGGTAGTTAGGTGATGTTTCCCTAATGGGATAATGAGAATATTCCCTGCTCTAGAACCTTCTTTGGAATCATCCCCATCAAAGTAAAAGGACCATAGACCCAAAAATTTAGGATCTTTATTAACTTGCTTTTTTGTAAATTTTATAGACATTGTATAAAAACATATGTTAAATGATTCTAAGTTCACTCTTTCATTAATGTGTTATATTATGTGATCATGTGTTTCATTCTTGGTTCTCTTTCAATAGGTCTAATTAGTTGCACCTCTCCAAGGAAATTGAATATGGGAGAAGTCTATATCCATGTATATTTTTAATGTTTTAGACTATTTTATACTAATAAACATCATATTATCCTCCAAGATCTCCACTTCTTAAATATCCATAAAATGTTGGACCCTAGTCTTAGATTCTAGTTACATATGGACATTAAACAACTCAACCACTACTTTAAATTTAGACTTATCCAATTAGACCACTATTTTTTCTAACTTAATAGGTATTAGTCCCATTTTTTTACAAATTATAGAAAGCATGATATTCAAAAATTCTCCTAAGTTAACTAGACAATTATGAATACTCTTCCCAAATTGCCTAACAATAAAGGTGAGACGTCAACCTTTTTTGTGTATCAGCACATTAGTGTTCATAGGATTTGGTTTGGGATGAATTATATTTTGTGAGGTAAGTTAGGAGGATATATATTTTATTTAATAGGTAAACTCATGTAAATTTATGTTCACCTTGATCTTGTTCATGCCCTTTATTATGTTGTACTAAGTCTTTATAGTGGTAGGTTGGGTATTTTCAATTAGATTAGGATTATTTGATTTTAGAGTGGAGGGTCATTATATGGTCTTAAATTAGGAGGAGTGGCACCATTTTTATGAGGGGTTGATGTGTTGAGTGTTTTTTATTGTGTTTGGTTCATAAGAATGTAGTTACCCCTTTAAAATTATTAGAAAGCCTGCATATCATTATCTTCATGGATGGGGAGTCCAATGTCTCAAGAACCATGGTAATGATAGGAAATCTTGGAGAATTAGATTTATTAGTATAATTGGTAGCCTTGGGGTGGTTTTGTACTACATCATACTCTTCCATATATTTTTAGAAGATGTTAAATCACTTTATAAGTCAATTCAATCATGTTCACCATGATGATTAGTATTGTGCACACAACACCAATTAGGCAAGTCTAACTTGTATATGTTTTTTTATAGAGATTATTAGGTGAAGGATCTGGTTGTTTGTTAGAGTGGTTATTGGGAAAATTGTACCTTTGGTAAGTTAAGTTCATATTTTAAATCTCACCACCATTATTTCTACCCTATCTTTTGAGGCCCAAGAAGTCATTACTGAGCTTTTGTACCATGTATTGTATAACACCCAACTCATTCTTGGTGGAATATTAGGGCACACTTTAGACATTTTTCACAATAGGTACTAGTGTTGCATTGTGATATTGATGTGCTAATTCATTATTGATTGGGATAGGGAATCTAAGGGGATGATTAGGAGTAGTGTACCTTAAATAAATCTTTTTTTCACTGGTGTAGGTTATGGTATTGGTATATTTTGGATAGTAGTAAATAGGGAGTTCAAAGAAATCATATTTGGTAGTAGAATCAAGATGGGTGGTGCCAAAATACCTTAAGGATTTAGTCATTTGTATACTTTGATTACCTTAGAATAAACTAGAGGTATATATAACACTAAATAATATCTACATAGGAACATATTATTCCAAGGATTAGTGCTTTCTTGTACATTTACAAGTATATATGGGCATTTGGTTTATAGAGAATATTGATTTAGCTACACATATTTTGAAACTTAGAATATAAATTTATTATGGGCTCATTAGGTTCCATTTTTATGTAGGTGAACTATTATTATAACAAATTTGGATTAATGATTTGCCCAAAATGGGAGAGGAACATGTTACTAAAATTATCCCAACTTGGGATATATCATTTGGGAAAGTTTAGGAACCAATCATATGATGTGTTAATTAGAGTCAATAAGAAAAACATTTAGGCAACATTCTCATGTTAGACATTCAGATTCCTAAGATCAATTTTATATGAGGTTACATGTTCATCATCATTATGCCCTACACCTAGTGTGAATCTTGAGAGGTGTCTTTATAGGTTCCTTAGTAAATCATGGATAAATCTAGGAATGTTAATAGTAAACCTAGATAGCTAAGCCATAGGTGCAACTATAGGTAGAAGTCCATTAGGGATAAACATAGAGGATAAGCTAGTATGTATAATTTTAGCCCTTGGTCTCCATAAATAAGTTCTATTTTTCCTATGAAATTTCAATATGGATAATATTATTCATCCAAGACTAGCTTTGGATTTAATGATTTATACAATAGGCTCTAAGTTGCTTGTGTGTAGGATAGTAGCTTAAAGACTTTTTAGATAGTGAGAATGGGTGCCTCCTTATAGAGAAAGCTATTATTATGTGATTAATCATGTAAAAGGTATGTAAATCCTAAAGTATGGGCAAAAATATTATACCTCGGTCCCTCTTAGCATTAGTTGTTGTTTAGGCCAAGATATCTATCTCAATTTCACCTATTAGATTAGATGCACTAAGTGATCTTGAGAAAAACTGGTGGACTTGCATCCTTTCATTTTATTATTGTAGTTGATAAAATCCATGAAATGACCCACAGGTATGGGGATCCATTAAATAGACTAATCAGAATAGATCTCCAAGAGATGAATTACTACCACTATAGAACTAATACCATTGTTATCACTAATTCATAAAACTTATACACTTATAGATAGACCAATTTAAACATATTCAATTTCATATCTCTCCTTTTCTTTACTTCATTATTTATAAATAAAGGGAAATATAACTTGATCATAAATGATCATTAAAAGAGATAGAGGGTAAGGTATAAATAAAGTCTTATAATTAATGGGGTAATACAAATTCTTCCATGACTAAAACATGCCTAGATATAATTTCACCATTATATGCTAAGTTTCATGATGGCTCAATATTTAGTCACACAAAGAGAAAGTCTAAGGACTAAGGGTAAATGCTTAATTCTAAAACTCCACTAATGAATGAACTATAAATAGGTCTATTTTTAATTACACATAGATCCTTATAGAATTTATATAAAATGAAAATAATTTAGTAACCTAACTAAAATAGTGGTAACAAATCCTAGTTAATGCATAAAATTTATAATAAATCAAAAATTATAGGCAAATAAAATTAATGTTAATCAAATAAAGTAGGTAAAAAGTGGAAGACCTTCAAGGTAACTAAAAACATTTACACACAAAATAAATTTTATATTATTCTAATATTTTTTGTTTAAAAATAGAGTTGACCCTTATAATATAATAGGTGGCACTATATATAGAAGGAAGTGATGGGTCTTGTTTCCAAGAGGCATGAGATACCACTCTTTACCATCATGGCTTGAAGTGGTAAAATAGAATAATTTCAAATTATTCCTCATTTAGAAATAGATAAGATAGCATAGAATTCCATGGTCCACTAAAGAGCATTAAGGAGAGGTCTAATGTGGACTATCTCCTAATGGTTATGGTTGTTTCTGATAAGCTACTAATGATTAGTCAATAAGGTTAAACCTATGTAAGTCAATAAAAGACTCATGAAGGAGTATCTTTTATTTGGATATCATGTCTGAGGAGTGTGAAGAGCACATGCCCAATATTCCTTTGAATTACTATGAATGACTGAGGTAATTTCCACATGGTGTTTTTCCAATGTCTTTTATTACTTAGTCATTTTTTTTAAATGAAGAATTTCTTACTATATTTATTTTAGATCCCACCTTCATGTATTTAATATATTTTTCCCCACATATACTTTACTTATAGAATGACACTTAGCATGACTCATTGTTCCCATAAGATTGAGATCAACATTTTTTACCATAGGCCCCCATTAGTAGTGAATGAGAAAGATGGTATCATGTGGCATGATATCTCTTTCACTTAGTCTTTGAGATTTGATGCATGTGCTGCTAGGAATTTGGTTGTAGTGCACTGAGATGTTAACACATGCCATCATCTTATTAATTTAGGATCTCACATTCTCTATTTTATCCATAGTTATGTCTATAGTCCATGATTTAATAGGATTTTACCATGTTAATGAACCTCATTTATTTATATTATTTATTTTATTTATAATATGTTCCCATTTTTTTTAATTATGCATGAGAGGGATCCTACCACATGGCACAATATCACTTATCTAGATTCCTAAGACTTGGCATCTTTACTATTTTTATTTCAAATAATGATATGGAGACATATGGAATGATATAATTAATATGTATGCTCGTGAAGTCCCTGCCTTAGCAATTTGAGTTGATATAATTGAGTAACTAGGAGGAAAATACTTGGAATAATAGCAATTGCTCAAACATTCAAGTGAAAAGGAATTAGACACCTTTGAATCATAAGTTATGGAGAAGTAATATGAATACATGCATCCTAATCTTGTTAATCTAGGGAATTTCTAAATAAAAAGACTTAGTCACAATGAAAATCCTTCACAATGAAGTTGGGTTCTGACACATGGAATGATCTTGAAGCTCATGATCTAGCCTCTATAATTTAAGCTACAAGGCCTATACTTTATAATTTAAAATATAGGGACCTATTTGTTATTAAATTTGATAGTTATTGTAGGTGCAAAATATATGTGTGGTGATGGTATGTGCAAGGAAACTTGGTAAAATAACTTGGTATGAAAATTCACTCATATTATAGTGGATCCTTATAAAATGGATCAAGAAAGCTTTGGAAAAGTTTTTATACAAATCTAGAATAATCCTAAGAATAAAAAAAATTTCATAAAAAAATAAGTTAGCTCAAATAAATCCAAAATATGAATTCAATGAATGTCATAGCACTAAAATCCAAATAGATGCATAAAATAAATTTAACAAACATGTCCATTTCAACCTTTAGACTAAAGTATCAATTGAATTATAGAAGTAATTATGGTAACTCTTACTCAGTTTAAAATCATATCAAAACTTCATTCTAAATATAATACTCAGACTTAAGATATTGACTTCCATCTTACACTTGGACTTATTCATTTCATAATAAGGCCTAAACATTGAATTTAAGCTCAAATATGCTCCTCATTTGAAAATGATGCATGTTGTTCATAATAATAAAATTTAATTTTTCTATAACACATACTTCATGGGTATATATAAAGTGTGGAAAAGGACATACATACATTTATAAAGACTAATATGTTGTACTTCCTCTACCCATTGGCCTTTCCAAGTTGGGGGCATCTTATTCATAGGTGATAGTATTTAGGTGGTATCATTTTATAAACCTATACTATTTAGCTTCCAATTTGGTACAAATGTCTTGGTAACATTTCTATCTTACATAATATACATGAACATGTTATTTTCTAAGATATTATTACATGGCATATGGATAAATTATACTACCTTTGCTAATTATATGTCCCATCAATGTTGTTTATTTGTACATATTAGATTATAATTTTCCTTATATATTATGTTGATCCTTGGATTTTTTGCAAGACTCTTGGATTGATGCATCTCTATGATATCTTATGTGGTGCACAAAATTTTAACGTGTCCTTACTTTGGATCTTGGACATTTATATGTGATAAATTTTAACATTTCCCTCATTTTCAACATTTATCATGTTTGTATGTGTTGTTTATGACACTTAAACATGTCCTTATAATTTTCCTTAGGTCCATATATGTAAATTTTCTATCACTTATGCTTATTGTGTGTGTTTGTTTGGTTTTATGAGTTTGATAAGTTCTATGATCCTTATCATGCACTCCTAAAATACTAATTATATGAGTTTTAATGACACATTTTATATGCCTTGAATCTTAAATTCTATACATAATTCAAAACTTACTATGCTAACTCATTTACATATGTTTCAATGATAGCATATTATTACATATGTTTCAAGCTAATTTTTTTTCATATGAATGAATTTTCAAGAGAAAATTCCCTCACCTCAAAATGTGGGTAATTTAATGAGCTTTTCATGTATGAGGTAAACCATTTTCAAAGAGAAGAATTCAATCACGAACATAGTCAAAATTCAAAAGTTTAAAATTCAATTGTTGACACACATATTAGGGGCATATGTCATTGCATATACACTATTATTTTAGTTTTAATGAGTGAATTCACATAATTACATAGTTTCAAAGTTACAATGAGCATTCACATATAAATTCAAATTTTACAATTATAATGGGAACACAATATGAGGTTTATGCTACAGTATTTTAAGCATGATAAGAACATGGGTGTACTCAAATATTTTATGATCATTTTTCATGTACTAAGACATAATAGGACAATAACATGATGTTTTAGTTAAATATACAATCCATATATGATGATTATTTTAATTTAGTTACATAGTTCATGACTTGGAGTCACTGAGCACTATATCATTATGTGTGTGAATCCATTTGTATTATAACCTATTTTTATCTTGGGGTTACAAATATTATTAGATATAGACAAGTTTTGAATGTTCTTCAATAATCATACTTTCAATTTAAAACATCAAATACAAGTTGAAGTTTGATCACAACTAATTTTATCCAATGGTTTGGCTAAGAAATAATCTTCTCCAAGTAATTCATAGGAGGCACCAATTCTCCAATATTTCAAGGAATCATCATCACCAAGAAAAGTAAAAAATAAATTAACATGGTTGTCATACAATTAGGTGTATTCATTCCATAATATCATTTATGATTTCATATTATTCAAATATAAGATAAATTCAAAATAGAAAAGTTCATTTCAAATTAAACATTTCAATGTTTAAGAAAAATTTAAAATGATCAAGTTAAAGTTTTCAAATTTTAGTTTAAGGAACAAAATAGCTACTTAACATGTATTTCAAGGTTTTTCAAATAATATGGTGCCTTGCATGATTGAAGTATGTATCTCAAAGAAAAAGTTTGTGTTATATAGTAAGGTATGGATTTACGTTAAACTATAAATTACATTTATATACTAAAGGTGTGGGGGGATGTAGTAACCCAACTTTGGTAAAAAATATTTTATGATGTATATTTTATTCATTTTTACCATTAATTAACATGTGTATTTAGTTGATACTTATTTCACTATGTAATCTACCATAATCATAATAAAATACCTACTTCCATTGCAAGGCCACCCATTGTCACTTACAAAAATGATCTTATTACTAAGAAACACATTTATGCATTTGTATGCCTTGAATTTGACCCAAAATTTTGTACTTTTATTGATGGGTTAATAACTCCCAATAGCTTAGGAGTTCCCAACACTCATGTCCTTATTTATTGATTTTGTCCTTCCATCATGAAAAATTAAAATTAAAAAATTAAAGTACCCTTAAGGTCTACCTAAATAATACTAAAATCCATGAACGAGTCTTTTTCCCTCTTTTATCACTATAAAATCACATTTAATTATTTCATTTCAATAATATTTGAAAGCTTATCGATTCTACTATAAAATCTCATCTACATAAGTGGAAATTGAGAAAAAGGTCCCTATTTTTCCCAAATTAGTTTCCAATAACTTCAAGTAGTCATGAGACATGTATAAATTTAGTTTTATATAATCCTATCCCAATCATGATCAAGTATTAATTCCAATTCTATATGAATTCATATATTCATATGATCCAAATTATGTAAATCACTTAAGTGGGAGAACTTCATGTAGGGTTGACCCCTTTTCAGTTTATTTATATGTAGGCACTACTTAGCATAGTGGGGTGTTAAGATCTATCACAACTCCAACCACTGTATTATTGAGCCATAACCTCAAAGGGATTGGAACATAGTCCAAACATTGATTAACACATGCATGACCACCTAGATTCACTTATTGGGTATGATGGAGCTAAAGGGCTAACCTTTGCATTCTTGAGCCACTTTTTAGGGAATTGAGCACTTAGATCCATTCATGATATTAATATTAGTACAAAATATACCCAACATACCCAACATTACTCAACATCATAACAAGTTTTGTATCAGTTTATGTACCTAGTGAGGTGTGTTAATTACTTTCTCTTTTTCTCTCTCTTACCCAAATTTTATACATTATTATTTTAGATATAACATATCTAGTAATAACTGATCTACTATTTGTTTTCTCTTATATATTTACACTAAAAAATATGCTCTCTCTATGCACACCCAACATCACACAACTTCATCGGTTTCACCCTTATATATAAGTTCAGGTATGATTTCTATTTTTCCTTTATCCTAGTATTTCACTTTGATGCATCACTAGAATAAGCAGGGGGGAATGTAATCATATAAAATGTCAAAATTGGTAGATTGAGTGTGGTTTGTGATACCAAACCCATAGGTCCCTCTTACATTCTCTCATGACCCTTCTATCCACCTTTTCACTATTTCCCAGTCATCTCTAAACTTATGGAACCTCATTACAATTTATCTAGGATCCATTTTCCATGCTTATTTCATCCCCCTAGGTCTTTATTCTATAAGACAAGAGATTTGGGGTTGGAATATATCACTGGACCCTAGGGTGTCTTATTTCTAGTCCTCCTATCTAATCACATTTTGAGCCCAAGTGACTATTTCCTCCTAATTCATCTTCTTCATTGTGTTGGCCTAGCACAAATGCACCTAATCCATGACCATAGATATCTATAAAATCCCATTAAAATTTCATTCATATGGGGTTATGAATTGTTTCAAAATCAATCAATAATATAATTAAGACCACTAATGTAAACTTTCCTGTTTTCTACATACATCCATCTAATATAGTTACCAATCTATTCAAACCATCACACCAATCCCTAGCCACCTCAAGCACACCTAATTTAGCATTTTTTGCATCTTCATTAAACTATTTCATAAAACACATTAAGTGGGAGAACTATATATGGCTTGATCCCTCTTCAGAGTATTGGTATATAAGTAGTGTGCCCATACAAATGGTGTGGACACACGTTCAGTGCATCTTACACACACTAACCCCCCTCTTTCTCAAATTTTTCATTCAAGTTCAAGCACAAGGAAGATTTAGGGTTAGAGATTAAATCATCTCTATAAGGAGCTTCATCGATAGTCAAGACTTGAAATTCATAGGTGGACTGATATAGGGATAATAGATAAAACCTAGAAAACTCAAGTCTTTGTGACCAATTTGGATAATAGTGGTAGGACATAGACTATAGCATCAGAACCTAAAGTGTCCTATTTTTGGCACACTTATCCTTTCAACAAATGGAATCTAGATCTTGATTTATGATAATGTCCTAACCTGCATAGCCAGTACCAACTTTTGTCTTGATCATATCAACCTAGTTTTAAGATACGTTATATTTATCCTATTTTATTACTATTTTTAGAAAGATAAAAAGGTCAAATAAATTATATAAATAATTATTTTATTTATTTCTAAATTATTTACTAATTTTACTATTTTATAACCTTAACTAAATTAGGAATAATACTCCAATATTCTCAAAAGAGTTAAATCACTATGACAAATGACACTTTTTCCTAAGTCCACATAAATATATGGGGTACTAATAAATAAGCAAATTACTAACACATAATAATCCTCAACTAGATAACTACACTCTACTACAAGGAAAATTTAAACATCACTAGGTTTTCACTAATCCATAAATGGTATTAAAATATTTCTCATTCCTAGGATTGGTGTACATATAAACCACAAAACTAATGCACGTATACTTAAGTGAGAAGCATCCCATGTTTTTTAAACACTCACAACATAAAACACAAATGGTTAAGGTGACTTGATTACCAAAAAAGGATGTAATTCTTCTTGAGGTGTTTAATATAAGAGATCAAAATATAGTAGGAATCTCTTGCTCATCACTCATGAACTAAGCTATGTACTCACCTACCCATACCTCATAAATAACCATCACCATAAAGACTTTCAATAAGTCAACCATTTAGAAACTCTAAAAGGATACAAGTTCTCTAAGATTACATGCTCAATATACCACACACATTTCACTATTCTCCTTTCATATAAATAGAATGGTACACAAACTCTAATGGACTCATTAGGTCCTAGATTTTGAGCCACAACTCTAATACCTCATGTAATAACCCCACTAGGAGCTAACGAGAAATATGTGATTTTTTTAATTAAACACATATAATATAAATAGATTACACCATGGGAACCTAATCAATGATATAAAAAAATACTATAAGGGTGATAACTGTAAATAAGTATGTGACATCTAACAATCACTGATCACTATCAATATATGAAACACATCACAACCAATATGGGAGGTAATTACAAATACCATCCATGGTTGGTGTAAAGATACATCAAATATTGCTAAAGTTTAAATAAGTAAATAATTACATCTCATCTTATTAATGTATCAATAATAATAAATATAATATAATGTACATGATAAAAGATAAAAATCTCTATGGAGCATGAATTCTCAAAGTCCAGTATCTCTAACAATATCAAGTGTCATATCCAAGTAAGTATTGTTGTGGAGAGTGAGAGCATCATCTGAATGCTTTTGCACACCAACTAATGGCCAAGTATCCTTCATAATAATCTCATTATGGAATGGAATTCCCTTCATAGATGAGTAGACAGTGATGACATAAGAATCCAAAGAGACAAGCTAGTACCCATGTGTTGTATGATTTATAAAACTAAACATGTGATGTATCATAGAAAGCCATTATATTTCAAGATATCACACAAATATGTAAATCACATACATAAAATTACAATGTCTCACTAAATATTAATTTGGCCAAAGTTTTCAAATAATAAATAATAGTGATTTATAGATCAGTCAAAATTCATACACATCACTTGATCAAATTGCCTTCATCTAGCATTCTGATGCTAGTAAGTAGTGAATTTCATATCACTACTTACTCAATATTAGTAATGCAATATTGGTTAACATAATATAACCAAAATATTCATACAATTTGCATGATACTATTAATCATATCACATAACATGCTAAGCATAAGGTAATCTAACATATATTTATTCTATGAAATGTATAAATAAATTTCATGTGTGTGTGTGTGTGTGTGTGAATAGTCAATCATGCCATTTTTTAAGAGTCAGATAACTCATAACCAAGTTATACCATAGACTTTCATTTAAATAACTTAATTCTTTAGTTAAAGACTATTTTCATATGGTTATAATTTTGGTCCTTTGGGCACCTTATTACTCAAAATAAACATTTATTTAGCTACAAGCTTAGTTATATGACCCGATACACCTATATGTGTATTACTTTCATATGGTTGCTTAAGTCCATGAATAAATACATTTCCCATATATGAATAATTGTACAACATAATATGTATCATATATAATACACAATGATATATAAATACTATATCAATGGTCAACTATATTCCTAAATCAAGAACTCCATATGATTTTAACAATAGTTATACTTTCTGATTCACAAAGTATACTAACGATCTTTATAAGATAATGGATTCAATAATTTAGTACATTTGCACAATTTTTATCCCTACTAAGTATATTTCTAAATATATTACACCCTATGATAACCCATATTATCATAGTCTAGTGTTCTTAAGCATATCTACTATTTACCACAACCAATAGTAAAAATAAATGGAAACATAAACTTTTATTCAAACAAATAGTTATCTTCTAATAGTAAAAGGTCCATAAACTTAACTATATTTTATAAGAACATGATTCTATATTAAAATGCAAGGCTAGGAGTTTATATTTATGTTGACATAATTCCTCAACTCTTGGGTCCCATGATCAAATGTGTTAATATTTGTCAACAACCTATAGGTATACAACCTAATATAGAAAATATATGTTAAACTCTTAAAATGACTCCTAAATCCTCAAATACATTTATTTCCTTTATACATAAATATGTTTAGTAATATAAAGGACATCATTAGCCTTTATGATTCTCAATTAAATACATGATCAATATAACTTTATTGACATGATATAACTAAACATAACAATATTTTCATAATATTAAGGAATAAGTAATCACATTCATGGAAAATAATAACATTAATATGAATAGTCATTACCATTAAAATAGGTAGGATAGATAAGATCATTTCCATTAGTTCTTCTTCATAAGTTTCATTCATATAATCATACATTCAGGTAAATAATCCATTCAAAAAGATACACCATAAGTATAGCATAGAATATATTTCTACAAAATGGCTTGAATTATAGCTACAAATCCAATAATGTACTATGCACAATATTATAGAATATTTTCTAGATCATATATCATAAATAACATCCTCTTTTTTATTAAGATAACTAATATGATATTGATCTTTTACGTAAACTTAATATATTTCCATTATACCATTTTTATTTGATAGATACATTAATATAGCCATAATTTGCTTATTTTTAAGTATAGTTGTAATACATATACTCTACATAGATGTCTCAAGGTGTCAACTCATCTTTATCTTACCAATTTTACTTATGATCTACTAATTAATTACAGGAAAAAGGTTGAACTTATTGAGTAAATATATTATAACCAAGTAATCATAATCACATGGTTTTCAAAGCTCTTACTAGTTGTTCAAATGCTATGATATAACCATAGTTCTAAGATATAATTGAATTGGTAGTTTGTGTGTGTGTGTGTGTGTGTGTGTGTGTGTGTGTGTGTGTGTGTGTGTGTGTGTGTGTGTGTGTGTGTGTGTGTGTGTGTGTGTGAATTACTTTATATAACCTATAATATTTTTTTCATGCTACATAACTATTATATGTCCTTGTTTATAAACAACATTTAATCTCATTCAAAATAGTTTCACCGTGATACATTCAATAAGCTTCCCTTTGTAATACATGTAAATAGCGTAAAATCATTTTGTGTGATGTTACCTAATAGTTTCATTATGATAGTACTAGGTCAAAAATAACCCTATACAAAAAAGGAATGGCTTATATTATTATGTAGTTATGCTAGGCACACTTTGAAGGCAATTTTAATTAGTGAGAACAATTAGATATCACCCTTAAGATTACAACATCTATCTTTAGATTACCATAGTGATTCATATGTTGACTTAAAGATTATCAATAATTGTATATTAATATAAGATATTATATGCTCTATATTATTTATAGATTATTATATTCTAAGATTTCTATGAATTTTACTCATTTTTGAGCTTCAGATTTAATGTGGAGTATTTTATATAATTAACATAGTAGTCACTAAGTATAAACTTCCAAGTTCACTACCTGTAGCACCTAGTGCTATGACTTGTCTTATGAATTTGACCAAATTTTATAATGGTCTTTATATATCAACCTAGTTTAAACTTGTTCTTTTTGTTATGCATTATATTTAGGTCACAGGTCTTATTAAGCAGATCATAGTTTTTTAAACACACACACACACACACACACACACACACACACACACACACACACACACACACACACACACACACACACACACACACACACACACACACACACACACACACACACACACACACACACACACACACACAAACACACACACACACACACACACACACGCACGCACACGCACGCGCACGCGCACGCACACGCGCACGCGCATGCACACGTGCACGCACACGCACACGCACACGTACACACACGCACGCACACACACACACACACACACACACACACACACACACACACACACACACACACACACATCATAACTACCCTAAATTTTATAGATGGTAAGATATATTTATAATTAGCATGATAGTATATACCCAATTTGTCATTCTCATTACTAACACCATATAAGTATAAGTATAAAGAGTTTGACCTCTATTTATTTTTAGTTTCATATAGATCATAAATAGAGATTTATATAGACATATTTCAACTAAGAATTTCAATGAGAACATAAACTAGAAATGAATTGCATTGCGTACCTAGAAATCTATGCTATCATTCATTTTGCTTCTTTTCCTCACTTCTTTTTCCTTCTCTTCCTCTATTTTACCATTCTCTTCC